>CM031377.1:61934215-62301279 GCA_018208015.1 Medicago ruthenica | reverse complement strand
AATTTTGTAGGAAAATACACTAATTTCTTGTAGTGTAGAGATTAAACACGGAAATCTTTAAAACCCATGCCACCATGAACCTTATGCATCGACAAATTTTCCCAAGACAACCAGTGGATACCTTTATTATTAGATCCTCCATGACCCCCACCAAAACGAATCCATCATTCTATCAATAGTTGTTATTAGCGAAGCTGGTAATTGAAAAATACTCATAAGATAGGAAGGGATAGCCTGAAGAACAGATTGAATCATAACCTCATGTCCCGCTTTAGAAAGACACTTGCTGCTCCATGAATTGATTCGTTGCCAAACTCGGTCTTTAATATACACAAAGGTATAATTCCTATCACGCCCCACCATCAATGGAAGACCCAAATATATGCATGTGCCTAACACCACTTGAACACCCAAAATATTAGAAATAGCAGACCTCATATTTGTGGCGACATTACAGCTACAAAAGATCTCCGACTTAGGAAGACTAATTGACTGACTCGAAGCAGCCTCATAAGTAACAAGAATATTCTTCGTAATTTGAGCTTGAGCTGCCTACACTTTGAAGAAAAGAGAAAACAGTCATCCAGGAAACTGGTGGAGCTGCTCTGCAAATCGAAGTACCTGTAATGACGCCTCGCTCCTCTGCATCACAAATTAAGGAAGATAACCCCTCAACACATATAATAAACAAATAAGGTGATAGGGGATCCCCTTGCCTGAGGCCATGCCCGACAATGATGGATATGGCTACTTCGTTGTTTACTAAGACAGAGTAATCAACAGATTCAACACACATTGTCGTCCACTTGATCCATAAATCATCAAAACTCGTTTTAGACATTACCGCTTTCATATAATTCCAATCCATATGATCATATACCTTACTGATGTCGAGCTTCAACGCAACACAACCATCACAACCTCTAGTTTTAGTCTTCATGTAGTGGATGACTTTGATAGCTACCATTGCATTATCAAGAATGGAGCGACTTGGTACGAAAGCAAACTGATTATCCGAAATACAATGAGGAAGAACCACTTTCAACCAGTTTGCAAGGACTTTTGCTATCAACTTATACAAAACATTACACAAGGAAATCGGACGCCAATCTTTCATCGTGGTTTGAACCGAGCCTTTAGGGATGAGTGCAATATTTGTTATAGTTAAATCTGCTGGAAAATGACCTATGTTCAACCAATTACAACAGTCACTAAAAATGTCATCACTACATAAACTCCAAAAGTGTTGATAGAAACTTGGGTTGTACCCATCGGGGCCGGGAAACTTATCTGGGTGCATCGAAAACATGGCAATACAAAACTCCTCCTTTGTGAATGGCGCCAGTAATAGCTGATGATCGGCTGGAGTCACTGAACGTCAAACCACTTCGACCACCGGGGCCATAATGTTGTTCTGCCGTTGAAATAAATTAAGAAAGTCGTTTTTGGCTATGGACCGCATACCTTGAGTGTATGTAGTTGTGTTACCGTGTTCATCCTCAAGGGAGAGAATTCTATTTACCTTTTTTCGAGATGTGGCTGCCGCATGAAAAAACTTGGTGTTACAGTCGCCATCCCTATACTAGTGTGTTTTCGCTCGTTGTCACCAATACACATCATAATGTAATAACAACCTATTCATTCTTTTGCACAATACCCAAATCTGAGTCTGGTCCTCCCCGATACTATTTATTACGCGCATACGTAAGCTCAAGTCGAAGGTTGAGTAAGTGAATTGATACGTCATTGCTCACAAACATAACATGAATTAGTTTGTTTCAAAATACGTAACCATTTTACTTGGTTAATTATGTGTGGTGGATATTGCAAAAACCTGCGAACATATAAAAATTAGCATAAAATGTTTTAATTTTTTTTATTTCAATTATCTCTCGTTTTTTATGAAAATAGTGGAGGCATAGACAAAAAAAGTAAATTTGTGAAGCATGACGATAAAAGTAAGGTTGAACACAAGGTTAAATATATGAATAACATTATACTATTTTTTATTATAAGTGAGTTTTGTTCTCAACGTATGTTTTTACACCAACAACGGTGGTAATTCATTCAAATAATTAATTTTTTGATATTTAATATAGCGTACCCTGTATCCGTACCAATACCAGAACTAGGTACCGTATCCGTACCTATACCAGAACTAGGTACTTTTTTTGTCGTAGTTCGTATCTGTACCAATACCAGAACTAGGTACCGTATCCGTACCTATAAATCATATACTCTAGCCAATTGTAAAGTACTAGTAATTTAATTGTTCCATGAATAACATAACAGGTTTATATGTAAATAATCTTATCAAGACTCCATGTATGTTGTACCTTGCATTTGAAATCATGGTTTAAAAATTGATGCACTGATTAGGTTTACTTTCTATGCAACAAAAGGGCTAGTCGTGAGTATATCATATGAATGAAAATTCAGATACTTCAGCATCAAGTCAGTATAATAGGTACTTGATCTTGACAATTCACTGCAGATTATAGTAGGAATGGTACTCCATTAAAACTGTGCTTACGAGCTTTTGGTTTTTTAAATATTTTGACAATCTTATACCAAAATGATGAACAAACTGAGAGGACAGAAAAATCTATGAACTCTTTTTTTTTTTTTTTATAGATACCTAGAAAATGATATGAAACCTATATATTCAACAAGATAGAAAAGAGTACAAAATGAACATAGTATATATTACAAGTACCTATGTTAATTCTTTATTGAAAGTATAGACCTAATCAATCCATGTAAAAAATAGCCAAAAATTATGGATTTCAATGTTGTGTTTTCTAATGATTATGGTTTTATGTTGTTAGATACTCACCTCTTGCTAGATTTTGGGTTTTTGATTGATTATAAGTGTCAATGGAGATATTTTTCTAGCAGAGAAAACATGTTGACATGATCCAAGGTTTTTTTTTAATTAAAGTATGATCAATGGTTTGGTAAACATAAAAATATATATATATTTTTTTTTGTTGAAAGATAAAAAATAAAAAATTTGATTGAAATAAGAAAATGAATAAAGCCTCCTGATGGACCGACACAGCTAACATTTAAACTCACATAGGGCCAACAAATATAAATATATTTATATTTATCAACAAAACTTTCAAGACTAAAATGAAGAGGGCACAGAGCACAGGCCACCACAGCAACAAACGAAAAATTATGATGTAGACTCCACATGGCCAACAAATATAAATATAAATATATTTATATTTATCAACAAAACCAACAAAAATTTAAAGACTAAAATGAAGGGGGCCGCGCGAACGCAGGCCCCCACAGGAACAAATTATGATGTAGGCTCCACCACTTGGGTAGACCTTAGGAGAGCACCCCTCCAAAGTGCAATGAAGGTCACTTTCCTAGGCCATGGGCCTTCATGATCACCCATTGACCCCATCCAGGTAAGTAATTTGTTTAGATGCTAATCAGGTTTATTTTATACACTTGCTTCTAATGACTGCATTTACATATTAACGATGTGGGACTCAAACATACACACACACTGCTTTTCAAATTCACATATCATACATTGAAGATACCGATGATTAACACCTAGGAAGCATTAAAGATTCTGTCAAGCCTGAAATCTACCTCAGTTCAATTGCTTTACTAACAATTTATATTCATGTTATTGAAAATTAGGACATATATTTTGAGGTTGACAGTAATTGTGACATTTATATGGAACTCAACCAAGACACAATACTATCTCTTTCTTAAGTTAATTATGTGCTGATTTGTTATATTTCAGATTCCTAAGAATCATACTCTTATTTTTATTCACTAACTGATGTGTTAGTTGCAGAATGTGTTGAAGGAGAAGAAGAAAGGAAGGTTCCGTTTCTGCAGTCTTAAAAGATTATAATTTGGCAATGTTGGCAAAATAGCGCGATGGCGTCTAATTCATAATGATGAACTGCTTTTGACTCTGGTTCACATCCCTCTTGGTGTTGTGCTTCACCATGTGAATCAGATCTTTGGTGTTTTCTCGAACTGGGCAGAGCAGATAGTGCAGCATGACTTATATGAGGTTATCCAGCCGGTGTTGGCGATTTATTATGAAATCTGGCACGCGCATAGTAAAAGAAACTTTGAGGAGCAGAATATGCCTAACGCAGCATCAGGGACGCGTTGAGCTCAATCCTTGATTGAGTTATTTATCAACTCAAACAATGCAACCTGTCGAAATAAGGCGCGGGTTCTTGCAGCTCCAGTTTAAAAGGTGCGCTAGGAGTGTCCTCCTGCCGGCTAGTACAATTTGAATGTTTACGGAGCTCGACCAAATGATGTTGGCAGTTGGGTTCCAATTTACAGTTTTCTCATATTAGGCATGCTGCCCTACACACTAGTTAGCAAAATATGTTACTTTCAATTATGCATCCGTTTGATTTGATAAAATTCTTATTTGTATTTTTGTTGTTTGTGATTTCAATTTGATGTCGGATATTGTTTAATGAAATACATATCAACGTGAAAAGAAAAAAGAAAAAAATCAAGAAGAATTCATCATTACAATTATAATACATTGGCAGTCTTATACCAAGTTGCTAATTCAACAAGATTCAAACGCATATAAATGTCAAAATCATTCACTTGGGTGGGCACTGCAACAGAGACGATGATGGAGTTGTTCATCTCCTTTTTTTTTTGGTAAATGCTACGTTGTGATTCTGTTTTAAAAAACGTTAAAATTGTATTTTTTTTTTAAGAAATAATTTTTTTATTAGGTTTTAATCCTTTTACAAGTTTTGATTTTGTAAAAAAAAATTGACAAGATTTTACTTTAGTTAAAATTGTAATTTTGTTGTACCAAAAAAATTATAATTTAATTAATTTGTCAATGTGGAAATTGATTTTAACATCAAAGGACAGGAAATAAATAAATAAAGAACATAAATTTAAAGGACAACTAAATAAAATTAGAACTAAATGGAGGGGGCAACGCAAACACAAGCCCCCATAATAACAAATTATGATGAGGCCACTGCAAATATATTTATATTTATCAACAAAAAAACAGAAAAAATTTCAAGACTAAAATGGAGGGGGCCGCGCGAACGCAGGCTCCCACAGCAACAAATTATGATGTAGGCTCCACCACTTGGGTAGACCTTAGGAGAGCACCCCTCCAAAGTGCAATGGAGGTCACTTTCCTAGGCCATGGGCCTTCATGATCACCCATTGACCCCATCCAGGTAAGTAATTTGTTTAGCTGCTAATCAGATTTATTTTATACACTTGCTTCTATTCAAACCATTCAGAAATTAACGATGTGGGACTTAAATGTGCACACACACTTCATTACTCTTCTCTTATCTCATTTGTAATGCTCCTTTTGTCTCTTCTGATTCTATGATTTTATTTACAATCTAATGCAGTTATGTATACTCAATGGAGAAGAGAGTAATAATTTGTATTCCTGTTATTGAAGATTGTAACCATTTTGAAATGTGGACATACATTTTGAGGGAGCACAATACTATGTCACCTTTAAGTGCTATAGTCCTTGAATTTCAATACTGATTCTGATGCAGAACCAGCAATAAAACTTCTGTAAAAATTATATTTATGCACAAAATGTAACTTTTTTCATGATCTATTTTGAACATTCTTGCAGTTGAAGGAAACACCAAAAATAACTATTCTCTCTATTCAAAGTAAAGATGACTTTGTATCAAAACTAGAGACGGTCACCATGATATCTCTTCCTTGAAACTTTGCTTATCATGCATGTATCATGTATGCATGTAGCACGTAGCATGTAGCATGTATATGTATATGTCTTCAATAACAAAAAAAAAAGCTTCCTTGAGGAGTATAAGCTTTGTGGTACTTTGTAAATGTATTGCTCATGGATTCCAGACATTTGTGGAAGAACTACTCCTTTAAGCATTTCAATGATCAATTCATTCTTCAGTTCACTCACATGACCATTTGGTTGTGCCTCCATTTCCTAAATAATTTATTGCTTGTTGAGGTTAGTATTTTTTTTCCTGGGATCCAAGGAGACTATAGTTCAATTGTCATTAGTTCATCAATGATAATTAAGGGGCATAATTCATAGTTTTTTTCCTTAATTGCATTTTTGGACTCCTAAATTCTTCAATTAGATGACTATTATAAATGACAAAACTGTGAAGGGTTTACACTCAAATAGACACCCTGAAGGTGAGAAAAACACACAAGAAGGGGGGGGGTTGAATTGTGTGGGCTGTTTCTTTTTCTTTCTCAAAACTTATGTTAAGTTCAGAATCAGATTCTGAAACTTTTTCAGAGTTATTTAGCAGCGGGTAAATAGAGATGAGAGAGGGAAAGAGAGACACAAGAGTTTTTATACTAGTTCCTTCCACAAACCGGAAGTAGTCTAGTCCCCCTGTCACTTACAAGGGATTTTAACTATAATCAACTGATTACAATTGCTCAAAACACAAAGTTAAGAGACTTCCAATGCTCAAGCACCTAGCAAGAGACTTCTATGCTCAAAACACAAAGTTAAGAGACTTCTATGCTCAAAACACAAAGTTAAGAGACTTCCAAATTGCTCAAGCACGCAGGCTGAGACTTGAATCAAACTGATTTACAAATAAAATAAGTTTGAGTTAAACACTTGATAAAATATCAGAGGTGTTCACAAAATACAACTCAGTTTAAGACTCTAAACTTAAGAAATTCTAAGATAAGAAGTTTGTAAGAATTTCTAAGAGTTTTTGGTGACTTTCGAATTTGACAGCAAAACAGAGCACAGAATTTTCAGTCTTTAGTTTCTTGAGTCTTAGCAATTTCTTCTTCAAATCTTCACTCTTTTATAGAGGATAAAAGAGCTGTTGAGATTGCCCAGTTTTCCAGCAAAAAGCCGTTGCAAAGTAGAGGCTATTTCCAGCTGACAGTGTGTGCGAAAGAAGCAGAAAACAGAGCACACAAAATTTGAATAGTTTCCCTTAAAAGCTGGAGAATGTTTCTTCGAAGGAGGCAACTGTTCCATTGAGCTGTTCTGACTGTACAGGCATTAATGGTGACAGTGCTTTTCCTTAAAAGTCAGACTTCAGAAGCTTCTTCAGGAACTGTTCATCAGAAGCTCTCTTCAGACGCACCCTTTAGAAGCACTGTTCAGCAGACGCTCCCTTCAGACGCACTGTTCAGACCCTGACTTTTGTTGACCTTCAGACGCAGTCTTCAGACGTTGACTTTTGTTGACCCCTTCAGACGCACTTCTTCAGACGCATTGTTCAGACGCAGTCTTCAGAAGCTGCTTTCAAACGCACCTTCAAAAGCTGCCTTCAGACACAAATTTGCTTCATACTTGCAACACAAGCTTCTATGCTTTCCTTCTTGCTCTTAGCTTGTTCTTTCATAACCAATGTTAAATACCAAACTTTAAGTACATGGTTCTGCACACTTAGAATCAAGCATTAGCAATTCCAATTTTCTTTTTAACACTTTGTTATCACAAAACCCAAAAGAGAGTTGTTCATACATTTTGTTCCAACACACCCCACCCCACCCCCTCCCCCCATGTTCATGTTTCCTCAATTTTGTATTGAGTTATTTACAAAATTCACAAAAATAATTTTTAAATTACAATGAACCCAGATAAAACACAAATGGGATTAATGCACCCAAAAAATTACAATGAACCAATAAAAAAACAAAAATAGTGTTCGTGAGCATAGCTAGGTTGATAGTGACAATACATTGTAATATGAGCATAGCTCGGTTGATGGTGACAATACATTATAATATGCAGGGGCCGGCGTTTAAACCCCAGACACCCCACTTATTCATCTTAACGATGAATTTTAGTCACTACACTATTTAATAAAAAAACACAAATAGGATCTTGGTTCGTCTTCAACAAACCCATATCATGACTACTCTCATCAACCTTTGCCTCCACTTCCTTTCTACCCCGCCCTCCTCCTTCCACTCTTGAATGAAGATTGTGTAGTTATAGGTTTATGTTTTGATGATGTCTATTAGGTAGTTTTTCGATTTGATGTTGTTTAGATATTAGTCGTTTTTGCATAGTATCTGAAGGAAAATCGACGTGATTAAAGCAGCGGAAAATAAAAAATTTTGATTTTTCTTTCCTTAGATCATTACGAATTTGACATGAATCAGTGATGGAATTGTTACCTCCACAGACGAGGCATCGCTCAACGACGCGTCCAACGATGTTGAGGTACTTCACCTTCCTCTTACATACCTCTAATATTTCTGAAACTTCGCCATCAACAGACTTCGTTACTATATGGTTTGATGGCCACCCTTTGGCACTAAATACTCCTTCGCCAATTTATATCTTAAACATTTGACATCTTTATCTTCGCTCTTCATACGCTTCATACCTCCACGGTTCCATTCAGCTCTCAGACATTTGTCCTAACTGTCATATAGTAGATTGAGTTGATCAGGCTCAACTAGATGTGACATTTAAAACAATATCCGGAACCCAATGGTCCCACTACGTCTATTGAAATTTTAATGACCCAAGGCACGATCTGAATCGACCTGCTCTCATACCAATTGTAACACCCATACTAAATTTTATCTAGAATATTTAGCATGCGTATTAAAACTTGATACTGGATACATTAAATTTTCAATATTAATAGAATACTACTGAATGAATATGAATATACACGTTTTATACAACTGATAAGGTACTACAAATGTGTACATATACAAAGTACTGATGAAATCTTGAACTGGCACATGACGAGCGTTTGCACTCCACTCAGCTTAATCCTGGTAACTTCATCATGAACCGCTTGCTTACCTGAAACTGAATCAAATGGATTGATATGAGACATAATGTCTCAATGAGCTCCACCTATCCTAGGTTGTGTGGCAACCTCGGGGAATAACCTACGATTGCCACATTCTAATCTCAACCTATTTCGGATTTATACGTGCATGTGCCTGTTATACTGTGTAGTCGTGAAAACTAGACTACAAACTGCTAACTTAGTGATCGAGGGGAAAACTAGGATCACTGTCTGGTAACTAACATATTCTCATTGTATTATAATCATCTTCCTGCTATTATTATGTTAGAGAGTTAGCGTGTAACAAACAATAATTATCTTGGTTTATTTTACGGAGAGCATCCGAGTGGAGTAACCCCGGAATACATCTCCCATCTTATCGGTGAAAATTCCTATCTGAGGCTAACACCAGACTCCTCTTATCGTTGCATGGACAACCCTCTCGAAGAAGTCCCATCCGGCATAATCCAAAGCCTGCTGGACACAACTTAAACTTACATGTGGACAACCCTCTCGGTGAAGTCCCATCCGGCATAATCCGGAGCCTGCTGGACATGTTTAACCTTTTAACATACGTGTGGACAACCCTTCTGGAGAAGTCCCATCCGACATAATCCAGAGCCTGATGGACACGTTTAACCTTATAGTCTAATTATTGTCTTAATTATTCATAGGTATATCTGATACATTATTCTAATCATATGCATATCTAATGCATTCATCAGGGTGAATAATCATATGTTACTTGAATGTTGAAATACATTCCTAGTACTTTCGTTCGCTTAATTGAATACATCTCTATTCTTGCTAACCTATCATAGGTTCTAGACATACTCGTTATCATATGTCGCACTTAAGGGTTTATTATCCCACTTCTAATAATTCCCTGCTCATCTAACTGTGCGCTCGTACCTCTAATGCATTGCCGAATCCTTGTTCACTTATTCTATATATGTTGAAGACCTTTCAGATATCTCAAAATGGTGTTCCTTGGAAAATTAAGGTTTTCGTTGAAAACGGTTGCAAAACGCCTCGCCCAAACGCGTCAATTCACCTAACTCAGCTCAGCAGACCAAGTTGGTTCTGCCAAGCCTCGCTGGGGCGAGTAGACCCTCGCTGGGGTGAGCTGGTCCAGAAGAAAAAACGTGATGCTCGCTGCAGCGAGCTCCAGCTCGCTGTAGCGAGCATGACAGTACATCAATTGCTCAAAAACATGATTTTTCACCATTTTGACCTATCCAAACTTACCCAAGCATCCCAACAGCATTAGGAATGAATTTTTAACTACAAATTGATGATTTAATTCATGGATAAACAAGGATTTAGCATGCATTAAGGATTTAGGGCACAAAATATCAAACTTTTCAAAATAAAGGGATTTACACCCAAAACTTACCCAAGGTGGGTTCTAATCTAAGGAACTCACCTGAATTACTTGATTGATTCTTTGCCAAGCTTTTATCCAAACCCTAGCTTCAAATCTTTCTTTCCTTCCTTGATTCCTTGGCTTCCAAAATGGCTCAAGGTTTCCAAAATTGTGATTGCTTGCATATGGATTGAGAGAGATTGAGATGGAAATTGATGAATATTAAAGGGATGAAGGAGGAAGGATGGCGTGAGGGAGGGTGTAGAGAGAAGGGGAGAAATTCTGATTTTCTAGAGAGAGAAATGAGAAGGAAAAATGAGAAAGAAATGGGCTTTGACCCTTTTATAGAGCCTTGAGTAGCATTTACCAAATTGTCCTTCACTTAAAATATCTCTGGCACATCGTCACAACACTGATAGATATTTAAGTCTTAAGCATGATGTTACATAACAGCTCCATGAACAAATCAACAAGCATAAATGCTCTTTCGAGCTTGAAGAACCATAGTTTAGGCAAACAAGACACCTTGAAACCCGCATATCTCAATATATTTAGAAACAATAGAGAATCAAAGAAGTCAGACCATCATGTCATATTATAAAATAATATTTTTTTATTGTTGTTTATTATTAATTATTATATCTTTTAGAAATATGACTATAAAAATCACTAAAAAATTATAAATGAGTTACTAAATAATATAGTTGTACAATTTATACAGGAGACTCATAACGACATCTTTATCAATAACGAAATCTTCATTAATTTTAATATTTTTACATATTTTTAGTTTACTGTAATACCCGTAAATTTAATTAAAAACATTTGTTCACTAAAACAATTTTTTGTTTTTTAATAAATATATAAAAATCCTATGACCCTAAAGTAAGTAATTTAATTTAGTTTCTAAACCATATTTTAAAAATATGAGATATTACATTTCACCCCTTAATGAAATTCAGTCCCCGAATTTATAGAATTACCAGGAGCCATTTGAAATTTGTCACCATAGTAGCTATTTCACTTGCATGAAATCTAATTTGCATGAAACTACTTTGATTGAACCAACATCCTTTATACATCATTTCTTCATTTCTCAATCTACAATGGCCACAAGCTGTATTTCACAAATCTTGTGTTTGTCTAGCTGTAGTGATTCCAACGAAAGTAGCTCAAAAGGGTCTAGCAACTACTTAAGCAAATGCACATGAAAAAATTGGATGAATAAATAGAAATAATATTACTTGCATACTTCAACAACTTGCTATAAGATATCAAACAGTTCCATATTCCGTTACCTAATATTCCTTTTTTTTTTTTTTTTTTTAATTTCAATATTAATTAAAATAATTAAATATTACTGTAAGTATTTAAATAGAATTAAGATTTAATAATATTTTCAAATACTAATAATTATGCAATAATATTATGAAAAAAAAAATTGGCAAAAAAAATTGTTTTAGTAAACAAATGTTTTTAATTAAATTTACGGGTATTACATTTACCACTTCATAATATTTAATAACAACTATTTTAATGATTTTATCATCGGCAAATTACTCTTTAAAAATAATCATGGGCAAATTACACTAACCTCACTTAAGGTCTTCTTAAATAACACAAACACTCGCTCTATTTTTTAACTAAACAATAATCTCTTTTTTTTTTTTTTCAAATTGACAAGCACTTCCCTTATAATATATAACACAACTTAAACTTTGTTAATTCCATTTTTTAGCAATTAACTTCTTCATACAAGTATGAACTCACTTAATTTTCGACCATTTTTTCTTTCCATTTTTCACTTAGGTGATTTTTCCCAACTTATTGTTCCTCAGTCAATGTGGTTTAATTTTTAAACTCTAATGTAATAAAACGGATATATCGAAGATTATTTTCTTTTCATTGATCAACCACAATTTTCATCCACCAAAATCCTTCTCATTTCTAAATTCTCTTTTGGTCTCTTCCGTAATTGTCGATGTTTGATTCTATTTGGTGGTAAAAACAAATGGTGTTAATGTTTCTCCAATGCAAAAAAAAAAACCTCATTTAACTTAATTGTAAAAAGAGAAGACTGAAACAAACCAACCAAAATGACTGAAATTAATTTGTATATTTACAAAGTTATTGAAATAAATAAAATGAGGGAGATTGATGTGTTTAAAAAATTAGAAGGGGTGCTTGTGTTAATTTGCCCTTTTATTATTAACGTCGACTTTATCATTATTTTTTTCTTATTTTCTCAATTCATATAGCATTGAAATACATTTTGTTACTAGTTTTAACTAAAAAAAATTCAAGACTAAATGAAGGGAGCCGCGCGAACGCAGGCTCCCACAGCAACAAATTATGATGTAGGCTCCACCACTTGGGTAGACCTTAGAAGAGCACCCCTCCAAAGTGCAATGGAGGTCACTTTCCTAGGCCATGGGCCTTCATGATCACCCATTGACCCCATCCAGGTAAGTAATTTGTTTAGCTGCTAATCAGGTTTATTTTATACACTTGCTTCTATTCGCGTCATTCAGAACTTAACGATGTGGGACTTAACCGTGCACACACACTTCATTACTCTTCTCTTATCTCATTTATAAAGCTCCTTTTGTCTCTTCATGATTTTATTTACAATCTACTGCAGTTATATATACTCATTGGAGCAGAGAGTAATAATAGATACCTGTGATTAACACCTAGGTAGCACTAAAGATTCTGCTAAGTCTGAAATCTATCTCAGTTCAACTGCTTCATCAACAATTTGTATTCGTGTTATTGAAGATTGTAACCATTTTGAAATTTGGACATACATTTTGAGGAAGCACAATACTATGTCACCTTTAAGAGTTCTAGTCCTTGAATTTCAATACAGACTCTGATGCAGAACCAGCAATACTACTTCTGTAAAAATTATTTATGCACAAAATATAACCTTTTTTCATGAGCTATTTTGAACAATCCTGCAGTTTAAGGAAAGACCAAAACTAACTTGTTTATCTATTCGAAATAAAGATGACTTTGTATGATAAGGAGTAACATATATTACATAATATTGTATCATTACAGTAGTGAGCAGATTGAACAAACAGCCTGGATCAGAGTAAACAAAAGCAGCAATACTGCAGTAACAGTAGATGCTATTTTCCAAGGAGTATTGAAATACTCATGTACAAAGATAGCCTTATATTTATTTCTAGGGTTTTCATAGAAACCATTTAACCTATGACATAAAGATAGATATTTTGAATTGAGTGTAGGCATTGAAACATTTTTACAAAGATTGTTAACCATTGTAGCCACTAAGTTAGCATCACCCATCCAATTCACAATAATTTTCTTATCAACTAAAATGCTCACATCCTTTTCTGTATTAATAAGAAAATCTAAGATAGTAAAGTACTGAGAAATATATGCTGAATCTGGATCTGAAATGTGACATTCTTCAAATGCTAATATATTTCTCATGTATATCTCTGTTGAGTCATGCACATGAAAGCATGGCATTTTCAACACACCTTTATCAAATTTCAATTCAAGTAAGCATTTACTTTCGCTTACTTCAAATGCCAATCCTGCTTCTGATAATTGACTCACACTGTATACATGTTCAATTGCATAATTTGCATTTTCCATTTCTTGTACAAAATCAAATGATGATGGTAGCAAAAATGTTCTTATAAGATCTGTAAAATGTTTTGGACATGCTGTTTCTGAATTTAGGTTCTGCATGTTGAATTGTTGAAAATAATATATAGTAATTGTAATAAATGAGGGAAATTCAAGATTTATTCTAGCTAATTTGTATATGTCTTCAATAACAAAAAAAGGTAACTGATTTTCAAGGAGTACTAAGTCACGTTTAATTTCACTAAATAACCAAGGTTTTAATAATATAGGGTCATTTTTCATCCAATTTTTGTATCTAAAATACCTAAGAAAATGTTCAATTATAAAGCATGCATCAATTATAATGATTTTTAAGAAATCATTACTGTTAAATCTAACAAGCCCTGCATAACAACTTCTAATTCTATTTTCCCACTCTTGAAGTTTGAAAACAAAATCATCCAAACATAGCTTTGTTCTATTTAGAAATCCTTTGAGATATTTGAGTTTGAGTTCTTCCATTTGATGTAAAATGTTGTTGTCACTAATTGAGCCACGTGGATTATGAAAAGGACCAATGGAAATAATTTGAGGAGTATATGCTTGTTGATTAGCTTGGCGAATTCTTTGTGGTACTTTGTAAATGTATTGCTCATGGTTTCCAGACATTTCTGGAAGAACTACTCCTTTAAGCATTTCAATCAATTCATTCTTCAGTTCACTCACATGACCATTTGGTTGTGCCTCCATTTCCTAAAAATTTCGTAGATTGGTCATTGGTTTGATAGATCCTCAAATTTTAAGCAACTAAAAATAAGGAAAATCCAACTACTTACTACTTTCATAGGTGGTTCATTGTGGATCGGTATTTGAAAATTATTTGAAACTGAAACGACATGTGTCGGTTTTTTAGACATCCAGTTGATTGGTGGTTCTAAGAAAATAAGGGAAAACGAATACGAGTGCTTCAAAATTCTACTCATTTGTTTTAATTTTTGTGAAACGGACACTTATCAAGTCATCATCTAATAAGTTTATATTTTTGAAAGTTGTCGATTTTGTTAGAGTTTCAAATAATTTTTAAGTACTTGTCTACAATTGAACACCTATTAAAGTAGTTCATTGTAGATTCCACCCTAAATCAAAATCCAAATATAAGCTATGATTTTAGAATCTATATTAGTTTCTTCAGTTACTTACAGAGTTATAGTGATATATCTTATGCAACGAACAAGCCACGGTTATTTTTGTCAGAATTAGCCTATAGTAGTTATTAGTAATTACACAAATCAGGTCTATAAGCTACTTAGTGAAATTATACTATAAGATATGAAAAAATTATCAAATATTCTTCTACAGAATTGAAAGAGAAAAAAGAAATTATATAATAGAAAAAGAAGGAGGAACCTGAATGTTGAAATAATGAAATATTAATTTTCAGTACGTAGTTTTGGTTAACTTGCAGCAGATCTCTACTCCACTCTCTTAATATTGGTTTTGGTTTGGTCTCATTCTGCTGTTTGGTCTTGCTTTATTTTTATATTCATTTGAGATAAACTAACTAAACTAATTTAAATGGGATAAGTCAACCATGAATATAAGTAATGCATAGCCATTCATTTTCTTTTTTTGATCGCTTTGGAATATTAGGAATGTGTCACACTGTCAACGAATTTCCTTTGGCCGACAAAGAGGAAATTAATTTATGTGAATCTAGTAATTGATTACTTGTTGGTATTTCTTTTCCTTGGATCCAAGGAGACTTATAATTGAATTGTCATTAGTTCATCAATGATAAATGAGGAGCATAATCCATAGTCTTTTTATTAATTGCATTTTTGACCTCCTAACTTCTTCAATTAGGCGACTATTCTCTTACACCTCTCACATTGTTTGAAAATCGGGGTCAAAGATAGTTTATATACAACATCCACACTCCTCAACCCAACAAGGTGTCTTTTATAAACTACAAAAACGTGAAGAACTTACACCCAAAACAGACAATGCATCAGAACATGGTGTGACGTACTTGAGATTGGAACGGAACATTGACGACTTTACTGGGGATCAACGCAGTAACTCTCCCACAGCCTGTACTGAGGACTGAGGTCAATTGTTCCTGCACATCTTAAAGTCTCATATTGCTTGGAAATCAAGACCAATAGTGGAACATTGGAATTTTGGCCCTTTATATTTTTTTAACGATTTTAACCCACCCACCACCCCCCCTATTGAAAGACTAAATATTGATACGATTACGTGAATCAATTAACAAGGTACAAACACCCTTTCATAAGTGAATTAACCAACCCGGTTGCTTTTATGGCAAGTAACCAAATTAGTTATAGACTAACTAACTTCCATAACTTACTTGTAACATACACAATAACTGACTACTAACAACCTCTAATCAATAGACAATAGTTTGAATTACACATAGTATTTCAAGGGGGAAGGAAAGACTTGTTGGGTATTTTGTTGGTAGAGGATTTTAAATGTTTTTTGTTGAGCGAGACAAAGCGAAGTGGATTCTTGTTTGTTACTGTGTTTTCTAATGATTATGGTTTTATGTTAGATGCTCACATCTTGCTAGATTTAGGGTTTTTATTATTGGGTTATTAATTTGAATGGAGATGGTAAGTTGCATAATTTGTTTCTAGGTTTACATCAACATTAATGGTGAAGATGCTTACAATGGTTTGGTTTTCTTTTCGACAAAAATAAATAAATATTTTAAAGAGGTCTTCCGTAGATTACATGGACAAATATGTAATTCAGCTATGAAATTTCATGACTAAAATGAGTTATTCGGAGCCTAATAGTTACAACTAAATAACTTAGAACCTAAGTATTACGAAAAATCCTTAAGGAATAACTCGTTACAATGGCACCAAAAAACTTAAATACCAATTGTTATAATTAAATAACTTAAAAAACCTCAGTGTGTGTGTGTGTGTGAACAAAATTTTGACTAATATTTTGTCACAAAAAAAATTGACTAATATGGAGAGGGTCGCGCGAACGCAGGCCCCTACAGCAACAAATTATGATGTAGGCTCCACCACTTAAGTAGACCTTAGAAACGCACCCCTCCAAAGTGCAATGGAGGTCACTTTCCTAGGCCATGGGCCTTCATGATCATCCAATGACCCCATCCAGGTAAGTATGTTGCAATGAAGACATTCAAGTTGTTTTATACACTTCCTTCTCTCAACACCTTTTACTTTGCCCGATGTGGGACTCAACTACTATATGTAATGTATTTCCCACTCCCCTGCTACTCCTACTTCCTCTTTTTTCCTAGTTCAAGGCTACCAATTTAAATCATTCACTGCTCAATTTCCTTCTTTCTTCTTACTAGTAATTGAATCCAAAATTACTACTTCCCTTTAATTTTTTATGTTTCGGACATAAAGGTTGCATGTTGGTGGTTTAAGGTTACTATTCAAGAGTGCTTCCAGCTGAAAACTATGAACACTGTTTTTCTTTGAAACATAAACTTTGGTTTGCTTTACATGTAATAAATATTGTAGATCCAACACCTTTTTCTATGAACACTATTCAAGATGTGGGATTACCAACACATCCCCTCATGCTTGGGGCGGGATATCCAACACACCCCCTCACAACTCAAATCTAATGGGCATGAAGCGTGGCAATGTGGAATCCCAACGGTAGATCTTGGATAGGCTCTGATACCATGTTGAAATTTGGGGCCTAACTCATCCTTACAAAACTGGCTTGAGGGGGTGTGTCGGTAATCCCACCTTAATTGTGATCTACCCCTAGTTGCCTTGTGTCAGCTTGTCTTTGAGGGGGTGGCTTTAGTCCCACATCGGTTAGATAGGACATTTGATAAGAGTTTATAAAGGAGGCACTCCTCACCTTACAAGACGGTTTTGTAAGAATGAGTTAGGCCCCAAATTTCAACATGGTATCATGAGCTCTGGTTGGGCTAGGGTGATACTGTAAAGCTTTCCCTAACTAATGGGGTTCGGGGCATCGCCCCGTTTTTTACCCGACCGATCCAAACTATGGCCGACCCTAACCATACAACCCCTACCGGAGGACGTGGCGGTGGCGTCGCCAACAACAACAACAATACCAGCGGCGGCACCAACAAGAACAATACCGGCGGCGGCACCAACAAGAACAATACCGGCGGCGGCGCCAACAACATCAACAACGGCAGAGGAAATGGCCGCGGTACCCCACTTGGTGGAAATGGATTTACCATACCACCACTCAATTTCATGACAAACAACAATTTTAACGGTGGATTCGGTTACGGCAGAGGTGATCCCAACAACAACCTTTTTGGGTCCGGTTATGGCTACCCATTTGATGGTGGTTACAATAGCGCTGGATCATTTAACTCAGGAGGTGGAGGTCAAAATAACTCTCTCCAGGTTAATGTTCAGAAACTGGATGGCTCGAACTACGTTGAATGGTCCTAAACAGTTCGACTTATTCTAGATGACAAAGGGAAATTAGGTTTTCTTACAGGTGATGTTCTGATGCCTGCAACAACACATCCTAATTAAGTTCTGGAAATCTGAAAATTTCTTCCATTATTGCATGGATTATTAATACTATGGAGGTAGGTATGAGAAAAACATACATGTATCTGCCTACAGCAAAATATGTTTGGGATGTTGTAAAATTGTCTTACTCTGATATTAAGAGTTTCTCTCAGATTTATGATCTGAAATCAAAGTTATGGAATTTAAAGCAGAATGACATGGATGTCACTACCTACTATAATGAACTGATGGCCCTTTGGCAAGAGTTGGATCAGTGTTATGATTATAACTGGAAGTGTACTGAAGACAATGTCCAATTTATTAAGACGCAGGAGAACGACCATGTCTTTATTTTTCTTGTTGGTCTCAACAAGGAACTCGATGAAGTAAGAGGTAGAATTCTTGGAAATAACCCGCTGCCAACTATCTGAGAAACTTTTTCAGAAATCATAAGGGAGGAAGCTAGACAGAGAGTGATGATGGGAAATTCAAAATCAGCAACTGATGGTTCAGCCCTTGTCATAAATAACTTCAATAAAGACAGCAAGAAATATGGTAATGTTGGATATTTGGTTGTTGGCTTCATGTTTGCTAAAATCAAATATACAAGAAGATGTGCGTCTTCAGAAGCTGAAAGCAAGCATTTCAGAAGTTGATCCTCATTTGTGAACAGTACTTCAGAAATTGGGTACTTCAGAAGATGAACAGTACTTCAGAAGCTGAACCTTCATAAGCTGATGTTCAGACGCTGAACAGTACTTCAGAAGCTGACCTTCAGAAGCAACCTTCAGAAGCTGAAATGTTCAGACGCAAAACTTCAGACGCAGACTTCAGAAGCACCTTCAGAAGCTGGTTTTCTGTGTTCTTGTGTTCGCGTCTTGGAGTGTTTATTTTCTCATGTGATTTAATTGAAGAATTCCAAGCTGCGTTTCTAGAAGGAAGAAGAATTTCGCAGGATATTTTCTGAAGATTGGATTCAATTATTTGTGAATATATTTTCAAAGAAATCTTTGGAAAATATATTTCTGGAATATAAATTGCTTCTATTTGCTTCTAAAAAATTCTGGGAATATATCTTTGAAGGATTTGGTTAAAGAATTATGTTGCTGCTGAAGCTATAAATAGAGGACGCTGTCATTGAAGAAATTGAACTCAACCAAAAAGCTATCATTGAAAGAGTCTTAGGTTTTGAGTCTGTAAGCTTTGTGCTTTGTTTCTGTACACCACTCAATTGTTAGAGTTGGTTTAGTTTTATTAAGTTGTAATCACTTGAAGCTTTTAAGCAAAAGTGACTGTTTATGTTTTGAAGAGTGTCTTCGTCTTTGTTTGTTTAGAGTCTGATAATCACTGGGACAGTGATTGACTGAGGGAAGTGAGATGGGATCTCAGGTGTAGGAGTTCCTAGGTTGAAGTCAATATGAGTAGTGATTAAGTGAGAAGACTGTGAAACAGGGGCTGTTGTCATAGGACTTCGAATTGATACTATCATAGTGGATTTCCTTCCTGGTTTGGTAGCCTCTAGATGTAGGTGTGTTTGTCACCGAACTGGGTTAACAAATCACTTGTGCATCTTTACTTTCTGTCTTTTTTATTCTGCTTCTGAACTACTGTTTTGCATATTCTGTTTTACTGCACCAGTACTCTGTTTTACGTTCAGAACCCGGTGCTGCCAGGAATTTCAATTGGCATCAGAGCAGGCACCCTGCCTGTTCTAGGGTGAGCTCCAGAGAAGGTATTTTCTGGCATAATGGAGAAAGAAGGAGGATTTGTGAACAGACCACATCTGTTGGATGGTTCCAACTATGAATATTGGAAATCACGCATGAGTGCTTTCCTTAAATCCATAGATAGTAAAACCTGGAAAGCAGTTCTGAAAGGTTGGGAACATCCTGTTGTGCTTGACAAAGATGGTAAGAAGGCATCTGAATTAAAACCAGAGGAAGAGTGGTCCAAGGTTGAAGATGAATTAGCTCTTGCAAACTTCAAAGCCTTGAATGCTATATTCAATGGAGTGGATAAGAATATGTTCAGACTGATCAAGCAGTGCACTGTAGCTAAGGATGCCTGGGAGATTCTCAAAACTACTCATGAAGGCACATCAAAGGTAAAATTGTCCGGACTTCAACTTCTCACCACCAAGTTTGAAAATCTCAAATTGTTGGAGGATGAGAACATACAAGGTTTTTATATGAATGTTCTAGACATGGCTAACTCGTTTGATTCTCTTGGAGAAAAAATATCTTATGAGAAACTTGTGAGGAAAATCCTCAGATCCTTACCTAAGAGATTTGATATGAAGGTGACTGCCATTGAGGAAGCACATGACATCTCTAGTATGAAGGTTAAGGAATTGATAGGATCTCTTCAGAATTTTGAAATAGCCAGAACTAATAAGAAGGGAAAAGGTGTTGCTTTTGTAGCAGATGCTGATACTGTGGATGATGAAAGCACATCAGAAGCTCTTGTGATGCTTAGTAAACAGTTTAACAAGATTCTTAAGTAGGCTGACAGGAGACCCAAGCAAAATGTTCAGTGTCATGAGTGTCACTACAAGAAAATACACAATTTTCCTACGAAATTTTCCTAGGAATTTTATTTCGTCGAAAAGCAAGTTAGTTACCGACGAATTTTTTGTCGGAAAGCTACTTTTTAGAAGAAATGAGACCCAGCAGTACAGATATGATGGCGTGGCATCTTTTTACTGGCGTTGTTTACCGACGAATTTATTTCGTCGGAAAGCAGTGGACCCACATTTTTTTTTACACAGAAAAAGCGTACGTGGCAAAATTTGGTTTGTTGTGCTTAGCGACGAATTTTTTTCGTCGGAAAGCTTGGCCCCACAAGACTTTTCCATGTGACCGTTGGAGGCGTGGCGAGTTGTGAGTCGTTGTTGCTTAGCGACGAATTTTTTCGTCGGAAAGCTTACTAGCCGTTGTTGCTTAGCGACGAATTTTTTCGTCGGAAAGCTTACTAGCAGTTGTGCTTAGTGACAAATTTGTTCCTCGGAAAGCATCAGCTTACTAGCCGTTGCAGACCGTTGGAATTGTAACGTTGCAGCATGTTGTATATATATGTACCATACTCCTTCCATTTTACATACCATTCTTCCTACTCTCTTACATTCTTTCTAATCTCCTTCATTCTTAAACTACTATCTTTCATTTTTTTAATTTATTTTCTCAAATTATTATCTTTCATATTATATACTTATTTTCTTAATCTATATCAATATCACTTATTCTCTCCATAATTTATTACATCATTTTCCATCAGGTTTGTGTATATATTTAATTTTATTAATGTTATTTTTTTATGATAATTTATTTCAATTTTATATGTGTATGAATTTATATATTTTTAATGTAGTTTATTAAAATAAGTTATATTATTTTTTATAGTTTTGTTGGTTCCGATCTATTTTGAGGACGACGTTGTTGCTAGTGTTGCTGCCTCCACTCCGTTCGTTGACTTATATATTATTTGAGGTTGGTATATCTTTAACTTAGTTTAAATTAAATTGCTATATTGATGTAATTGGTAATTAAATTATTAGTCATTAGAAAAGTAGTTTGTAAATTTAATTGTAATAAATAAAAATGTTAGTAGGATGAACTTTTTCAAAAAAACATTTAGTCGGATTAAATTAAATTTCAACTTATTAGTGTATGTTAGAGAGTATAATAAAAATATTAGTTATTAGAAACATAGTTAGTAAAATTAAATTGTAATAAACATGTTAGTTAGATCAAATATTATATATGTTTAATAAAAATCTTAGTTTTACTAATTTGTGTATTAAATATGTTTTAGTTAATAAAAATGGAAGTAAAAAATGTAGTTAGTAAAAATGTAGTTAATAAAAATCACTTATTCTCTCCATTATAATTTATTACAATATTCGCCATCAGGTTTGTGTATATATTTAATTTTATTAATGTTATTTTTTTATAATAATTTATTTCAATGTTATTAAATTCTCCATTGATATTGATTTTATTAATTATGTTGTATTATTTTTTGTAGTTTCTTGCTTCGGATCCATTTTAAGGTTGGTGTTGTTGCTGCAGCTGCTGCTTGGTTTTTTTTTCATCCACTTGGTTCTTCATCTAATTATTTGAGGTTGGTATATATCTTCTACTTATTTTAAATTGCTTCAATGGTTTGACTAGGAATAAAAAGAAATATGTATAAAATTAAGTTTGTTAGAAAAAGAAAGATGTATAAAAAATTTTGTTAGAAAAAGAATGTAAATTAGTAAAGAATATGTGAATTAGTGAATTAGTTGTTGTAATGAAATATGTTAAAAAAATTTATTATGAAGTTAATTGATATGAAATATGTGAATTAGTTGTTGTAATTAATTTTGCCGGTGGCGCGCGGAATTTTTATCCGCGCGTAACTTTTATTTGTGGCTTGTAATTTTTATATGCGCGTAATGTTGAATTCATACAAATTTTAGAAAATGTGGCATAGGCTAATTAGAAAATGTTATATATGTTAGTTGTAAAATATTATATAATTTTTATGCAATTCATGTGAGATATCATATAATAAATATCTTTTAGTTAATAATAATGCAAGTAAAAAATGTGGTTATTAAAAATGGTATTGTAGTTATTTTAAAAAAAAGAAGGTTAAGTTAGTAGAGAAATATGTTTAAAAAGTTTGTTAGAAAAAGAAGATAAATTAGTAAAGAATTATGAAGTTAATTTATATGAAATATGTGTAATTCGTACGAATTTCTAAATATTTAGGTTTTTAGAAAGAAAAAAAATTGTTATTTATATTTAGGTTGTAGTCATTAACTTTTGTCGGCAACGCGAGGATTTATTATTCACGCGTTATTGTAACGAATAAATACAAACTAATTGAGTTAATATTAGTGACGCGGAAAATAGATCAATATATTTTACATCGTAGTTGGATATACGATAGAAAATATCCGGGGAAAAGAACACTTAAAGCGGCTTTTGTGGATGGAGTTCGTGAGGCTTTTAGCTGCCAAGTCAGATTGGAGTGTGGCCGAAGAAGGCACAGAATGTTATACAAAAATGATGAGGGACGCAACTCCTACAAAGGAGAATTTGCCATTGAGTTTTTATGAGGCTAAGAAGTTGGTGTCGAAGTTGGGATTGCAAGTTAAAACTATTGATTGTTGCGTTAAAGGGTGCATGTTGTTTTACGACAACGAATTCGGTAAAAATGATGGGTCGTTGGTGGAGTGTAAATTTTGCAATGCACCGAGGTACCAAGTACGTGATAATGCCAGTTCTCGGAAGCAGAAAATAGTCTCAGTCACGTCAATATTTTATCTGCCAATAATACCAAGATTGCAGAGATTGTATGCATCAAGTCACACAGCCGATAAAATGACGTGGCATTATTACAATAGAACAAATACAGGTGTGCTGCGACATCCCTGTGACGTGGTGGCATGGAAGCACTTTGACGCAGTACATCCTCATTTTGCAGAAGATTCACGTAATGTGAGGCTTGGATTATGCTCTGGTGGATTTGTCCCGTATATCCAAAAGTCGGCAGCGCCTTATTCTTGTTGGCCAATTCTTCTTACCCCGTATAATCTTCCTCCTGACATGTGCATGTCAAAACCTTATTTGTTTTTGACTTGTGTTATACCAGGACCTAATAGCCCATTAGATGGTATAGATGTGTATTTACAACCCTTAATTGATGATTTGAAGAGATTGTGGATCGGTGAAACAACATATGATATTGCAAGGAAGGAGAATTTTAGGATGAGGGCAGCTTTGATGTGGACTATTAACAACTTTCCTGCATATGGAATGTTGTCTGGATGGTCGACTCATGGTAGATTGGCTTGTCCACATTGCATGGAAGAAACAAAGGCGTTTAACTTGCATCACGGAAGAAAGAGTTCGTGGTTTGACTGCCACCGTAGGTTTTTACCAGCAACACATGAATTTCGTAAGAAGAGGAATTTGTTTCGTAAAGGACAAACAGAAAAAGATGGTCCGCCTCCTAGGACAACATCAGAGGAAGTATTCCATATAGTCAGTGCATTAGGACTTTTGAAATTCCCAGATGTTGGCAAGAGTCAGACACCCGCAATACGGTGACACCCACCATTGGACTAAAAGAAGTATCTTCTGGGACCTCCCTTACTGGAAAGACAATTTACCGAGACATAATCTTGATGTTATGCACATTGAGAAGAATTTTTATGACAATATAATTCACACGGTGATGAATGTCTCTGGTAAAAGAAAAGATAATGAGAAGGCTAGAATGGACTTGCCATTGATTTGTAAGAGACCAGATATGGAGCTACAACTTCTTTCAAATGGAAAATATCTAAAACCTAAGGCTATTTATAGTCTAACTGCTGATGAAGCAAAATATGTTTGTCAATGGTTGAAAGAATTGAGGATGCCAGACGGATATTGTTCTAACTTGTCAAGGTGTGCCGACGTCAACTCCGGAAGACTGCGTGGAATGAAAAGTCATGATTCCCACGTTTTCATGGAACGCTTACTTCCAATTGCATTTAGTTCATTGCCAAAAAATGTTATAAACCCGTTGACTGAAATTAGCCAATTTTTTAAAGACTTATGTGCTTCAACCTTGAGGATGGATGAAAATGTTAAAATGGATCAGAATATTCCAATCACTCTTTGTAAGTTGGAGCAAGTATTTCCCCCGGGTTTCTTTGATTCTATGGAACATCTTTCGGTGCATCTCGCATATGAAGCTTGGCTTGGTGGACCTGTTCATTATAGGTGGATGTATCCTTTTGAAAGGTTCATGGGTTATGCAAAGCGAATGGTTAGAAATAAAGCAAGGGTTGAGGAATCAATAGTTGCAGCTTACGTGGTTCGGGAAACAAACTATTTCATCTCTCACTACTTCGACAACTTGATGTTGATCCCAAGAAATACACGAAATGAAGTTATTGTTGAAAGTGAAGAGTGTCAGTCAGCCTTATCAGTTTTTTGTCACCACGGACGTCTTTGTCATCCAGAGAAAGATTACTGGATGAACGATGCTGAGTTGCAGTCAGCGGCCATTCATGTGATGATTAATTGCATCGAAGTTGGACCATACATTGAGATGTTTCAAGGATTAAATATTGGTAACATATATACAACTTTTCAAGGATGGTTTAAACATCAGTTGCTAAATGATCATTCGACTACACAGATATATAAGTTGAGGGGGTTAGCCGAAGGTCCGGGAAGAAAAGTCAAACAACATCACACTTACTTTGTCAACGGATTTAAATTTCATACTCAACCACGGTCGGTGGGCAAAAAAACAATTAACAGCGGTGTTTACGTCAAAGGAATCAGTGATGGAGGTGAAGATGACTTCTATGGTGTGATCAAACACATATTTGAAGTAACTTTCCTATATGTAGATGAACCCAACAAAGTTGTATTGTTTTACTGTGACTGGTTTGACCCTGCACATGGGATGAGAATTGATCCAAAGTATAAAACAGTTGATGTACGTATGGACAGAAGGTATAATGCATTTGACCCTTTCATCTTGGCAAGTAAAGTTAGTCAAGTGTATTATGTACCTTATCCTTCTCACCACCGACGCAAACATGGATGGTGTGCTGCTATCAAGTGTAAACCAAGAAGTCAATTGAGACAGAAGTTCAAGATAAAGAAGTACCTTACCAAGATGATGAAATATCACATGTTCCAGAAGTGATTGAAGTCGATCCTGCTACAGATTTGGTTGACAGAGATGTTGACGGTCAGCAAGTTGATGCTGAAATGTTAGCTGAAATGTTACTTGTTGACACTGACAGTGGGGATGAGTCTAGCAACTCTATAGACAATGGGGAAGATGCAATTAACTTCGACAACAATGTGGATGATTTTTATTATGACGATGTTTAATGTACGATTTTATCATATGAATTATTTTAATCTTGCATATATAATGTGACAATATTTTATTCATTATATTAATTATTGTTTATTGTATTATGACAGGGATGTCTGGGCAAGACAAAGATAGGGGTAAGGCTCATGTTGTAGAGACCGGGAAGAACAAGAAGAAAAATAAGTATCAAAACATAATAGATATTACCTCAGAAGAGACCAGATCATGGTGCCGTCTACCAGGGGTTTCCTTCCGTAACATTGATGAACGGACTGGTACTCCTATTCCTACCACTACTACTACTACTCCACCACCTTACTCCACTCCATTCACAATTATTCCTCCCACATCATTCCCGACCATTCCTCCCACATACACTACGCCTGGATTTGTTATGCCTGGATATAGTCCGCTCTCATCACATTCGCCTGGTTTCAATACCACCCCATATACTATCCGACAAGGCCTTAACGTACATGTTCCTCCCTGTTCCTCCCACAAGATCATCAACGGACCTGATGAACGAATTTATGCAAGATACAAATTTCTTAGGCTTAATGAATGTTATTGAACATCAGCCTCAACAGCACGAGCAGCACCAACATGAAGAGCCACAAGCATCAGCATCAGCAGGATCAGCAAGATCAGCAGCATCAGCATCAGCAGCACCAGCAGCACCACGACGAGGACGACGTCGCTACATCGAAGACTTGCATTATGCGGATGGGCTACTTAGGATTACACCGACACCTGGATCGTAAGTATTAAAAGTTTAATTTTTATTTGTTTTTTAAATGCATAATTTAATTAACACTTCAAATTTGTAGGTTGGAGCCATCTAAGAGAGTGGCAGAATTTATTCGAGGAGCCATCCAGATGTTTTACCCGAAAGATAGGTGTTGGGGCGTCTATAAACATCTTACTAGAGACGACAGGGCGGCACTTTTTAAATACTTTTCGGTAAACACAATTTATTAAATATTAAATAATTGTAATTACTTTATAACATGCTATATTTTTAAAAATATTAATGTCTAATAATTTTTTTGTTTATTGCAGGAGCGTTGTACCTGGTCTAGAGATGTCCATCTTCTTGTAGAGAAGCTCTTTCACAAGTTAGCTTCCAAACGTTTATCAGATTTGTTATATGATGAACGGGAGGAATGGAAAAAACATAAGGGAAACTACCGTACAGAGTGGATCGGGGAAAAAGCGTGGGAAGACTTGGTGAAGTATTGGCTAGAAGATCCCAAATTTAAGAACCGTTCCAGAGCTAACAAGCAGAACAGAGCATCTCTTATAGGAGGACATGGCCACGCACAAGGATGTGTCAGTGTCCTTACCCATGTTAGACATCTGGTAAAAAAAATATTTCACTATTTCTATTTCTATACATGTATATATTAAATAAACTCAAATTTTCTAATTGCTTATATATTTTTCGTGTACAATTAGGCAAAATCCTTGGAGAGAGATCCTTATCCAAATGAGATCCATAGAGAGACTCATTTCAGCCAGCGTACTGGTCAGTATGTCGATGCTCGAGCACGCAATACCCAGGTAAATTTGCAAATATTCAAAATATGTTTTAATTAGAAAAAGAAAGTGAATTATTAAAGAATTATGTTGTTAACTAATATGAAATATGTTAATTTCATTTATTATTTTTATATAATTTTTATTTGACTTTATTTGTAAACAATTATTATTATCTAATTTTCTTTACTTTTCTTTATAGGCATCTTATGACGAGTACGTAGCACAGTTTTTGGCGCAGAATCCTGAGATTCAATCGCATGAACAAATCCCCGACTCCATCAAAATTGACTTATGGGCAAAGGCTGCAGGAGGACAACAAAGACCGAATAGAGTATACGGTCTTGGAGCGTTAGCCGGCAACGTGGTGCATGGAAATTTGTTTCGTGCTCCTGTTCTACCAGAGTCCAACTCAGCTCGTTCTGCAGAGTTGTCTCCTGAGATGCAAGCAATGATAACTCGAATGAACGAGGAGTTGCAAAGTCAAAAGTTGGTGTTGCAAAATCAAAATGAGTTGTTGGAATCTCAAAAGCAGGCGTTGGAAGCTCAAAATAAGGCGTTGGCAAGGAAAGATGAGACAGAGAAGAAGCTAATGAAAGAAATGAATGTCTTTCGAAAATTCCAAAAGATGATGACAAAGAAGTTCATGGGTGGGAGAAAGAGTAGAAAGACATTTGATTCATCGTCGTCTGCATCGAGTCAATTTTCACCGACACCTCATCAAATACATGACGACGACGACAATGATGATAATGACGAGGACGAGGACGAGGACGAGGAGGAGGAGGATGTTGATAGCGAGTAATTTATGTTTTTGTTTTGTAAATTTATGAATATTGTCGTTGATAGCGAGTAATTTATGAATATTGTCGTTGTGTACTCAAATCATTATTTTTATTTTATTTAATTTAACAAAAAAAAAAAATTTTTTTTTAGACAAGACCAAATAAAATATTTTTAATGTATTTTTTCAAATTTTTCAAAAATAATCGATTTTTTAAAATAATTGATTTTAAAAAAAAAAATAGCATCTTTTCCTAGGAAATTAAATGTGGGAATGAAAATTGGAGAAGAGGGAAACGAAAATTTAAAATTTTTAGTGGGAAGGTTTCCTAGGAGAAAAACGTGACATAATTTTTTCTCTTTAAATAACACATTCTACTACACATTTCATCATTCATTCATTCATCTCTACTCAAACAAATATTCATCCATCTCTATATTTTCTTCTTCATCTTCTTTTTCATCTTCTTCAACAATTTCTAAACACATATAATTTTTTATCTTCTTCAACAATAATCTATTATCATTCTTCCTATTCTCATCTTCTTCTTCTTCTTCTTCTTCTTCTTCTTCTTCTCTTCTCATCTTCATCTTCTTCTTCTTCATCTTCTTCTTCTTCTTCTTTTTTTTCAACAACTCATCCACAACAATTTTCCATCTTCATTAACACCAATTTCTTCAACAATAATCTCTTATAATTTTTTTAACATTAATTTTCTTCTTCCTAATTTCTTCTTCTTCTTCCTTTTTCAACAACTCTTCCACAACAATTTTTCATCTTCATTAACACAAATCATCTTCTTCAACAATAAAATCTATTTATTTCTTTCAAAAATAATTTCATCAAAATAATTGATTCCTACATTTGTTTTTATTCAAAACACTTTTACTACATATATTTATTTTTTAAAAATCATTTTTTAATATATATTTTTTCGAATTTTTTTTTCAAAATTTGAATTTCGCGCAATTTTTTAAAAAAAAATTCGAATTTTTTTGGCGCAATTTTTCAAAATTTAAATTTTTGCCGCAATTTTTCAAATTTTTTTGAAATTTGAAAATTTATTTTTTTTAAAAATTAATTATTTTCCTCGGAAATTCCTCAGAAACAATTTTAAAAAATTTTCAAATTTTTTTGGCGCAATTTTGAAATTCGAAAGTTTAATTTTTTTTAAAAAAATTAATTATTTTCCACGGAAATTCCTCGGAAACAAATTTAAAAATATTTCAAATTTTTTTGGCGCAATTTTATAATTCCAAAATTTAATTTTTTTTTAAAATAATTAATTAATTTCCTCGGAAATTCCTCGGAAACTAACCATTAAAATATTAATAAATTTTCCTCGGAAATTCGTCGGAAACTAACCATTATAATATTAATAAATTTTCCTCGGAAATTCCTCAGAAAACACCTGTCAGACACAGCAGTCTGCAAGAAAGCTTTCCTCTAGAATTTTCGTCGGAAATTCCTAGGAAAACTTCTAACAGAAAATTCCTAGGAAATTCCTCGGAAACACGTAGAAATAGATTGAAAATTTCCTATGTGTAGTTTCGTCAGAAAATTCGTCGGAAAACACCGTTTCCGACGAATTTAGGGTGTTTTCCTAGGAATTTTCCTAGGAAAATTACTTATTTCTTGTAGTGTGTGAAGGATATGGACACATCAGGACAGAATGTGCCACATACCTCAAGAATCAGAAGAAAAGTTTGTCTGTGTCTTAGTCTGATGAAGATGACTCAGAAGGAGAAGTGGAGAATAAGTCTGCTAAGTATGTCAATGTTTTAACTGGTAGATGCTTGTCTGATGATAAAGTTATGGGGTCAGAAGCACTATCAGGTTCTGAAACACCATCAGGTTCTGAAACACCATTTGATTCTGAATCCAGTGATGAAGAATTAGTCTTTTGAAGAACCAGCTGCCTCTTATGAAGAACTATTCATCAGAAGTGAAGAAATGTGCAAGGAACTGGAAAATCAGAAGAAGACCATCAGTCAACTTCAGGCTGAAAGAAGTGACCACTTAGCAAAAATTTCTGATCTCAATGATGAGGTAACTCAGATGAACTCTCAACTTGATCACATGAAGAAGCAAATCAGAATGATGAACACTGGTATTGATATGCTTGAAAAGATTTTGGAGAGTCAGAACCAAGGGAAACCAAATGGTATAGGATTTGATGATAGGACCTTGAACAAACAGCAAAATCCAGTTAAAAAATTCATTCCAGCTGTTAAAACATGTGATCCTATGATGTATAAACCTAAGTTGGAACACCAGAACCAACCTCAGGGATCTAAGAGCAAGAAGACATCTCATCCTTGGGTATGTCATCACTGTGGTAAAAAGGGGCACATAAAGTCATTCTATTACAAGTTGCATGGATACCCCAAGCACCTTCAGCAAAGAAAATCTGAACCTGTTGCAGTCAATGTCAAGAAGGAATGGAGACCAAAATGTGAAAGTGTTGACAAGAGGCTGAAGAATAGGAAAGGAAAGGTTGTTGCTGCTGCCAGCAGGTCTACTCCTGTTGCTAAGAAGAGTACTGTTCTTGGACCATCTAAAGTCTGGAGCAAGGTAGTGGTCCCTGTCCCAAAGAAAAAGACACTAAAAATAAAGGAAGTGGATCCTAGTAAGTCTGAGGATCATGTTGAGCAAGATGTTCAAAACATCATGCCCTATGTTCAGTGTGCTGAGGGTGATGAAGATGGTGCTGATATAGTTACAAAAGCCTTAAATGCCAAGCAATTTGAAAATTTGAGGGGGTCAACTGGGCATTTGTCTTTTTTGAATAGTCATAGTATAAAACTGTGCAGCTTCTGATGCTGAGTCTGAAGACTGCAAGCTATGTGCTGGCTTTATGTTCTGAGTTGCATTTTGTGTTTCTGATCTACAAGTTTGTATTATACTCTGTAGTTGTGTTCTCTTGTTTTTGTTCTTCTGTGAAGACTGTGTGTGAGTACTTTGTTTGTGTGATTCTGCTGGTCTGAGAAGTGTCACTGATATTACTAATGTGTATGGTGATGTGATGGTTGTTCTTTCTACTCCTGGTGATTGCATGGTTATTTTTGTCAAAATTGTTTGGCTAAAAAGGGGGAGAAATAAGTGTGTCAGAAGCTGTTGCTGGTCTGTTTCAGGAGTCTCTGTTTCAGGGGGAGTGTATGTTTTCAAAAGATGCTGCTGAATGACCTGTTTCAGAGGGAGTATGAGTTTCCTGTCAGAAGCTGATCTGTTCAGAGGGAGTTATATGTGTGAAACGTAGTGTTTTATCCGATGCTGACTCTGTTGCTATTGTGTTACTACGTTTGTGTTCCTTTTGATGTGTTCAGAATTTGCCTTGTATCTCAATTTGATTTTAGCCAAAAATTTGCCAAAGGGGGAGATTGTTGGATATTTGGTTGTTGGCTTCATGTTTGCTAAAATCAAATATACAAGAAGTTGTGCGTCTTCAGAAGCTGGAAGCAAGCATTTCAGAAGTTGATCCTCATTTGTGAACAGTACTTCTAAAGTTGGGTACTTCAGAAGCTGAACCTTCAGAAGCTGATGTTCAGACGTTGAACAGTACTTCAGAAGCTGAACCTTCAGAAGCTGATGTTCAGACGCTGAACAGTACTTCAGAAGCTGGGTACTTCAGACGCTGAACAGTACTTCAGAAGCCTGACCTTCAGAAGCAACCTTCAGAAGCTGAAATTTTCAGACGTAGAACTTCAGATGCAGACTTCAGAAGCACCTTCAGAAGTTGGTTTTCTGTGTTCTTGTGTTCGCGTCTTGGAGTGTTTATTTTCTCATGTGATTTAATTGAAGAATTCCAAGCTGCGTTTCTAGAAGGAAGAAGAATTTCGCAGGATATTTTCTGAAGATTGAATTCAATTATTTGTGAATATATTTTCAAAGAAATCTTTGGAAAATATATTTCTAGAATATAAATTGCTTCTATTTGCTTCTAAAGAATTTTGGGAATATATCTTTGAAGGATTTGGTTAAAGAATTATGTTGTTGCTGAAGCTATAAATAGAGGACGCTGTCATTGAAGAAATTGAACTCAACCAAAAAGCTATCATTGAAAGAGTCTTAGGTTTTGAGTCTATAAGCTTTGTGCTTTGTTTCTGTACACCACTCAATTGTTAGAGTTGGTTTAGTTTTATTAAGTTGTAATCACTTGAAGCTTTTAAGCAAAAGTGACTGTTTATGTTTTAAAGAGTGTCTTCGTCTTTGTTTGTTTAGAGTCTGATAATCACTGGGGCAGTGATTGACTGAGGGAAGTGAGATGGGATCTCAGGTCTAGGAGTTCATAGGTTGAAGTCAATACGGGTAGTGATTAAGTGATAAGATTGTGAAAGAGGGGCTGTTGTCATAGGACTTCAAATTGATACTATCATAGTGGATTTCCTTCCTGGCTTGGTAGCCTCCAGATGTAGGTGTGTTTGTCACCGAACTGGGTTAACAAATCACTTGTGCATCTTTACTTTCTGTCATTTTTATTCTGCTTCTGAACTACTGTTTTGCATATTCTGTTTTACTGCACCAGTACTCTGTTTTACGTTCAGAACCAGGTCCTGCCAGGAATTTCAGGTAAGAAAGATGGTAAACTCTGGTGTGATCACAACGAACGTTATTATCACACACGTAAGACTTGCTGGAAACTTCATGGAAGGCCTGCTAATGTGAAAAAGAAGGGCGAAGGTCGTGCACTTCAAGCAACTTCTGATCAAGAGCCACAATCTTCCTCAAATGCATTTCCATTCACCAAGGAACAGCTAGACCAAATGTACAAACTCATCGAGTATCAAACACCTTCGTGCCCCATAAAGGTAACTTCCCAAAATCAGCCCATCTTAGTGTCATTCCTAATCGTACATGGATCGTTGATTCTAGAGCCACTGATCACATGACCGGTGAATCTAGTTTATTTTCTTCATATAAACCATGTGCAGGAAATTCCAAAATTAAGATTGTCGATGGCTCTCTTTCAGTCGTGGCAAGAAAAGGTTCTATTGTTTTGTCTCCTTTACTAACCATCCAAGATGTGTTACATGTCAAATTTGTCTTGCAATTTATTAACTGTCAGTAAGTTAACCACAAACAAAAATTGTCAAACTCATTTCTTTGATACTCATTGTGTATTTCAGGATTTGATCTCGAGGAGGATGATTGGCAGTGCTGAGCAAAATGGTGGACTCTACTACTTTGAAGATGAACCACAAACCAGACATCAATCTGGACCAATAAGTTCTTCTCCCGTTAAACCTTTTTTTGTTTCAAATAATAAGGATGACATTATGTTGTGGCATTTAAGGTTAGGCCACCCTAGTTTTAAATATTTAAGTTCATTGTCTCCTAAACTTTTTGTTGAACAAGACATTTCTTCACTTCAATGTGAACTGTGTGAATTTGCTAAACATCATCGAAATTCTTTTCCAATTCAATCTTATAAACCTTCAAAACCTTTTTCAATGATTCATAGTGATGTATGAGGGACTAATAGGACAAGTACTTTATCTAACAAAAAATGGTTTATCACCTTCACGGATGATCATACTAGACTTTGTTGGGTATACTTGTTAAAAGAAAAATCAGAGGTAGGTCAAATAATTAAAAAAATTTGTAAATTGGTGCAGACCCAGTTTAACACCCAAATAGAAGTGTTTAGAACTGACAATGGTATTGAATTTTGTAATAAGATTGTGGGAAATTTTTTTTCTTGAAAATAGAATTGTGCATCAAAGTTCATGTGTTAACTCACCCCAACAAAATGGGATTGCAGAGAGAAAAAATCGGCACCTTATTGAGGTGGCACGAGCACTACTCTTCTCTACCAATGTCCCTAAATATTTATGGGGTGAGGCTGTCTTGACAGCTGCACATTTAATAAATCGTATGCCATCCCGTGTTATGAAATTTCAAACTCCTTTGCAAAGTTTCTTGAAATATTTTCCAATTGCTTTAGTTCTAACTGATTTACCACTTAAAATATTTGGATGCACGGATTTTGTCCACGAACATAAGCATCTTGGTAAACTTGAACCCCGTGAAATCAAAAGTGTTTGTATTGGGTATTCACCTTCTCAAAAAGGTTATAAATATTTTGATCCTAATACAAAGAAAATGTTTGTAACAATGGATGTTACTTTTTTTTAAAACAAACCTTTTTTTAGGAATGATCATCTTCAGGGGGGGAAGCAAATGAAGATTCTCCTAAATTGTTTGAAAACTTAATTATCTCAGAAGATGTGTATACATCACATAATTCTGTTCCATGTACATCTGCACCTAAAGAAAATGCCTTGGAAAAATTAGATGAATCTACTCCTTCCATGAGTAAGGATCAATCAGAATCTTAGGCAACAAATCAAATCAAAGATCAAACAAATGTTTTTTCTGAAATTAATCAAAATGCACCACATAAAGATCCTTGTAATGAAACAGAAGAAAGATTTGAGGAAGGAAATCCAATTTGGAAAGGCAAAATTTATGCCAGAAGGAACAATGATCAAGTAATAGAAGACCCTATTCCTCAGCTCAACCAAGAATTTGAACCGAGTGAAAGTCAATCGACTCAGACAGGTAAATCTCTCCTTGATCCTAATTCTCTATATACCGACCTTGACGTCCCCATAGAACTTAGGAAACAATATATTGATCTTAATGTTCACATAGCCTTTAGGAAGCCAGGTAGGTCATGTACTAGGCATCCCTTGTCTAACTTTATATCATATTCAAACTTGTCTCCCTCTTTTGCTGCCTTTACTTCTAATTTATCTAGTGTCAAAATTCCTAAGAATGTACAAGGGGCTCTAGAAATTCCAAAGTGGAAGGAAGTTGTTTTTGAGGAGATGAAAGCTCTTGAAAAGAATAAAACTTGGAGTGCCACAACTCTGCCGGCAGGTAAAAGAATTGTGGGGTGTAAGTGGATGTTCACAATAAAGTACAATTCTGATGGATCAATCGGAAGGTACAATGCTCGATTGGTTGCTAAAGAATTTACTCAGACCTTTGACATAGATTACTCAGAGACCTTTGCTTTTGTCTCAAAGCTTAACACAATGAGAATACTCTTATCCTTTGTTGCTAACTTAGACTGGCCTCTCCACCAGCTAGATGTCAAAAATGCCTTCCTCAATGGTGATTTAGAAGAAGAAGTGTATATGGATTGTCCTCCAGGTTTTGAAGAAACTTTTGGGTCACGGGTGTGTAAACTAAAGAAGTCTTTGTATGGGTTGAAACAATCTCCGAGAGCTTGGTTTGAGAAGTTTACTCAGTCTGTGAAGAAACAAGAATATACTCGAGGACAAGCAGATCATACTTTATTCACAAAGTCAGGCCAAAATGGGATGATAACTATTTTGATAGTCTATGTTGATGATATTATTCTTACAGGTAATGATGAGATAGAAATGGAGAGATTAAAAAGAAACTTAGCAGCAGATTTTGAAATCAAAGACTTGGGTCCCCTCAAGTATTTCCTTGGCATGGAAGTAGCAAGGTCAAAGAAAGGAATTGTACTTGAAAGCAACTCCTGGAAAAGGTTTATTCTTCAAGAAGACCAATGACAAAATGTGGCAAAATTCACTGATGTAGATTGGGCAGGGTCCATTATAGATAGAAAATCAACTTCAGGTTATTGCACATATGTGTGTGGGAACCTAGTGACTTGGAGAAGCAAAAAACAAGGAGTAGTTGCAAGAAGTAGTGTTGAAGCTGAGTTTAGAGCAGTGGCTTAAGGAATTTGTGAAGGTATGTGGATTCTTAGAGTCTTGAAGGAACTGAAGATAGAGGTAGAACTCCCATTGAAATTGTATTTTGACAACAAGGCCGCTATAAGCATATCTCACAATCATGTTCAACATGATCGTACAAAACATATTGAGATCGATCGTCATTCCATCAAAGAGAAGATACTCTGGTACTCTCTGCTTGCCGTTTGTCCCTTCCAATCAACAGACCGCTGATATATTAACTAAAAGCTTGGGAAGAACAACATTTAAATATTTGATCATCAAGTTGGGCATGATTGATATCTATGCACCAACTTTAGGGGGTGTTGAAATATTTTGTATTTACTATTATTTATTTTTTAGTTATGAGTCATTATATTACTCCTAAAATAAAGGAGTTGACTTTGTATTTTTCTCCTATAAAAGAAGCCCATTTTCTTCATAATAAATCAGAACATTATCACTCATATATTTTCCAACACCTTTTCGTCACAACTGCCGTCCATTGTCATTAAATTGATCATGTGTGTTTAGGGAAGAGAGTTGCATCAATGCCTTTAAAACATTTACTTTGACAATGTCTTACCAGTCCAATATCTCATGCCAAGGTTAGGCACTGATAAAAATTAATCATTAAGCATGCTAATACTATTGCTGATAATCAATTTATTTAATTGATCAGGGGTGTTCGATGTAGCAAACTTCTGAAATTATATGGCAAGGAAGGGGAAACCATCGGTTTACATTGATTCAAATGAAGAAATATATCCTTCTATCACCTTGAAGGCATCTCTGCTCAGCGCCATGAAATATGTAGTGTGGCGACGTGCTTTTTGTGACTTAACCAGGCAGTGTTTCGAGGAATCATAATTAAGTTTAATTTAAGCCGGTGTTGTCAAATGATGACGGCTATGACCAGTAAAAAATGAACAAATCGGTATTGTTCTGCAGTACGATACTTAGCACAAAACGTTGACAAATAGCAGCTATAGCAATGCTATGGCACTGTTGCATAAATTGCCACTTTCCGCAATCTACAATCCTCGATTAACAACACCGATTTAGGAATAAATTGGAGTAGAAAGATGCACCATGAAGCATAATTATAAAGATGAAATTCAAACTTTTTTCCTAATTCATGACATCTATTTGTCCCACCAATAACCCTTGAACTAAAATGTATCCACTCGAACCAAACAAAAAAAAAAGTGAAGAAAAAAACTAAGATGGCCAATTGTTAAGAAACAATTTAATAAGAAAATGTTGAACAAACTGAGAGGACTGCAAAATCTGTAAACTTTCACAGGGAGAACCAAAAAAACACCCTTCTTTCATTTGTTAAATAAAGCTGATTTTGCAACAAAACTAGGGGTGGTTCTAGTAAGATCTCTCTCCTCAAAACTTTGTTTTACCAAAGTATCTCAGTCTATTACTCAACTCTTATGCCTCCCTGCTTGAGCCTGAAGATTTTGGTTGTCTTCCAAGAGTCTGTCATATTCAAGCAGTAAATCTGCAGCTTGTTTTTGGAGGGAAGCAACATGAGCTTCAGCCGTCTCAACTCTCTTGTCTTTCTCTTCGGATTCCATCTTTACCTTTTTCAAACCTTCCGTTAGAGTTGAAAGTTCTTTCTTCAGCTGTTTTATCTCCTTGGAAGCTTTCTCTTCCTTTTCTTTGAGCTCGACAGTTTCTTTTTTGAGGTTCTCCACTTCTTCTTTTGAAGCTCCCATGTTACTCCTTAAATTAATAAGCTTTTGGAGGTAATGGTGCATTCGATCAATTAGAAACCCGAGGAATAATGTAAAACCTGCAAGACCAATTTAATTCAGTTAAGACCAAGATAATCTCTAGCTTACTATATAATCAAATACTTGCAATGGGAGTAAGCTGACAAAACCAAGTTAGGAGCAGATTGTTCACAACTTGTTCATTTTTAAAGTAAAGCAATACATTTTACATAAACAGAACGAAACTAATAAAACCATTTACAAATTACAACACATAATTGTGCAATCATCATCACATGAAACCAAGTCAGCTATGTATTAATCTAAACACTCTCTTGGTTGCTGAGAGGGTAAAATAGTACTGACACACTTCACATGTAAACATCTCAACCTCATTAAAACACACCTACAAAAACCACTATCTGGTCGCTGTGTCACATTTGAAAACAATATCTATAGCAGCTTGTTTCTTCACCACTTTTATCTATGATTCCTTTCGCCTTCCCTTTTCTTAATTCAGTTCTTGTTGAATACAACACGCTAGATCCTCATTACAAGTCTGCTAACAGTGTTACATCGGCACCAACAAAAAAGACACAGTTGGAAGCCGAAATGAGTAATTTAACCAATGAATAGAATAAGTAACTCTATTACACCGTCAAAAAAACATTATCTTGGCTTGAAAGGGGCCACGCAAGCGCAGGCCCCACTCCATGTGAATCAGATACGTGAATTAATTAAATAGATACAAACATGTTTATCGCTAGTAATGATATATGTTTGCCTCTCCATACGAGCTTAAGGCTTTCTTCTCTGAAATAATATACTTTAAAGTGAAAACACCTATCATAGAATTTCAACACAATAATAATGTGTATAGTAAATATTCAACAATCTAATTTAGTGATAAACAAAACCACAATAACAAAATCCAAATATTCTATAAGCAACCACCAAACCAAAATACACAAACATAGCCGCCTTAATTGTGGCAAATTTGAGATGCCTTCATTACAGCCTCCTGCGCTTTCATTGTGCTAGGTGCAATGGGGTGGGTTAAGTCCTACATCACCTAAAGTTATGGCCTCTAGTGCTTGTAAGCTGTAAGAGCTTAACCAGTTCAAAATCGATGGACAGATTGTGCACCATGCAACATATGTAAGGGTTGTGCACGTTAGAAGCAGCCTATATTTATTCAAACACTGAACTTTAGCACATATCGTAGTTATTTTTCGCAAAAATAACATCCCATGTTAAGGCTTTATTTTCTCTGCAATATTTTGTTGTAGATTGTTATGGAAAATGATAAAATATAATTTAATTCTTTTCTGGTGACATTATACAATTTAACACCTTACACTACATGTGAATCAGATGCATGACCTAATTTTATAGGCACTAACACGTTTATAGCTAGTAATAATATATTTTTTCTTGTCCATACGAGCTTAAGGCTTTCGTCTCTCTAATAATATAATTAAAAGTTAACATCTATCATAGAATTTGAGCACAATAATATTGTGTATAGTAAATACTCAACAATCTGAAATAGTGATAAAAAAAACCACAATAACAAAATCAAAATATTCTACAAGCAGCCACAAGACCAGAATACACAAACATAGCACCACAGAAAAAAAAAAAAAAAAGATAGAAAAATCTACTTATAGAAAATCTGCCTTAATTGCAGTGCGTCCCTAGCCGCCTTTATTGCAGAAAATTTGGTCTGCCTTCAATGCAGCCTCCTGCTCTTTCATTGTGCAAGGTGCAATGGGGTAGTTTTAGTCCTACATTGCCTAAAGATATGGCCTTTGTAGTGCTTGTAACTTGAAGAGCGTAACAAGTTCAAAATTGATGGACAGATTGACAAAGCACAGGGTCCAAAACTACTAAAGAGTGTAGATGATGGTATTGGGTTCCCCTTGTTGACATTAGATTCAACTTGATGGAGCTAAGTTTTAGCTCATCAGAGTAGGGTTCATTCACCTCGTTGGCATGTTCAGGTACCGCACCAGAATCCACAAACATAGATCACAATTTAAATTGATGAACAAATTGGTGGATCAATATGTTCAAAAATTCTGGAGTAAAGGATGGTGGCACTATCCCCTTATTGGAGCTAGATTCAGATTGATAGAGCTAGGTTTTAGCCCATCGCCCCATCCGAATCAGGTTCATTCGCCCCAATGGCCTTTCGGTCTCCTGGAAGACTTGCAACGATGGGTTTGCTAATATATTCTTGATCATAACTTTAAATTAAGTTGGGAGGAATAGAATTGAGGCTCAATACAACGCCATCCACCTCCTTTGCATATAGGCTTGCGTTGGGATGTTGTGGAATCTAGTGCTACCATTGTGAGGTTACTGTTTTGTGCATTAGGCAGCCTCATCAAAGGTATTGCATTTTGGTCGTTTGTTATCAACACGGCCATTGCCTAAAATGTTGGGCAATTTTGAGGAATGTAACAGAAAAACGCATTCAATCATCCTCAAATTTGTGACCTACCTGAGTTTACATAAATGATTTTCTCAATAAGTTAACTCGATTTCTAGGAAGCTGAGATACATCGTAAGATTAATACTACACAGATACAGAAATTTTTTAAAAATCAAGTAACTGAAAGGTCATGGGTTCAAGTCCTGGAAACAGCCTCTTGTGTAAAAAACAGGGTAAGGCTGCGTACAATACACCAAATGGTGGAACCCCTTCACGGACCCTGCGTATGCGGGAGCTTTAGTGCACCGGGTTGCCCTTTTTAAGTAACTAACTGGATCCTCATTAGAAATCGACTAATGATGTGCCATCACGGTGGAAGCCGATATGAAACAAATGAATAGAATAAATAATTCCAGTACACGAGTTCAGATCTGCTCCATTTAGGGAGTCATCCATTTAATCCATTTAGGTGCATAGATGCACAACACGTGGCAAAATAATATCCAAGGGTTGAGATGAAAACTTAGAAATTAAGGGTTTTCTCAATTAAAAAAAACACACACTCCGCGCCACCTCTCTGCAACCAAGATTCGCAAACACCATTCACGATCCCTCTTCCTCTTCACTTCATCTGTATCGCCTCCACCGCCTTGCACCTCCCATCGCTGAATCGTGTTTCTTTCGTCTTGTCTCCCAAATTTCAAAACCAGAATCACACATTTTTATTCTTCAATGAAGCTTAAATTATTCAAATTAGTATCACAACATATGTATTACAACAAAAGTCATGGCAAATCAAACAAAACTGTAACATCCTATAGTCCATAATGCAACCAAGGTTTTTTTTTTCATACTAAGCTGAAGATAAATATCAGCGGAATTAATGGATATGAAAAATATCAGAAACATGAATAATTTTAGGCAAAAAAAAAAAAACGTGTTGGTTTGTGATGGCGGTGGTAACGCGATTTGGGGAGAAGAGAAGAGAGAAACACAATTTGCAGGACGGCGATGGGCAGCAGCTGCGGTGATGCAGATGAAAAGGGGCGGTGAAGGTAAAGAGGAAGAGGGAACGAGCATTGTGAGTGTGTTTCTTTCTCTTCATTTTTTTTAATTAAAAAAACCTTTAACTTTCCACTTTTAATCTTAGCCCAGAGATGTTATTTTGCCACGCGTCATGCATCCATACAACTAAATGGATTAAATGGATAGTTCCTAAATGGAGCAGATCTAAACTCCCGTCTAAAAAACATTAAACTGGCTTGGAAGGGGCCCGCAAACACAGGCCCCACTACCACAAATTATGACGTAGGTCTCACCACTTGGGTGAGCCTTAGACCAGCGACCCTCCTAAGTGCAATGGAGGTCACTCGTCTAGGTCATGGGCCTTATTGATCACCCATCGACCCCGTCCAGGTAAGTATGTTGCAACCCTGGAATTGAAGGTTATTTTATGCTCTTTCTTCTGTCAACAGCTTTCAACTACTTTCGATGTGGGACTCAACTACACCTGAATATACCATATCAAACTCTAGCTGTTTTTGACGGGGAACTCTCCTGCAAAGCATCACTCTAAAATTCTGCCTTAATGCAGTCCATCCCTAGCCGCCTTAATTGCGGCAAATTTGGACAGCCTTCATTGCAGCCTCCTGTGCTTTCATTGTGCTAGATAAAACTGGGTAGGTTTATTCCTAACATGGCTGGGAGCTATGGCCTTTTCGATGCTTGTAAGAGCGTAATAAGATCAAAATCAATGGACAGATTGGCAAATCACAAGGTTCGAAATTACTAAAGAGTGAACGATGATGGTATTGGGTTCCTCTTGTTGAAGTTAGACTCAACTTGATTGAGCTAGGTTTTAGCTCAACAGAGTAAGGTTCCTTCACTTCATTGGCACGTTGGGATACTACTACACCAGAATACACAAACATATATCACAATTCAAAACTGATGGACAAATTCACAAATGAAAGTATAGGTTTCACAAGTCAGCACACAAAAAGAGTTTAACAAGTTCAAAATCAGCGGACAAATTAGCAATTTACAAGGTTCAAATTTCTAGAGTGAAGGATGGTGGCACTAGGTTCCCCTCGTTGGAGCTAGATTGAGAATCGATAGAGCTAGTTTTTAGCCCAGCATAGCTGGTTACATTCACCTCAATGGCCTGTTGGGTTCATTGAAAACTTGCAACGATGGGTTTGCTCATATATTCTTATTCGTGACTTCAATTGTTTTGGAGCTATGAGGTTGGACTCTGTTAGAATATATAGGATTCTGATGCATTAAAGCATTTCAGGTTTAGTTAGTTTCTCTTATTTTAAGTCTTGCATTGCAAGCTAATGAGAGCTGTCATATTGTGTACAGCTGTCACACTATCTCTTAGCCTATATATTCTTGTACCTCCTTGTAACTCATTCAACAATATCATAATAACAATTCTGTTACAAAGTTAGTTAGAGATTCTTTCTCTCTCTTTTCTTTCTTTGAGTTTTTCAAGCTTTTCTCACATTCATCAATGATGAAATCAGTTTCTAACAGACTCGATACAACATCATTCACCTCCTTTGCGGATAGGAAAAGGTTGCGATGTTGTGGAGTCCAGTGCTACCATTATGTTTTGTGAACTACACAACCTCATCATTCAGGTATTGCATTTTGGGTTATTTTATAAACACAGCCATTGTCATGATCCATGATATCAAACAGATAAATACGTAATTGTAATGTTATAAAGGTGTTTTTAATGAGAATCATGAAGAAACCAGACACCAAAGCTGGCAGATTTACAATTATGAGCTTTAACTGCTTTACAAAAATAACGCATATACAATGCCAAATGGCACCAAATAAGACATCAAGTAATAAATTCAGATAAATAAGGGAAACGAACTATCCTGTTTGCAGATTAGTGATTGGAAAAAGGAACTTTTAATATGACCATTTCCAATAGCAACTTAATAATGACCGGTACGTTAAAGTTTCTAATTAGATTTAAAAGATTATATAGTTTTCTGAAACAACTTCAATAATAACAGAGCAAAAACAACTTATAAATACATGTTTTCACAGCATGATGATAAAAAAGAAGTTAGATTCAACAAGACAGAGAAAGGTTTTAGCTCATCAGAGTAGGGTTCATTCACCTCATTGGCATGTTGGGGTACAACACCAGAATCCACAAACATAGATTAAAATTCAAAATTGATGGACAAATTCTCAAATCACAATATAGGTTCACAACAAAGTACACACAAAAGAGTGTAACAAGTTCAAAATCGGTGGACAAATTGGCAAATCACAAGGCCCAAAATGTATGGAGTGAAGGATGATGGCACTAGGTTCCCATCATTGAAGCTAAATTCAGTTTGATAGAGCTAGGTTTTAGCCCATCAGAGTCAGGTCCATTCACCCGAATGGACTGTTGGGCTCCTAGATGACTTGCAATGATGGGTTTGCTCGTCTATTCTTGATCATAACTTAAATTAAGTTGGGAGCAATCGGATTGAGACTCAATACAACGTCATTCACCTTCTTTGCGGATAGGCTTACATTAGGATGTTGTAGAATCTAGTGCTACCAATGCGAGGTTAAGGTTTTGTGCATTATGCAACCTCATCATTCAGGTATTGCCTTTAGGACTTTTTATTGTCTAAGAAGCCGAGATACATTGTACGATATAATACTACACAGACACAAAATTTAAAAATCAAGTATTTAACAAGATCCTCGTAGGAGGTCTGCCAACAATGTGCCATTTATACCCGACCAAAAAGGAACGGTAGGAAGCCAATATGAAAAATTAAACAAATGAATAAAATATGTAACTCCTTTTCACAGTTTAAAAAACATGTCCCGTAAGTGCAGCTCAGTTGGTGCTACCAAGGACATTATTTGCAGGGGCCGGGGTTCGAAAACCGGATTCCACACTTCTCCACTAGGCTACTAGACCAAAAAATATTTAACAAAACATTATTTTGGCTTGAAGGGAACCCACAAACGCTGGCCCCACTACCACAAATTATGACGTAGGGCTCCACCACTTGGGTGGCCAGCAACCCTCCTAAGTGCAATGGAGGTCACTCGTCTAGGTCATGGACCTTCTTGATCATCCATTGACCCCGTCTATGTAAGCTTGTTGCAACGTTGGAATTGAAGGTTATTTTATGCTCTCTCTTCTGTCGACAGCTTTCAACAACTTACGATGTGGGACTAAACAACACTTGTATATACCATATCAACGTCTAGCTGTTTTCAACGGGGATATCTGCTGCTAAACATCACTCTATAATTCCGCCTTAATTGTGGTTCATCCCTGGCCACCTTAATCACGGCAAATTTGGACCGCCTTCATTGTGCTAGATTTAGCGCGGTGGGTTTAGTCCTAACATCGCCGAAAGTTGTGGCCTTTTTAATACTTGTAAGAGCGTAACGGGGTCAAAATCAATGGACAGATTGGCAAATCACAAGGTTCAAAATTACTAAAGAGTGAACGATGGTGGTAGTAGGTTTCCTCTGTTGAAGTTATATTCTTGATAGAGCTAGGCTTTAGCTCATCAGAGTAAGGTTCATTTACCTAATTGATATATATCACAGTGGTATTATTGATGGACCAATTCGTAAGTATAGGTTTCATTCAAAATCAGTGGACAAATTGGCAATGTACAGGGATCAAAATTTCTAGAATGAAGGATGGAGGCACTAGGACCCCCCCCCTCCCTCATTGGAGTTAGATTCAGATCGATGTCTAGGTTTTAGCCCATCAGAGTTGTTTTCATTCACCTCATTGGTTTCATTGCAAACCTTCCAATGGTGGGTCTGCTCATATATTCTTGATCTGACTTCAATTATTTTGGGAGCTATGAGGTTAATGTTTTGCGCACTACGCAGCCTCGTCGTTCAGGTATTGCATTTGGGGTTATTTTATAAACACGGCCATTGTCATGAGCCATGATAATTTCAAACAGATAAATATGTAATTCTGATGTCATAAAGGTGTATTTAATCAGAATCATAAAAAAACCAAACACCAAAGCTGGCAGATTTACAATTATGAGCTATAACTGCTATACAAAAATAGCGCATATACAATGCCAATCCGCGCCAAATATGACATCAAATAATAAATTCAGATAAATAAAGGAAATGACGTATGCTGTAAGCGGATTAGTGAGTCGAAAAACGAACTTTTAATATGTCCATTTCCAATAGCAACTTAATAACGATCGCTACGTTAGAGTTTCTAATTAAACTTAAAAGATTATATAGTTTTCTAAAACAACTTCAACAACAAAGCAAAAACAACTTATACATACATGTTTTCACAGCATGAGAAAAACAAAAAATCACATACCAGCCACACATTAATTCTTCTTTCTAACACTTCAAAATTAACCTAACTTAACAACATAAAAACATTAAACCTTAAATAAACCTAACTTAACATTGAAACTTCTTTCTAACACATCGAAACTTCTTTCTAACCCTTGAAAACTAACCTAATTTAACAACATAAGAGCATTAAAACTAACCTAACTTAACAAATTGAAAATTAACCTAACTTAACAACATAAGAGCATCAAAACTAACCTATTTTAACAACTTGAAATTTAACCTAACTTAACAACATAAGAGCATTAAAACTAACCTACAAAAAAAAATCACACCTTTTAGTTCCTGTAAAATTAACCTAACTTAACAACTTGAAAATTAACCTAACTTAACAAAATAAACCTTAAATAAATCTATAAGCATTAAAAGAATAAAATAACAAAGATGAAAGGAACATGAACATACCAAGGAGATAAGCCTCAAGCAAGTGAGTTCTCCAAAGAACTTGATCCATAGGTGACATAGTACCAAGCTTAGCACCTTTGTTCTGGATCTTAACAAGACTCATAAGACTAGAAAGAAGAATCACAAACATTGTACCAGCAATAGTTTTTACAGTAGCTGGTGCCTTCCCCATCTTGAGCTGATCCAAACTCTTCATCACAAGATCCCTTAATGGACCTATCTTTACCATCATAAGAAAAGCCATAACACCTTCAGCAATAATCACCAAAAACAATAACTGAATCATCTTTTTCTTCTTTGCTGAACTGAAATTGTAAAAAAGGTTGCTTTTTTTCAAATGGGGTTTTGTTAATTTGTCAGTTTTACACTTACAAAAGACCCTTTAGCATTTCACTGAAACTGGGGCAAGTAGAGAATGACCCAGATGAATTATAGAACGAAAAAATGAAATCTAGGTTGAAAGTTTGAGTCTTTACAATGTATTACATGCATCAACTTGAAGGGCATAACATTGATTAATGGGCATGGATCGGTAAAGGAGAGAGAGAGAGAGAGAGTTTGGGAAAGAAAAAGCTTTAAACCCTTTTGAGCGAGGGACTTATGCTGAAAGTGAAAATTAATAGAAAATCTTTCTGGTAGTGATTTTCGTCTTCATAACAATGCTTTAATACATACATTAAAATTTTAAAATAATTTTTTATTGTACACCTTAGTCAAGATAATCTTTGAGGTTAAATACTCTATTAGTATTCTCATATTAGTTAATGACTATTATGATTAACGAAATGTACAATTATGAACTATTTTAGAATTTCGATGATTAAGATACTATAGTGGTTACTCGTTACATATTCAAGAACGAAAATGACTATTTGCTCAAATATTTTGGGTTGATTTTAAACGAGTGTTGGCTCAACCGACAATGTTAATATTAGGCTCGACATTTTCATTTGGATTCAAATGGGATTTAGAAATCGTACGTCTGAGTTTTAGGTGCATTTGTTGTTTTGTCTTTAAAGAAAAACGATCATGATAATTAGTGTGTGTAGAAAATTTTGTTAAGGTAAAGAAGAGTAACTTTTGTATTAAAAATAGCATTTTTAACACTTTTAAAAAGTTAACTACACAAATTTTAAAATAATTTTACTATATTTGATTCCTTAATAACACTTGTTAGGATTTTTCATAAAAAAATGCAAACAAATGTCCTAAACAAATGGCATAGAGTACTTGTTATTAAAGAATCACATATAGTAATAACATCTTGAATCATAACCTACGGTAGTAGCCATGGTAAAAATATCCATACACGCAGATATATGTGGATATAATCTCCTACAAATATGGAGCGGACACATTAATAAATATTCACGGATAAAATAAATGGATATTTCAATTATATGTTACATACTACTAAAGTATATTACATAAGTTCCTCACTTTAATATAAAACATCCTTTCAACTTTAGTTAAACAAAAAAACGGATATTATACTTTTCAACGGGTTCTCAACGCTTCTTCTTTTTTGAACCTCTCATCAGTATCACCTTACAACACGCGTCCCATAAAGAAACTTTATTTTTGTTAAATGTAATAAACTTTGTGCTTTTGTTGAATGTGGGTTTGTTAAGGCAAAGATATTTGTTGTTTCACAAGCTAGAAATAATATTTATGTTTTTGTTGTATTTGATGAACTTTTTTTTGGTTAGAAATGATTTGTATGAATGTTATTATGTATAAAAAGAAAAAATAAAAGTTATTCATGAAAGAAAAAAATGATGGACTTTAGTCGTTAAATTTAGGTAATTATAAAAAATAAAAATAAAAATTTTAACCAATATTTTTAAAAAAATTAAAGTTATTCATGAATATCTTTGTATACATATGGATACTTCAAGATATGTGGATAACCAGTCTAGCAGATATCTGCACAGATATGAAGCGAACACTGATATCATATTTGTCTAACAAAACGAGCATGGATATCATATTAAATGTGTTCGTGAATATCCATTTTACATCCCTACTTGTTAGCATGAGAAAAATAAAATTTAAAAGTTAGTTTGAATATATATGGGTTTATAAGATGTATTCAACAAAACCTTGATTTTGAGGTTGTATGATGAAAATACGAGTCTCTTTATCAGTTTAATGATTTTTTTTTTTTAATAAAAAAGGATCACAATTTTGACATTTTATAACATAAAGAGATTAAATCAGGAAAGAAAAAAAATAAAAGTGTTACCTGAAGTTAAGAGACGGAATGTGTAATTTTGCCTAAAAAAATTAACAAATATTTGTCACTTATAAATCTAAGAAAAAAACATTATTTATTTTTATATAAAACTAAATCAAAACTGGTTATTAATAATTACTCGTGGTAAAAAAGGAAGTGATGAAACAAAGTACTTCCACTCCATCAACCAAAAAAAAAAAAAAAGTAGTCACCCTTGACACGTGTTGGCAAGCAAAGTCCATAAAACCCTAGTAGTATATATATGGGAGCAAACACAGCAACACTTCACACGGCGGCCAGTGTGGTGGGAATGGGAGATTGGAGAATTTAGAAGTTGTGGGAATGGGTTCTTTGGAAAGAAATAAATATTCATTCACTCTTTTCTTTCCAATTCCACCCATTCCTATTATTTCTAATTTCTCCTCCCTTTCCCTTCCTTCACTTCTTTTCCATTCCTTCATCTTTATCTTTGATATTTTCATCGTTTTTTATACAAGATCTTAGCCCTTGAAAAATTCAATTTACGTTTGACGTATTATAATTATCAGATCTGAAACTAAACTTCCCAGATCCTTGTTCAACATATAAATTTGTAAGTTAATTTGTTTTTTTATGTTGTATACATATAATTATCTCGATGTAATTAATTAATTCTCCTCTAATTTGTTTAAAGCATTTAGTTCGTGTTATACTGGATGTTTTCGTTTTTTAAAACCAGATCTGATGTCTTGGTTATTCTTTATCTTGATAAAATGAAGAATCAGCCCCGATTAAGGATTAGCAGTTACATATTACGATCTTTATGAATTGTTCTTCTGCTGAAATTTTCCTAGCATAATATTAACTGCAAGCTTGTAGAATTGTTATACAGATCTCATGTCACATGAATCACGTAATTAGAATGAAAGAAAGATCAACTAGCAAAGTTATTAAAGAATAGATTTTTGGCCAAATTCTATATTTGGTCCTTTAAGTTTGACAAGAATACCGGATTAGTCCTTTAAGTTTTTTAAGTTTCAAATAGGTCCTTTAAGTTAATACACCTATTTGAAATTTTTTAAGTTTTTAAGTTTCAAATAGGTCCTTAAAAGGGTAACGGTGTAATAAATTAACAACTTAAAGGACCTATTTGAAACTTAATAACTTAAAGGACTAATCCGGTATTTTAGTTAAACTTAAAGGACCAAAAGAGGTATTTGGCTTAGATTTTTTTGTCTCCAGTTTCTGTGTTAATTATTTAGAAATGGAAATCAGGATTCAGGGGATCCCAAACAATTCGATCACCTGAGTTCAATTTCTTAGTTATTAAAGAACAGAGTTAACAATTGCATTTTCTTTAATTTCGTGTTGTATTTTTTTTTTGTCAAGATTTTGTATTGTGTTGTATTTTTTTTCCGACGTAATGAGTAATGAGATTGAATTATTAAGAAATAAGACAACAAAGTTGGCAGATTTACTAACAACGAGCTATTACCGACTGTTATACAATTATAATACTCCATAGTTCCTCTTTAAAGTGTCTCTTTTTGCAGAAAAGTTTTGTTTTTATTTAACTGTTATTTTTAAAATTTAATGCAATATTAATTGTTGTTTACTAATATTATCTTTAATTAAATATATAAAACAAGATATTAAATGAATGATGCTATTATTGTAAAAAGAAAAATTATGGTATCAAAATTAGTAACATTTATTGATTATCTTAGTTTGTATAAAATGTTAAAAAGTGACAATTAAAAAGGAATGAAAGAACTAACACGAGTGCGAATCAACAATTTAAGTTATATATGAGCAAAAAGCCCTTAATTATTTCATTTTGAGGACACTACTCATAATATTTTTTACTTAGTAGAGCACCTTACCTCGTATAAATCCATTATAAACCAATTTAGTGTCTCCGCCTAATGGACAACGCAAAACTTCCAACATATTGGCACAATATTTGTTACTAATTTAGAACTTCCAATTGGTCTTATTATAATGGTGATGATTTGGAAGCTCAAAGTGAAAATGTTAACAGGTTATAATGTGATGTGTGGTTGTTATAGGTTGAACATAGATGATCTCTTGAGACTTTCCTCGTGTCCCAACAGTCTTTACATAGTATGATTTCAGTAGTATTTTCAAGCATAGTATGGTTATAAATCATGATATACTAGTTCAGATAAAGTTTATCTTAGGTATAATTCTCGTGACCATGGTACACGTTGACTAAGATTTATAAACATTTGACTGATTATTCTCTAAAATCTTTTATTTGAAGAAATTATTTTCTAAAATCTTATGGTGTAATATCTTTATAATACTAAATGTTAGGTAGTCTTGACCTAACCCTAATGACTAACCCTAATTTTTGGTTTTGAAAAAAATTTATGAAAAAACTCCTGGTGGGGATTGATCCAGGTACCACATGCTTCCAAATCACAACTCTTACCACCAAGGTACTGATGTTTTTTATGACATGTAATTGCTTCAATGTTATGTATTCAACACAAATTTCCGGTCATTTCTTTCAATCTCACAATTCCTAATTCATTTCTCACTCACTTTCATCTCTTTCACCATTATGCAATTGAACCTAATAACCATAATCCCGCCCTTTTTAACGGACCTAATTAATTTATATGAAAAAAAAGGTCTGCAAGGAATTGAATCAATTAGCACATGAAAATGTCATTTTTTTAAAAGCAACTAACGTCATTGCAATTCTTTTTTTGATAGCAGTTCCTTTTCATTAGTAACGGTTCCTTTTCACTATTATTTTTTCTTTATGATGTCTACATGTTTGATTCCAAAACATATATGCAATTAAAGAGAAGAAAAACAAGAAATCATATTTCCCACTACCGCCCCCCCACTTTCTTTCTTTCCCCAAATCTGATTCAGCAATTAACCGTCAAATGACATATGCAATTAAAGAGAAGGAAAACAAGAACTCCTATTTGCCACTACCCCTCTACCGCCCCCCACTTTTTTTCTTTCCCCAAATATAATTCAGCAATTAACAACTTCAACACATAAATTAGTAACTGCATGCATACAATGATTCAAAAAAGAAAAAAAGGTAATTTTTCTTTTGCAGGTTTTGAGACTATGAGGATAAGGTAATGGTGCTTATTCTGTTTTGTTTTGATATTATATATTAATATGTTCTTGCAATTGACGTTTATATGAATCAGTTTAAAGTATTCATTTATTTTTGCTAAGTTCCTACAAAATGCAGATAAATAGATTGTTGAAGGCATGCTGTTTATGCGGTTGTTATAGACAGATTATCTCTAAAATTCATCATTGTTCTGCTCCTGTTTGGATTTTTTTTACTAAATATGAGTGTCTCTGTTGCACAAGGTTTGTACCTTCATCTTCTTCTACATTAGATTCTCGATTTCTTTTCCTATTTTATTTGTTACTTTGAACTTTTATAGTGTAGTGTGAATTATTTTTTACTTTGATATGGTGGTCCTATTATAGCTCTGCAAAGTAACAATTATTTAGTTGTTCTGCTTTTGTCTTTAATCTAAAATAAGGTTTCAACCAGTGGGATACTTTATAATAGGCGTGGCAGCAGACAAGCCATGCAGATTAGATATTTATGGCTTATGTGTTATTTGGTATGTTCTTGAACTATTTCTACTTCTCATTCTCATTTTATTTTTTGAAATGATGTTTCTTATGGCCGTTGATGTGACTTTCCTTATGGTTTGGTTCTCTCATATCATCGTTGATGCCACTTTCCCTCTGATTTTTCTCTGCATCTTTTTTTTGATTTTTTGGAGAACCATTTATAATGTTGGATTTCTTTTAATTATCCTCGGCTTATTGTGACGATCAAATACAATATTGTGTCGGACAGAACAATCTACGTCAACTTGATTTTTATTCATTTGTTAATTTTTCTGTCTACAAATTTGCTACTCACAACTCATTGTTGTGTGTGTTTTTTAACAGCAAAGTAGTAATGTCCATTATTTAAGAGACTCAACACACCAAAATTGGAATGAAGGTAGTCAATGGATTCTATATTATGTATCCTTTTCGTTAATCGTATTCTACTTTTTTTTTTTTAAGAATTTAATCGTATTCTAACTGATAACTAAATAAAATTAATCCCCTTAAATGCTAATTCTTGGAGCAGAAAGTATGAACAGGAACAAAAAACCATAAGTTCAACGAAGCAGCAATTTATGTTAATTCTTCTTTTACAATTTTCTATTCTATTTTGTTTTTGAACCCTGTATTTGCTTTTTGTTTTGCTAATTTGTTCTTTGTTTTAATTAATTTTTCCTGCATTCTTTTTGTAGACGGTACACTTTTGAAAGATGGTAACATCCATGACTAGGGAAATATGCAAGGTTAAACTTTATATTGGACTGCAAAGATATAATTTACTGATATAAGAGATACCATCAAAGACATGATGTTTGTGTAGGGATGTTACGGGGAGCCATTTTTGCTTGGTGTTTTGAAGTTAAGGTGTAGTCTATGTTACATTTTTTAGATGTGCAGTGTGTTTTAATTATGACTTTATAAAACAACCTGTGCATCGCACAGGTCGAAGTCTAGTTAGGTATAACAACCATAAAGTTTATCTTAGCTTATAATATTATCTTACCATTGATCATGTTAATTAAATCACGAGAATTAATAAAGTTGATGGTAGTAATAATTTTTTTAATAGTAGATGTTGATTTTACAAATTTATCCTTCGCTAAAGTAGGGTTATAAAAATAAACAATAAGATTTTCGGAGATTCTCCATAAGAAGAACCGAAGAAGTACCAGAATAACCACTGGCCTTAGTTCTTCTTCCAATTCGCGCATGACATTTTTGCAATTCACTAAAAATTGAAATCTAAAAGTTAAATTACAGCAATCCAATAAGAGATTGAAAATACGTTTGTTTCCTTCTTACATGTATAACCCTTTAACTTTTTCAGGCATATTTCAAATGTCTGCAATGTTGGTTCCAAAATATGTAACCAATAATTAAGTTACAATTGAGCATTATGGAACAACCATATGTACAATTGCTTCATGCGTACATTACCATATGTCATTCATGTGTACCTCCTATTTATATAATATAATAAAACTAGTAAAAGACCCGTGTGAATGCATGGGTCGCGTATCATTGCGATAATTTTATAAAAAAATAATTATATTGGTAAAATTATGATATTTTAAAAGATATTAAATAAAAATTATTAGTATTAATATAATGTTTTAATTAAAAAAATTATTATATGTAAAAATCGATTAAATATTTGCACTGTATCCGTTGCAGATTTTATTTGCTTATATATGCGAAAACAAATTTTTATATAGTGATATGAGAAAATTAATATGATAAGATTTTGAAAACTCGTGACTATTTTCAAAATATCAATATTAAAGTAGTGTTTCTATTAAATATTTTTTTTTATTTTCTACGCAAAACACAGTTAAATATATGTGTCACGCCCGTTGCGGATTTTATGTGTTTATATATTCATAAACAATTTTTTATTTACCAATATGAAAAAATCAATATGATAAACTTTTGAAAATTCATAACTATTTTCAAAATATCAACTTTATTGTAGTATTTCTATAAAATATCAACTTTTTATTTTGTTAAGTAACTTGTCCTTTATATGGTAGTTTAATTTCGTCAACGACTGATTTGTTTTATGATAGTTATTATTACATTGTGAATTTGGAAAACATTTCTCCGATATTTTAACATTGTGAATTTGGAAAACTTTTCTCGTGTATGGCAATTCAATCTCATTAGTGATAACTTGTTTTTCTTTTTTTAAAAAACAAACATTAGTGATAACTTGTTTTTCTTTTTTTAAAAAATAAACATTAGTGATAACTTGTTCAATCTATGATAGTCATCCTAAAACTTATCCCGTATATGATAATTCAATCACATCAATGACAACTTATCTCTTGAATGATGATTTTTTTTTTTATAAATTATCAATGTATAACAAAAAAATTCTAATAGTTATGTTTCTTATTAGATAGTTTTTTTTTTCAAATCACAATTATCCCGTGTGTTTAGGTTTGTTGGACATTTTGATATTCGGATTTTTGAGTATAATAAATTTTCAAAAAATAAACATTTGCTCAAAAAAAAATTCACATAAACTGAAGGGTACTTCAGAAATATTAGCATTAAATAAAATAGAAAGTAGTCAACCTTGATTATCACTAACTAATAACGTATGAATAGTTTCATATTAGAATATTAAATTTTAGTCAAAAACTCAATCACAATGAGTTGCTTGTGATGGTACATAGGTTGCTTGTTTATAAACATAAAACTCTAGTGATGGTACACAATAGAATTGTTCCACAGTTATCCAAATCATCAACTCTAGATATCCTTTTCTGCATCTGCAATACTTCTCCCTGCTTCAGATTTTGCACATTGGAGTCTCCATGTGCTAGTGTCTTTTTTTGTATATATGGGTTTAAACACATGAATGAAATCCTCAAATTACCTTATTGTGAGAAGAAAAAATGAATTAGAAGGAATGAAGTATTGAAGGAGTAATGGATATCTATGAGAAATTGGACAGAAGGGAGTATTGAAGGAAATATTTGTTGGTAGTATTGAAGGAAGTTTCTAGTCTAATTATGGATAAGTTTCTAGTATGAGAAATTGGATTAGAAGAAGGAAAATAGGAACGAAATAGGTGATTGGTAGTATTGGGAAATCGGTGAAGGAAATGTTTGTGACAAGAAGGACCGAAATTGATAGTATATTGAAGAAAATGTTGTATTTTGGAGAATAAGAACATGTAGTATTGAAGAAGTGATAGAAAAAATAAAAGATGCCTCAACAGAATGAAAATTACATTGGAAAACGGAATATGTTAGTGTGCATTAATTAGTCTAATTTGAATGCAAAATATTGTGAGATAATTACGATTTAAGCCCTTAATTTAGTGATTTAGTAAGTTTTTATTAAGGATAATTAAGGTACTTTGGTGGTAATCAGTATTCTTAATATAGTAGTAGATGATAAATGATAATTTTCTATCTAATCCTCGAGCATCATTCTATCTAATTCTCGAGCATCATTGTTGCAATACCAAATGGCATATTGAAATGGTCGCCATCAACAATTTTATTGCACCGACCGACCGACCAATTTTTTTTTTTTTTTTGGTGTGAATAAGAGTAAACTTGCCATTGTTGAAAGACACAACAAATGCGAGTATTCAGTATCTTCTGTAATGTTTTTATATATTTAAGTTTCATGCAAGTATTCTGTATCTTCTGTGAAGTTTTTGTATATGTTATCTTCTAATAAAAATTGTACATTTTTTTATGATTTTTTTCTTTAACGTGACATATTGAACATTACTTAGTCTGACACATCAACATTTCTAATACAGTTAGCATATTTGATGGAGAAATCATTTTGTCATACGTTAGGCAATTAATAGTAACAATTTGATATTTCTTAAATTTGTGGTTTCAAGTTGCCAAATTTTTTGAACGAGAGTTTCAAATTGCCAAAATTTATGATATATTTTTTTTAAAACTATGTATTCGACCTAAAAACCGACTAATCCGAAAGATTCAATTCCACCGTCTATTTGTGGGACTCCATTTAAAGTCAGAATGAACAAGCATAACTCTTTATAGACTTAACCCACCAAAATTGACACCATGCAGAATCGAATATTAAAACTTTAAGACAAATACACTTCAAAATTTCAAGCCAACACCACCAGACAAACTCAAATGAGTTTCAAAATTTACAATTTTATATCCAAAATAGCATTTTAGTCCTTAGTATCCTCTTCAAACTTACCACTACTCGTCTCCTCTTTACTAACTTTCTTTTGAAGTATATTTTCCATGCAATCATCAAATGATATTTTTCTGGTGTACTCAAATGAAATTTAAACCCAAAAAAGAAAAATGATATGTTAACTACTAAGATTGTTATATTCTATTTTGAAAATCATATGATTGGTTATATATATATATATATATATATATATATGTGTGTGTGTGTGTGTTTGATATTAGATTATTTACTAAAACATTTTGTATATTAGATACATTGACGCAGAGTGTCAAAGTCAATTTAACTTTTAGTTATTAAATGATGTGACAGTAGATTAATTGATACATATGTCAAATATTTTTATTTTTATTTATAACTAGCAAAAAGACGGGCCCGCAACGTGTATATTATCAACGATGTTTTATAGAAATTTGCGTGTGAATTATAAATGATATTATATATATATTAAAATTATAAATATAGATATAGATATTTGTGACTTTCAAATGTAAGAAACTCAACAAATCATATTTATTTTTTTCAATGACAGTAATAATATAACAAATATAATAAAAATTCTTATCTTTTTAATAACACCAACAATATATCATTATTATAAGAAAATTTGTTTAAGGGTATTGATCTTACCTGATCAGAAATGGGTTGTCAGTGCAGTAGAAGGATTGTGTTTGTGGATGCTCGTTGTAGTTGGAACGGCAGGGGGGTGTGTACTTGCAGACACTCCGACGCTCAATCAGTATGAGTGTCGAGAGGTAGGTTAAGAGAGTAGGGAGAATCTAACCTTGAGGACTGCTCAGAGTCCCCGTTTTATAGAGGTAGGTGGTGCAGGAACCGTTGTGTGGCACACGTGCGGCTCGGTGGTTACGAATTCGTAGGAAGTGTAACCATCGACGAGAGATTCGCGGGAACGTGCGAGAGACGTTACAGAACATTTGAATGAGTCTCTGTTTGCTCCGAGCACCCCCCTCGCGGAGAGGAGGTGAGTTGCGAGTAATTCTGCCAGATATTGGATATGGGCTAGTTTGTATTGGGCCTAAGTAAATGGGCCTAATTGCTATTCGTTTACTCCTGAACAGAAGTCCCCCAAGTCGTTGCTCTTGGTAAAGAGTGATGACTTTGAAGAGGTAAAGGCCTTGTCCAGTAGGAGTTCTTTTGGAGGTGAGGACCTCGGTTGTTTTGAAGTGGTGTTCTCGTAGGACTAGCTCGCATGAGGGGCCATTGACTCACATGTGAGTGGATTGACCCACTTTGGAACGGTGTTGTTCATAAGGGTATGTGACATTCTCCTTCATTAAGGATATGTCAAGCGTGCTCCTCGGGTCGTTTTAATGGAGTTCAGATTGAGGAAGATAAAAAGTGATCGACTGGATCTTTGAACTTGAAGAAAATCAAGAATGACCAGCAGAATTTCGCTCGGAAACGATAAACTGATCCTGCTCGGAAACCTTGAGGGAAGTCAAGAATGATCGCTTGGACCTTAAACTTGAGGAAGATTAAGAACGATCAACTGAATTCTGTTCGAAGGCTTCGCTCTATGAGATCGTTGTGAAGTTCGTTTAGCTGTGGTTGGAGCAAACTCGTTGAGTGGAGGGAATCTCGTGTTTGTACATCGGTTCATCCCTCGACCTATGGGTCGTTGGAGTTGCAAGATTCCCTCGTCAGCTCGTTGGTCGTCTGTCCATCTGCATTTAATGCCCACGTCCTTGAGGTCGTGAGTGAAGGGACAGAACGTTTGAGTTTTGATTGCCACGTGTAAAGGCTAGTAATGCACTTGATTATTTAGGCCCTTGAGTACATCTTGGGAACCGTTCTCGAGGCTCCATCATCACCGTTGATGAACCCTGACGTTTGGGACTCCAACGGGTTTGATCAAGGTCGTTGGATGTTTGATGGGATACAATCTGATCCGTTGCTTTGATTATTTGCATGAGGTCCAGGTGAAGGGCTGCACCGGATCGAGCTCGTTGTGTTTCTGAAAAGTTTCGAAGGAGGTATAAATAGCCCCAAGTGTTTTTGAGAAACACTTTTGCCATTTTTACTCAGCAACTTTCCGATTCCTAGAAGTTCAAAGAACCATTCCAGTGAAGTTCCGGCGTGTTTGAATCTTTCCCCCATCACCGTTCAACCGACAACATCGTCTTCGTTTAATAAGGTACGAGTGCTTCATCATTATGCTTTCTTTTTTCGTATTTTCTGCCATTTTGTTCTCGTGTTTGAGTAGGCTAGTGTTCTTCTGGTAGGAATTTGGTGGATTCCACCGTAGATGGTGGTTGTCTCCGCCGTAGGTTGCACTTTTTAGGAAGTATGATCCCCTGTATGATCACCTTTGTCTGTTTGTGAGCCACTGGTGGCAGGTTTTTAACCTGTTAGAGGTTTAACCTGTCGCCGCCGTGTGTGGCGTAGTTCCGCCGCATGCGGAGGTCCTTTGCACAGTTTTTTGGGTTTTCTCTCCAAACTGTTAGTTTTTTAAAACTTTGATCTTTCCGTTTGGGAGGAAGATGAGCCCTTCCTCGCCGTGACCGAACTGGAGGTGGAGGAAGGGTGGATTTGAATGCGAAATTCACTTCTTTTCCTTCCTCCTCTTTTCAGGTTTAGTTATGGCTGGAAACCCAAATAGGAATGAGGCCGAAGAGTACGACCCGTCCTGGATAGGGGACGAGCCGTTAAAAGCTATTTCGACATTTGCGCTGGATGGTATGGCGGAGAAGCTGTTCAGCACTATTGGATGCAAAGAGGACTGAGAGGTCTCCCTCCCGAGCATGTATGATAGGATATGCTCGCATTACATAGGGAACATGTTCCCTATGTATGAAGTCATATTTAAAGACATGGGATTCAGGCTCCCTTTCTCTCCTTTCGTCTTATCAGTTATGAGGTGGACGGAGTTGTCGCCTTCGCAGCTCCATCCAAATTGCTACCCCTTCATGAGGGCTTTTGAACTGGTGTGCCGGCATTTGGAGGTCGAGCCCACAATAAATCTGTTTTTCACTTTATTCACTGTCCAGCGAGGGACAGAAAAAGGCGGGGGCACGCTTGGGTTTCATTCCGCCAGACAAGGAAACTTTTCTCCCTTTTTATGGGCAAGGTGAGACCTTTCAAGGCCCGTTTCTTCCTGGTGCGACCGAAGACGGAGGTTGCCTTGAGGAACGTCTTGAAGACGGTCAGGACGACCCGAGAAGGTGGAGGGGAAGACCGCTTCAGGGTTTCCCGCTTTCCCTTTTATTGGTGCAAGGACCACTACGGGCACAAACCTTCTGACTTCGGCTCTGGGTACGTTGGGCTGAGTGCGGGGGAAAAGAAGAGTTACGAAAAATTATGGGCTTTCGTATCTTCTTTTGTGCCCGCCAAGATGTTGAGGGAAGATGGGGTCCCTTTGATGGATTCCGTTGGACAGGAGGTGACGGAGCCTCGGTACATCAACACACACGATCTCGTGCTTTCTTAAAACCCGATGGAGTTGCTCGGTAGAATTTTGTAGAATTTGTGTTCAACTTTGTATCGATATTTTTTAAGTCTATTACTACTTGTTGTGCTCTTTTTGTTCGGAAGGAAAATGTCTTCAATGAATGAGATGCTTAGGCGTTCGAGCAAGAAGGTTAGCAACCGCGGGGCCGCCCCGCGGAGTGACGTTCACAGTGTGAACCACCTGATCGTTGGGGCTGCCGGGGGTTCTTCTTCTCGCACGCCTACAATGCCTGTGCAGGTGCTCGAGGATGACCCAGTTGAGGAGGTCGCTGAGTCTTTCAAGAGGAAGAGGGTGGTCTATGCTGGAAAGGGACAAACTGTGCCCGCCGCCTCCTCTTCTGCTCAGCTCGAGGGCGGGGAGTTACTGATGCTGTCGAATGTATGGTCTAACCCAGATCGTTATGGTGCACATTCCTCCCTTTGCCTGAGTGACCCTGAGCTGAAGCTTATTCATGATTTGGGTGCGGCTGGCCGGAGCAAGGTGATGACCGAAAGGATCATCTCTGCGATGAAGACCTTGGAAATTGTTGTGGCCCTGAATAACTCTTCCACTGAGGACGCAGTCCGTGCGGACTTGCTAGCGAAGGAGAAGGAGGATTCGGTGGCCAAAGTGACCAAGCTGGAGGCTGACCTTGCTGCTGTGGTGAAGGAGAAAGACGACCAGATTCCTTCCTAGGAAAAGAAAGCAAAGAAGAGTCTGCTCAAGTTGGAGGAGCTGGAGGAAGCAAACCACAAGTGGGAGGAGGACCGGAATGAGCTCCTGGCTGCCATCAATCCGAGCGCCGAAGAGGCCGAGGACATTATTGGTTTGGATCGGGCTGGCCTCGTGACGAGGATCGGTGAGCTGGAGTCCAGCCTCGTGGGAGTGGCCAGTCATGCTTTCGAGAATGCCATCCAGCAAATGAAGATTGTTAACCCTGGGGTTGAACTCTCGACTGAAGGGATGGATCTCCTGAAGTGGGTCGAAGATGGTGTCCTCAAGTCCTCTCCTCCAGAAGAAAATGATGGGTATGTTGATTAAGCCTGGGTCTGAATGGCCCTGTAATATTTGAATTTTTTGGTGTAACTGGCCTTGTGCCATGACAATGTGTGCCCTTCGTGGTTAGCACACTTTATTTTGTACAATTTATTTTATTTCCATTTCTACTCGCATTTTACTTTTATACGTTGAAAATGCATGTTTAATTTTCTAAGTATAGTTTACGATCAGATTGCTTGTTGTATGAGGCTTTTATATTGGACGCATGGCGAATATTCTCGCGTACGAGGATTGTTTATACTTATAGATGTATGCTCGTAGGGTTAGCTTTAAGTTTTGAATAACCCAAGCATTTTTGAATCAAGAGTAGATTGAATGGGCCGAGGGTATGGCCCGCCCTCTCGTAGTCGTTGCTTCGATGCAAAGTAGCGGCTAGAGATGTTGAAAGCTTAGAGGTGTTGCCTTTCCTGCCCCAAGTGTTCGGTTCGATCGTATAGATAGCGTGCACTTGCGTGTTTTGTACAGGGGAATCCGAGCGTGATAATTCTGAACCTTACGCGGGGTATATGTCAAAAGGGTTCTTGTTCAAGAGATGTTTATCTGGACATGTGTTTGAATCCGGTGCCCGAACGAGTAACGGTGGACGAACGAAAAACTCAATTTAAGTTCAATGCCCTGAGATGTGAATCTCCCATCGCGAGCTGAGGTTCTGCCTAACACGCCGAGCGATGATGCCGCCGCTGAGAGCAAGCATATCGTGGATTTAGTGAATCTGTCGTGTAGATTTCACTAATCCTTGTAAAATTTTGGATTTGGAGTGGCACGAGCCTCCTCTTCCGTTGTAATTGCTCATTCGCGAGAGCATCTAATTCGTTAGTTTGAACTTTGCAGTAGATAAGCACAATAGAGCGGTTTGTAGGCTCATTACTTAGCTGTAATATCTTTTTAGCTTCTCTACGTTCCAAGTTTTGGGAATAGCACCCTTGATGAGATCTTCGAGGCCGTAAGCTCCCGTCCCCAGTTTCATGTGGATTCAGTAGGGGCCCTCCCAGTTGGCGGCGAGTTTCCCTTCGTCCGAATCCTTTTGGTTCCTTCGGAGGACGAGGTCACCAACTTCGAATTCTCAATTGATGACTTTTTTATTATGGCGAGCGGCTATTTTTTGCTTTAGCGCTGCTTCTTTTAGGGCTGCCTTACTTCTGATTTCGTCGACAAATTCGAGTTCTTCTCGAAGGTTTTCAGCGTTGGCTCGAAAGTTTGTGTTGGCGCCAACTCGCCAATTGAGTTCGTTTAGCTAAATGGGAATGACCGCTTCTGTTTCGTACGTGAGGTGGAAAGGCGACTCGCCAGTGGTTGTATGAGGGGTCGTTCGATAGGCCCATAGAATTGTATGAAGTTCCTCCACCTAATTACCTTTAGCTTCGTCTAGCCTTCGCCGAATTCCCCGAAGAATGACCCTATTCGCTGATTCAGCTTGCCCGTTTGTTTGGGGATGCTCGACGGAAGTGAAACCGTGCTTGATGTTCAGGTACTCTTGGAACCTTCGATCCGTGAACCGTGTCCCGTTGTCGGATATCACGAGGGTCGGTACTCCGAACCTTGCAAGGATATTCCTCTTGAAGAATCGAAGAACGTTTTTCGCTGTGATTTTGGCGAGGGGCTCCGCTTCGATCCACTTCGTAGAGTAATCCACTACTACCACCAGAAATTTCCCCACCATGCAAACGGCCAGGGTGACGCTAATGCGGTGAGTTTGGCAGGAGGGGAGATGTGCATATCTCCATGTCGTTGGCACTTATCGCATTTAGTCACATATTCTTTGGCGTCTTTCAGCATGGTAGGCCAGAAGAAACCTGCTCGTAGTACCTTTTTGGCGAGTTCCTTAGCTCCGAGGTGCTGCCCACAAATGCCTTCATGTGTCTCAACAAGGGCCTCTTGGGCTTCGACCGGTCCAAGGCATTTGATTAGTGGGGTGATGAACCCTCGTTTCTACAACATTCCCTCCACTAGTGAGAATGAGCAGGTTCTCCGTTTGAGCTTAGTTCTTTCTGAGGGATCTTGAGGAAGTTCCCTGTTAGTGATGTAGCGATTAACGGCCCTCGCCAGTCTTGTATTTCTGAAATCGCATGAATTTCGAGTAGATGAGTTTTGTGCCTTTTGACGCTTGGTTCAGTAAGGAATTCTTTGATTACTGTTTTGTTTGCATTGCCAGTTCGTGTGCTAGCAAGTTTAGAAAGGATGCCTGATCGGGCGTTATGCTCGCAGGGAACGTGTACCACTTTGACAGACTCGAACTCTTTCATTTTTGTTTGAACTAGCTGAACGTATTCTTGTAGATGCTCTTCCCTCACCTGGTATTCGCCTGTGACTTGGGATGCAACTAGCTGGGAGTCAGTGCATATTTAGATTACTCTGGCCCCCATGTCCTTGGCTATTCGTAAGCCTGCCAAGAAAGCTTCGTATTCTGCGGTATTATTGGTCATTGTGAAGGATAGGCCCAACGATACCTCGATTACGATTCCCTCATCGTTTTCGATGATTACTCCCGCTTCACTACCCTTTGAATTAGACGATCCATCTTCGTAAACGATCCAGACGCCCTCTTTTTCTTTTTCGGAGGAAAAAGTCATTTTGGCCACGAAATCGGTGAATACTTGGGCTTTGAGTGCTTTCCGGGATTCGTAATGAATGTCGAACTTGGATAATTTGAGCGACCATTTCATCATCCTTCCGGCGACATCAGGACGCCCAAGTATTTGCCGGATAGGTTGGTATGTCCGAACGATGATGGTGTGTGCGAGGAAGTATTGTCGAAGCCTCCTGGCTGCTACGACCAATGCGAGAGCGACTTTCTCTATTCTCTGGTATCTCATTTCCGGCCCTTGTAATGCTTTACTAGTGAAATACATAGGCCTTTGTCCTTCTGGTGTTTCTCTGATTAGCACTGCGCTGACAACATCAGAGGAACTAGAAAGGTACAAATAGAGAGTTTCTTCTTGATTTGGTCGCGACAAGACCGGAGGTTGAGATAAAGCGAGCTTGAGATGAGTCAAAGCTGCTTCGCATTCATCGCTCCATTCGAACGCGATCTCTTTTCTTAGTAGCTTGAAGAAAGGAATGGCGTGTTGCGCTGATTTCGCAACGAATCGTGATAGTGTTGTCAGCATCCCATTAAGGGTTTGAATGCACTTTTTTGACGTGGGAGTCGGATATTCTGTAAATGCTCGACATTTTTCTGGGTTAGCTTCGATGCCTCGTTCTGTAAGATAGAAATCGAGGAACTTGCCCGCTTGCACCCCGAATGTGCATTTCTCAGGATTGAGTCTCATGTTGTACTTGCGAGTTTGCTTGAAAACTCTTTTTAGGTGAGCGACATGATCAACCTCTTGTTTGGATTTTACGATCATATCGTCCATGTATACTTCGAGAACGTCTTCGATGGAGTTCTCGTCGTATACTTTGTTCATCATTCGTTGATATGTGGCCCCTGCGTTTCTAAGACCGAAAGGCATTACGTTGTAGTAATAGTTTCCTGATTCGGTCATGAAAGCGGTTTTCGTTTTATCTTCATCAGCCATGGGTATCTGATTGTACCCAGAATAGGCGTCCATGAAAGATAATAATTTGTAGCCAGACGAATTGTCAACTAATTTATCTATGTTAGGAAGAGGGTATGCATCTTTATGGTAGGCCATATTGAGATCGGTATAGTCAACACACATACGCCATTTTCCATTAGATTTTTTGACGAGTACAACATTGGAGAGCCAAGTTGTGTACTTGGCCTCAGAAATAAAATTTGCCTCTAGGAGGTATTTTACAGCTTTTTCTGCAGCCTATGATTTTTCAGGAGACTGCTTCCTACGTCGCTGAGCTACAGCGCTAGCACTGGGACTAACTGTTAGATGATGACATGCGACGCTAGGGTCGATTCCCGGCATGTCAGCAGCGCTCCAGGCGAACAGATCAGCATTCTCTCTCAAACAAGCAATCAGTTGGGCTTGCACAAAGTCTGGAAGATCCTTCCCGATCTTGAAGCTCCTTGACAGATCATCTCCGAAGGGGATCAACTCGAAATCGCCATCAGGGATAGGCCTCAGGATTTCGGAGCTGAGTGGGTCTTTTTTCTCCTTCTTCTGCTCTTTGAGATCAGACTTACTGAATCTAGAGTCGAGTTCGACCACATTCGTGTCCAGAGTGCTCGCAGAAATTTTCTCGTCATCCTTAAAGGATAGTTTCGACGAGGAAACCGAGCTCTGGTTTTTCAACTTCAACTTCAATTGAGCAGTTGAACATGCGGCTCCCAATCCTGCTAATCCTGTTCCCCCTATAATGTAGTTATAGAGAGAAGGGCAGTCGATCACTAGGAATGGAATCTTGATGGTCTTCTTGGCCTCCTCTTTCCCGAAGGTTACGAGCAACTCCACGTAACCCCAAGGCTAGGTTGATGATCCGTTGAATCCATATAGTTAGGATCTAACATAAGGAGAGAGGTTTTTCTCCGTCAGCTGGAGAGTCTTGAACAGCCCGGTGTACATGATGTCACACAAGGCCCCTGTGTCAATCAGGACTCGTCGAACATCAAAGTTAGCCATGTACGCCTGAACCAACATGGGTATGGCTGAATTAGGAGCTCCTCCGGGTAGCTCGTGGTCATGGAACGACAGTGATGGTCACCCCCCAGACGGGATGTTGGGGAGGACCAGCTGGTTGACGCTCATGAGTTCTTCAAATTTCTTCTTCATGCTTCCCATGGAGAGGTTAATCGCTCTGCTAGTAATCACGTTGACGGAAGGGAACTGTTCCCAGGTGCACGAGTAGGGAGTTATCTCCATGTGCTCCGGGAAGCCGTCCATCACTTCGACAAACATGGCAACAACAATGTCTTGACTGTTGCCATCAGCGATCTGGTCGACTGTCTTCCTTTCAGGAGAAGTAGTTTTGGTGAACTGCTTCAACCGACCTCGTTGTATGAGGATTTCGATTGCATCTTTGAGGTGGATGCAATCGTCTGTGAGGTGCCCGTGGCACTTATGGAACCGGCAGTACTTTGTCTTGTCGGCTCCTTTCTTCTCTTGCGTTGGAGGCTTAGGGTATTTGATGCCCGCCTCCTTCAGATTGGCTGCTACGATCTCCGTGAGGATCTTTTCCCTCGATGCAGCGAGGGGTGTATACTCGGTAAAATGACCAATATGCCCTTTGCTCCCTCGAAGAGGTTGTTTTCCCTCATGAGCAGCTTGCTTGCCTTCCCTTTTTTTCTCTTAGAAGGGCTTTTTGGAGGATTCAACAACAAGCTCCTCCTTCCTGGACTTATTTAGGTTGTCGGCGTACAACTCTTCTTCGTACCTGATTTAAGTCTTTGCGATCGCTAGGAATTCGTTTAGAGTCCTTGGGTGATCTAGCTGCAGGACGTTCTTCATATCAGTGTCGTGGCGAAGTCCCTTAGAGATAAGGTACTTCTTCATTGTCTCGTCTGCACCTTTGACATGTACAATTTCTTTGTTGAACCTCTCAATGTAGTCTCTGATGGGCTCATTCTTTCCTTTCACAATGGCTTCAACGGACGCCACAATTTTTAGTTGGTTCCTTGAAGCGGTGAAGTGCGCGGTGAATTCGTGGCACAGATCGTTCCAAGAATCGATAGAGTTCCTGCGGAGACCCTTGTACCATGTCATCGCTCCTCGCCTTAGAGTGGTGACGAAGAGCTTGCATTTGAAGGCCCCCCGCACCTCTCTATAGGTGAGGACAACCTCAATGTTCTCTATGTGCTCGTCAGGGTCGGTTGTCCCGTCATACGAGTCCATTTACGGGGGATTATGCAGCCCTGGTGGGAGATGTCGAGCGCCTTCTTCGTCTGGGTGGAGCCCTTTCAGGCGATCGTCTGGAGGATCTTCCGGTAAGGGACCTTTGGCTAGGCGATCTCCTGGTTGGAGATCTCATGTCGCCTGAATGTCTGGGCGATCTTGATCTGGAAGGACGCGGACTCCTTCCCCTTCTTCTACGCGGTGAATATGGGGGCTTTCTGGGCGATGGATGTTGTCGTTGCAGACGCTCATTCTCTATCTCCATCAAACACCGATTCTGCTCTTCGATGATCAACGTTTGACGTTGCACCGTGCGGAGGATGTTGGTCAGCATGGCGTCTGCGGGGGACGAGTTGTTTGCTTCCTCGCTAGGCCGATGGGGACCGTAGGGAGGTTGCTCTTGCAATGGTATAACGACCTGAGGGATTTGGTGGTGTGCCTCTTCCCTAGGACTATCAGTAAGGGACAGAGTAGAAGTGTGCCCGTTGCGATGGACGCGGTGGACCTCACTCCATAGCTGAGATGTAGCACCGTTGACAGTCATGGTTTATATGAATGTATATGTTTATGGAAGCTTTGGTTTTTTGTTGGATAAAAAACGGGGATAGCTTAGATCCCCACAGACGGCGCCACTGATCTTACCTGATCAGAAATGGGATGTCAGTGCAGTAGAAGGATTGTGTTTGTGGATGCTCGCTGTAGTTGGAACGGCAGGGGGTGTGTACCTGCAGACACTCCGACGCTCAAGTCAGTATGAGTGTAGAGAGGTAGGTTAAGAGAGTAGGGAGAATCTAACCTTGGGGACTGCTCAGAGTCCCCGTTTTATAGAGGTGGGTGGTGCAGGAGCCGTTGTGTGGCACACGTGCGGCTCGGCGGTTACGAATTCGTAGGAAGTGTAACTGCCGAGGAGAGATTCGCAGGAACGTGCGAGAGACGTTACAGAATGTTTGAACGAGTCTCTGTTTGCTCCGAGCACCACCCTCGCGGAGAGGAGGTGTGTTGCAAATAATTCTGCCAGATATTGGATTTGGGCTAGTTTTTATTGGGCCTAAGTAAATGAGTCTAAGTAAATGGGCCTAATTGCTATTCATTTACTCTAGAACATGTATAATGGAAATAACAAAAAAACCAACCCAAAATCTTTCCAAAAAGAGCTATTTTCTTTATATATATATATATATATATATATATATATAGATTAATATATATATATATATATATATATAGATTAATATATATATATATATATATATATATATATATATATATATATATATATATATACAGTATAGATTAATATTTTTTTAAATGTGAAGGCTGTATTTCATTTTTAATGCTATTTTATTTTACTAGCTAAAAATATCCAACTACATGGGGTCCCGGCCGGCCCATAATAGCTGGTGTGGGACTTTATGTCATGCAATTTGACAATCCACCAAGAGGGATCCACATTTTCGGCATTTTTTTTAATGAATACTTCATCTAACTTAAATGTATTTTTTTGTAAAAGACAAAAAAACTCATCAATGTTTTATAAAAATCTCAATTATAATAAGTCATTGTTTATAAAAAAAAGGTCATTATGAAATATTTTAAAATCCTTGGTTTGAACTTTGTAAATTAATTTCTGAGCCTATTATTACAAACCAAAAACCAGTATCAATAAAAACGTATACATATTTTTTATTTTTTGGTAAGAAAAATTTAGGACTCAAAAAATACTTACATTTACATTTATTTTTCTTTAGTTTTCTCTAATTTTATTTTTATAATTGAAATATATCATACACGTTTGACCTTTCAAAAAAAAGTATCATACCCGTTTGATAATTATATTCAACCCCATAACATAATTGCGTAAAAGTGTTCGTATAATTTTTTTTAGAGGAGTGTTCGTATAATATTGTCTTAATATAACCTAGGGTGGCAAAATGGATGGATTGGATGGATATGGATTTGGATCCTAATGGATGGATCAAAAGAAATTCATTAATTCATTACAATCCACTAATTTTTTTGTTGAAAAAAACCATCTGATCCATCCATTAAGTATATTGATCATCCAATCCATCCATTACTAGATTTTAACGGATGGATTGTCCATCCGATCCATCAAATAAAATGCGTTATTTATGTAATTTGTATTTCATAAATATTTAGTTAATTAATTGGTGCCAAAAGTAAAAATATCCAACCTATTTATTCATGTCTAAGTCCAAAACAGATTTTATTATCAAGCTCAAACTTAATTTTTGTCTCAGCTCAAACAAAATTAAATATATAATAATAGGTGATGGTGCACAACTGTTTACCGCCGTTGACCGGCGTTGACCACCGTTAACCAGCGTTGGCCGGCGTTGCCCACAGTGGTGCTCCGGCGAATCGCGGCGGCGGTTGACCGGAGCTCCGACAAGATTACGAAGGCGGACGGTGGTTCACGGCGGACCTCTGGCGTTGACCGGTGGTTCTCCGGTTTTTTTTCTTCAATTGTTTCGGTTTTTTATAATTTTTTTTGTAAATAAGTTATTTTTATTTTTTTAAATTAACTTGTTTTTATTATTTAAAATGATCCAATGGATTTGTTTTTTTAAAAAAATAATAATCCTATGGACTTTTAAAATAAGGTGGATGAATCAAATCCATCCATTGTTCTAAATGGTTGGATCCAAAACCAATCCATTAACAAAAATTTTGTTTGGTGGATGGATTAGATGAATTTTATGGTGAATGGATTGGATGGAGATGAATTTGGTGGACCAAGTTGTCACCCCTAATATAACCTGAATAAATTATTTGTTTTGAACCAAACATATTTTTTGCACGCAGATTTTTATTTTATTTTTGTAAATTATCATTCCGATGTACTAGGTACCTATACCTACATGTTTATGGAAGTATATTAATTAAACGGCCATGTGGGCATGAATTAGTCTAAGACATTAGTAAGTTGTAGTAATATTAAAAGGGAAATGATAACGAGTGTCCTGAGACACTTTTTAAGGACCATAAATAATAAGTATTTATCAAAAAACGTGTAATTAATATATTGAAAATCGAAATATTTAACTATTTTTTAAAAATAATTGCTTATTTTAAAACATTTAAAGAGTGTCATAAAGACACTCGTTAACAAGATGAGGTTCTTACCTAGCTAAACTTAGCAGCTAGCTACGATCTAGGCCCATTCTTAAAGAGGTATATTACGTTTGAATGTCTTTGCAATATTTTTTTAATTTAATATAAATAGTTAAAGCATCTCTACATCAAATCCGTCTTCAATTTTATTGCAAAGTCTTGTTTTCACAAGCTTCATGACTGAAAAAAATTGCTATGTAGAAGCAGTTGAAATCATGAGAGTAAACACAAAACAAATTACTCTACCGATCAATCAAACGATAAATTATATTGTAGATTTTTCTGTGAAAGAGAATGTTTTCGGATATTGTTGAAATATCTTAAAATTCATAATGTTTCAATGCATCAAGCTCAAAATGATATAATTGAATCTCAAGGGAACCTTCTCTTAAAACTTAAAACTGAGCTAAGAACTAACTATAGTAACTCCATATAGTACAAACATGTGAGCAATGTATTCAAGGCAGCGGCGAACCTAACAATATTTTTACGAGGTGGCCACATATAAAGAAAAATAAAATATTATTTTTGAAACTAATAATAAATTTAACCAATATGCAAAAAAAAATTGCACTAACTATTACGTACATAAAATGTACTTTATAAAATGCACTTGAAGCAACAAGAGTGGATTATAAAAGGTTATAATTTACTAATTACTTATTTTTTAGCTATAAAGAAAAAAAAATTCAAAGTGTTAATAATGAGTTTGTTATAATAAAGGGTTAATCAACTACCGTTAATTCCGTTTGGGCCAAACTCACTTGGTTTGGTCTGCTGGTGTTGACTTGTTCAAAAAAAATTTTGTTTGGGCAATAGTGATAGATTTTTTTTTTGGAGAAAGTTATAGATTGTTGTTGTTGTCGTCGTCATATTTTAATTCTCAATAAAAGAATATGTATATTTTTCTTTATGTTCACTCTCCGGTTCGTAGAAGACGGGATCAAGTAATCCGGAGTTCGATTGAAAAGTAAGTAAAGTCATAAAGAAAAAAATCCATCTAAAATCAAACTTTGGGTAGCCAAAGATATATTATTAGGGGTAGCTTAATATAAAAATATACCTACTCATTCAATGATATTTTTTTCTTTGGGGTAGCCATAGCTACCCCTCTGCCGTGAAAGCAATCACCCATGATTCAAGGAGAGGGGTGGCGAACATTGTATATGCATGTAAAGGGTATATTCTATATTGCTACATGTATTAAGGGTGACAGTTATATTTGGGTTTGTCCCTGCCCATCAGAAATAAGATAAGGTAACATATAAGTACATGAGAATTGAAAACGGAGAAAGTAAAACTCATCTCCGTCCCATTGCCATGTCTAGTGACTTGATGTAACCACAATAGTTTATTAAATGCAATATTGATATGTCTTTTTAGCAACCAATAAACTCCATGGGTCTATGAATGTGTTTGAGAAATGACAAGTGATTTTTTCATGGATTATGGTATGCAATTCAAATACTCGGGGTGCAAGAGCTCAATATTTCCACACGGCGTTGTTTGACTTGTTTCAAAGATTCTTGTTCTTTGTTTTAACTGTATCTCTGATGATTTAGTTTTTGGTTCCACTATCAAACATTCTATGTAGGGATAAGTTGGTCTCGAATTATCAAAATTATTCACTTGAGTTTATCAAGAGGTAAATTAATACGATAGTCCACACTTTAGCAAGGCTTGCCACAAGTCTTAATAGCTCGCAATTTTTTTTTTTTTTTTTTATATTCCAGCTTATATTGCTCCTCTTATTGTTTTTTAAATGAAATAGTTTCTACCAAGAGTATTTTTACGCGATGGTAAAATATCTCTTCCAACTTAACTAGTAGTTGGAAGTTTGAATTCAACTTTGAGAATACAACAATGTTAAACATGTTGAATGATAGTTTTGATACTTATTGCCCGACTAGAGAGGAAGCCACTATTAAGCACAATAAATACCCGATAAAAAAATATAATAGTTTTCATTAAAAAAACTACCATGGTCCACCATAACTAAATAGTTGGTTATATTTAGTATCTGATTAATTATATTCTTTTAAATATAATATAATGTAAAATCAATCTAATTGTAAGTGAGGTATGAATTATGTATCTATTATATGATTAGAGCCATGTCTAATAAGTTTGGAGTCTTGGGAAAAAAAAATTAATGACACTTCAAATTGTCTAAGATTTTTTGAGTTTAAAATGTTCACATCTTAACAATTATAGATACCAAATGTTAGAGAAAAATTGACAAAAAAAATTATGATTTTTTTTAATAACTATTGAATTTTTTTTTGAAGCATTGAATTTATTTTAATATGATCATCCAAATCAAATCAAAATCAATTGCATTCAATTTATCATCATAAACAAATCATTTTAAAATACATAAATAATAAACAAAATTGATTGAACTCAATTGATTAATAAGTGTTACAAATCATTTAAGAAAACTATATCCAATTATATATAGAATAATTCTTTATTAAACTTTAGTTATTTTTAAGTCAAACTTCGAAGTATCACAGTGTTAACATAAAAAAATCAAATTAATTTGAACATGTTTATGTAGCATTTTTTTAATTTTTGATTAGATATAGAAACATAGAATAGTCAAGCATTACCGGTGGCGCCGGTCATAGGTTGATAAACATAAACCTCTTTTCTATACTCAAAAGTTTCTTTCTTTTTTGTTTCAATAATCTCTTCTTATTGAGTCTTTGAAATTGTACGGAAGAGTTTGTTGGGTTTTCTGAGTTGTCATCTTTAAAGCCTCTGATCCAACCAAAAATCTCAACTTTCTTCAACAATTCATCTCTACAATTTTTGGGCTGTGACTATTTTCTCAAGCAGATGACCACAGTGAGTTTTTTCTCTTTTCTCTCTCTTCTTTTGTCTTTGATCATTGTTTGGTCTTGTTTTTAACATGTTTTTTGTGTACTGTTATGCTGTGACAATTTTAGGAAAAGGGTAGGAAATTATTGTTTCAAATCTCTTAAGTAGTAACTTATTTAGCTGTTTATTGGGACCGTGAGGTAATTGGTTTGTAGCACCAACACTTCAGATTGAAAGTGTGTCATACGACACCGACACATGTAACTATATTTAAACACTTCCATTTTCTCAAATTATCAGTGATGTCCACGTGTCAGTGTCATGTGTCTGTTCCCGTGCTTCATAGAGCAATTCAATTAGAATTATGGCCCGTGTGATGATTTTTAGTTTATGATGGAAACTAACATCATAAATCAGACCGTGCTCGAAATTTAACTTCGTCTTATGAATAGATTTGTTTTGTTTTCATGGATAGAAAAACTTGATATCCAAGATGTATGTGTGGAAGCCTTATCAGAAAAACAGTAATTCGTAAATATAATTTTTGGTTGAATTGAAACAGAAAAAACAAGCAGTTAGTGGAGCAATATTAAGCATGCTCTTCTGTTGTATTCATATGTTTGAGTTAAACTATAACATTGTTTGAGCAGTAATAGTGTTTGCACATGAAAATTGTTCCTATTTATAGTGTTTGGTTTTTTCATTATGTGTGTGTCTGTGTGAATATGTAGCAACTTCACAACATGTGGCAGTGAAAAGATAATGCTGCTATTGTCGAAATGTGTTACGTTATTGAATAGACTTTGAGTGGATGAGGCTATTTATATTGGATTTTCATTTTTGGATACAAATTAAACTTCTTTTATTATTTCTTTTAGAGGTACGGAAGGGGAAGACATCTGCCCTGATGTTGCTTCCACTTTCCATCTGTTTACTTGTACATGTCTGATATACGTTACACTGATAAATTCACCCATCTTTGTTGTCCTTTGCAATAATTTGTTACTTTAGTAGGTCTAACATATTCCCAAGAGATGTTGAAGCATCTTTTGTGAAGTTCTGTCTAAAACAACTACCTTAAGGTAGAAAAAAAACGAAAACCAAATTATAAGCTACATGTTAATGTTGGAGGGAATAACATTGTTTCTGAACTGATGTCGTAACAGAGGAAACAAAAACTTTAACCTTGCAGGATAGAGTTAAGAGACACTATATAACAGCACTAAAATGAGTATTTTAAGTCTCTATTATGCTTTTGTAAAGAAATGTTGATCACATGATATGATTACGGAATCACGATAACTTTGTTTCTTTGGCTGCTGGTTGTTCGCAGTTTGATAAGTGCATACCCCAGCAACGTGATTAATTAAATGAACTATCAATTTAGTCCCTAAACTATCATTCACTCTTCAATTTAGTCCCTAAACTATAAAAATATACTAAATAGTCCCCAACCTATACAAAATTCGTCAATTCAGACCCTAAAGTATATGAACATCCATCAATTTGGCCTCCAAAATCTCAATACCAGGGACTAAATTGATGGATTTCATATAGTTTAGGGACTATTTAGTATAGTTTTATGGGAAATGCTAACAAGTGCCCTAAGGGCAGTTGTTTAGAAGTTTAAAGTGGTAATTTTATCTTGGAAATTGTGCATTCAAGACATTGAAACAACAAAAGGTAACTTTTTCAACATAAAATTTATCAATTATTTCTATTTTTGAATTTTTAACAAGTGCCCTAAGGGCACTTGTGGCACTTGTTAGCTTAACCCTATTTTTATAGTCTAGGGACTAAATCGGTGAAAGGATGATAGTTCAGGGACTATTAACGAGCTTTACAATAGAGCATTTGGAATATTAAATTTTATATAACAGGACAATGGACTTGATAAATATTGTCATTTATTGAAATTTAAGCATATTAAAGAAGTTTCAATAGTAATACTATTATTTGTTCTCGGCTCTGGAGTAGTAATGAAGAACAGTCTGGATGTTGTTAGAATGTTAATGGACTGAATCTAATATAAAGAGTGATATTGTCATATAAGAAATTAGTTCTCTGCTGTAAAATGTGACGAGCTTCTTTGCTCAATTGCAATAAGTTGTACCAAGAGACATCTTAGAATACCGTTGTAGTAAGTAGACACAACATATAATTAAGGTTTGTAAACTTCAAATTGCATGAACCTTTTCGTTATGTTGTCTGTTTCTGGCTGAAGTTCACTTTAGCATAAAATATAATTATTTGAAATGATTCATACAAGAAGTTTTAAAAAGGTATATGCATGAAAATAAAAATGAGTCTTTTAACCGTGTTTTTTGCCTTTCTATATATGAAAGATGAACTTTTAGCTGACCCCACCATGTGGAAAAAGGCTTGATGGTTGTTATTGAAAATTGATGAAAAACTATTCTTACATGCAGTCTTCATTTCATGTTTTCTGAATTCTAGAGGGAAATGGATGGCTTGAATAAGATATTGTATTATGTTTACTATTTGCAGTGTTAAATTGTGCTTTGGTGGTAAATTGGAATATTTTCTAGATGAATCTCAGAATGGATATAAATGAGTAAATGGATGAGTAATGCGTAAATTAGTACCTTGCTCTATTATTTATTATTAACTCTGATTTTGGTACAAGAAGGATAGCTGTTGGCATTTAAAACCTGTATTACAGTATTTTTGTTGAAACATGACTTGATAGGATCTCTTCACTTTGTGTTAATTTGGCAGCAACGTTCTCATGTTCCAAAGTTTGGCAATTGGGAAGGCGAAGATGATGTTCCTTATACAGTTTATTTCGACAAAGCTCGGAAAAGTCGACCTGGCTCCAAAATGATTAACCCAAACGATCCTGAGGAAAATCCAGATTTAGTTCTTCAAAATTCATCTTCTGATGACGTAATTCCTCCAAAACCAAGAGTTCATTCGGAGAATCAATCAGAAAAAGGAACGGTGAGACCAACACATAACGATCTACAAAAGAACAAGGAGGAGGGTGATGTTAAGCATTCTGTTAACTCGCCGGCTCGTCCTGGAGCTCATGGAGTAGGTTCTGCTGATAGCCGCAGAAGACCTTCAAGACAAAGTACTGCTAGCTCAGAGTATAGTGTCGAACGTTCACCTCTTCATCGCCAGGCTAAAACCCCTGGCAGAGATAGTCCTTCTTGGGAAGGAAAGAGTACATATGACAACAGTCATGGTACACCTGGAAGATCCCGATTGAGACCGGTTAATCGAGATGATGAAACTGTTAGTTTTCTTTTCTGTTATCCTGTTCTATCACGTACTCCCTCCGTTCCTTTATAATTGATTTTTTTTGAAGTGTTGTTATTTATTTGTCGATTTCAAAGTTATATGCAACATTAACTACTATTTTGTCAATAATACCCTTATCTATTTATTGCAAAGAGAGAAATATGTGCAATAAGATAATAAACAGCTAAGGGTATAATTGAAAAAAAAAACAATTAATTTTATCAAAATCAATAAAAATTATTGATTTTCTTATTTTGTGTAAAACAACCTTAAACGCTCTTAAAAAGGAACAGAGGTAGTTCATGAAATGTAAAAATCTTGAATATATATTGCATCAGTGATTGAAATTTTTATTTTTATGCATTCGACTTTTGAATCTTTATGAAAGTTCCCTTCACAAATGATTGGAGTTTTTCTGTGTTTATATGACTCTGATTTGGCAGCCTGATAAAAGTGCTGCTGTTCCAAAATTTGGTGAGTGGGATGAGAGTGACCCTGCATCTGCTGATGGCTATACTCACATTTTCAACAAAGTGCGTGAGGAGAAGCACGTTGCGGCTGGAAATGCGCCAGGCACACCCAACGGGAGATCATATGTTATCCGAAACCAACCTGCGAATGACAAAGCTCAGGTATACTTGCAACACCTGCTTATTAAGACGTGATAAATGCTTACCATATTGATGCTTCATCGCTTCTCATCCTTGGTTTTCCAGGGTTGCTGCTTTTTCTGGGGCAGAAAATGATTATTGAAAGTGCGAATTATATTCAAGAAAAGAAGATAAGAATAGTGTTGTGAATGGTCGTGCGGCATGTACCACTCCTATAATTTAACTCCTTTATTATGAGGGGTGTATTTTTAAAGGGTAAAGTGTGGAATTACAACTGTCAACGGTTGAGATTTTAGCAATTTGATAGTGTGTTATACACATGCTCGTAATTCATTGCAGTTAACCTGCACTTCACTCTTCAAAGTGCACACCTCACTTTAGAGGATCTAAATTCTACTCGTTTATATGTAAATATTTAAGGCTCTCTCTGCCCGAGGATAAACATCGCGGAAGCCGTTGTCTTGAATTTATATCCCACATGTACCTTCCTTTAATTTGATCAGTAAGCACGCTTTGCACGCAAGATTGTGATATTTTGTATAAGTAACTGCCACGCTTTGTATTCAATTTTTCTGTATTTATCTGAAATCTATAATATTTGTTACATAATTCTTCTATGATGACTTATGATTTGTGATTCCAGTTCTAGTTTAGTTTAACTCAAAATAATTCAATCCAATTCAACTGTGTTGGAAGTAGATATTTTCTTGGTCATTGAGATCAAGTAGGTTCTTCTATGAGTTAATGTTTTATGTCGTCAATTTGTTACCTTTATGTTCCCCTGCCATTTTTTTTGAGACAACAATGCTAGTATGTTAATTGTTAATTTGTTAGTATTTGATAGAGGTGTAAATAGAACCTGAGACAATCTTTATCAATCCACTTCTTAACTCCACTTCAACCAACCTTATATCTCATCCTTGCCATTCTTCTTTGCACCATTAGTTCTTCCAGTTGCGAAGATTAACAATGAAAGAATAGTTTGCTTCTCCTGAGCTGAATTAAGAGACTCAACTTTTTTATTCGTGTAATTGGTGATTATTGACTTAATATATTTTTCTGCAACCGTCATCAGTTATGTGAATAAAAGTTGAATGAACTATATAACATAGCAAAGTCATGTGAACAATATTGCAGGGTACAAACTAGAAGAGTACCACCGGAGTGGAATAAGTTTCAAACGCACAAACTATATTAATTCATTTTATTGGTAATCTTAGACCATCTCCAATGGGAGGGTCTTAAACATTTAAGACCCGGTACCTATTAGGTACCTCCATTGGGGAGAAACTTTTTTGAAGTCTTATAAGACCCGGGGTCTCACTTAAGACCATCAATCTTAAGCGGGACCCACATTCTTTTAATATTAAAAAATTGAAATGTAATGATATAAAGTTATTGATAGTTGATTAGTGGGTCATATTTAAGAAATTTGTGTGAGATGCTGAGTTGGAGGGATTGGGTGCTATTAGGTACTAATATTAAAAAATTATAAATGAGACGTGTACACGTGAGACCAAGTACTAAAAAATGGGTGTCTTCGTTGTGGATGCTATTAGTCACAACTTAATCGGAACAGGTTTTACTCTACTTCCAATGGGTAGACCATTTTACAAACTCTTGATTTTGATCAATAAAGATCCATTTACAGAGGATACAGTGTTAATGACTTTCTCTATTAAGCTTAGTTGTGAGGTTGCTCTTGCTGATTATAGCTAAATTAGTCCTTCCCTCCAAATTATCGGATTTCTACATTTGTCACTAAAATTTGTTAGCAGTTTATTTGTATTTTTTTTGAAAAAAATGGTTCTCAATAACCAGCTTTTATTGACATCATTAAACCTTATGGTCCAGCTTGTGAATTGAAAAAACAGCTCATAAATTGCAACTAATTTTACACATACCCTTAATTTGAAGAAACTATGTAAAGGAAAGTCTCATACCTATGGAGTTCATATACCCCATGGCCAAACTAGTTTTGCCATGTGAAGACAGTACCACTATGCTTCCAACCAAGAGTTAAACTAGTTATTTTATACATGAATCTGAAAGAGGAGTCTGTTATTGTCATGATATTGAAGTTATAGGTTTTAGGATAAAAGAAGTAAAAGAATAAACACTAATCCCAATTTATAGGGATTCAACAGGACTCCTAATTCTAAAATCATTAGGAAAACTAAAAAACAAATTAACAATACCTAAGTAACAGAGAAACTAATCCTAACTCCTAAGGTATAATCCAAGATAGAATATACTTTAATTAAGAGTACAAGCGGATTGGTCCCCACTAATGGACGGCGGGATTGATCTCCATAATTAGTCGGGCCGTAGGCCGGATACCAAGTTTCTAATAAAGAGTACAAATGGATCTTACGACATAAATTAAGATATGGTAAGATAAGATAATATAATATAAAGATATAGTATAAAAAATCTCTAATATTCTAACAAGTAGTTAATAAATACACTCAACATGAAATTCTTAAAAATCAAACACTCCAAGATCATAGACCAAACATCTAGCTACGCTTCTACAGAAATGGGAACTTCTATCAAAGGCCATTTTTACAGCTTCTGCCTTCTGTAATCTGTAGTATGCAATCTTTGATTTCCAGAGACAGTATATCCAATGTGATTTATCTGTAGTATGTTGTTAGCATTTAGACCTTACCACTGCACAATAAGCTTAGATTGTCAACATGACAATTTCAATAAGCTTAGACCAAAGGGTTTTCTGTTTGCATTTCATCCCAACGTAATAGTATAGATCCAATATACTGTAACTTATCTTGTAAAGAATATAAAAATATCAGTTTCAGTGTCAACATGCACCATCAAGACTTTGATCTATTATTGGAACAGAACTACAGTGTGTACTTTGTGTTGTAGTACGTGTACAAAAGCAATGTCAACATGCACCATCAAGACTTTGATCTATTATTAGAACAGTACTAGTTTGTACTTATGTTGTAGTACGTGTACAAAAGTATGTCAATCACCATATATTTAACAAGATTTTTTTTTTATCAGAGGGAAAACTAAAGCAACAAAGTAGAAAACTACAAACACATCCGAATAATGCCACCAGCATCGGCAATGACATTTATTTAACAAGACATTTTATACCGCTAAGAAGTTCTTCATGATGCAAAACACAACAAATATTTATGGTAAGCCTGTAACACAAGGTCTAGCAATCAGCCAAAGGAATCATAGGGACTGAATGTACAACTGAAATTGACTTTTTTTTTTTCGTTTACAGTATATTTGGATCAATGCTATGCGGGATTTTCTCGTATCCCTATATTAATTCAACATGGATTTATAAAAGTTGGAAATCATAGTTAGTGCACTGTGCAGTGACACCATGCTTTTTAATTTTACAAAAACGGATTTAGTTGTGAATGCAGAAAACGAAAAACAAAAAAGTTACTTGGGACTAGCATCAAGACCTATACTTCCACACAAAAAGGGGATACAGCTGAGTAACTGCACAAACCCCTACTTTGGTTCAAAATTCAAATCCAAGCAAGTTTAGTTTGTTTGATGAGTTTAGAAACTAACCTTGCTTCCAGTGATCAGCAAATGCAGTTGTCAGATTAATGCAAAGAAATGTCAGGAAATTCTTATCTCATACGGTATGAAACTATCCACTTTTGTTGAAAGGATGAGATCTGAACTCGAAACAAAAACTAAAAGACAATTTGGCAAAATATGCATCTGTGAATTCTGTTTTGAAGAAACAACTTCAGGAAGAAATGGAGATCTATAAGGAAATAACTCACACTGACTTTTGAAACTCTTGAAATTATTAAAATAACATGATACAAGAGAAACATTGTGATTGATGAGGGTGTGTAAAACTAGAGAGAAAATAAAAGTAAGAAAATCCTGGTTATTGAAAACTTAGTTCGTAAAGTTACTATCCAACCAAACACAAGACCTGAAACATACTACTCTCAGTCAGAAGATTTGAGTATTCTTGTAGAGCAAGAAAAACACCTAGAGACAATTATCACATGAAGATTGGAGTTCAGACTTCATCTGAACTTAACCTATCCTTATGAACTTGCAATATTTCAAAAGCAAAAATGAATAAATCCATAACAATAGGTCATCTTTAACATTACATTCTAGCACTGTTAATTTAATATGTGAACTTCATCCAGGTAGTATTCACCATTTCAACATGAATTTGAAATTGTAATGTTAATGTGTTTACATGGAAGTAACAAGTCAACAAATCATAAGGTGGCTGAGGTAAAAACATTGTAAAAAGTACAATTTAAATGAGGATACTATAAATCATAATACAACAAACTAAGATAAATGAAATGAGTCATCAAGCTCAGTACAGCATCAAAGTTTCTCAGTCAACTTAACCATGAAAGAATTAACTGCTTTAGATTCTAACACAATCCAAGAAGACTCAAACAACTCATGGAAAAACTCATTGTCAGAGTCCTCAGCTGCACTTCTAAACGCAACCCCGAATGCATTTCCTTGAGCAGCAGCCAAACGAGGCCTCCCACAAACCCCAACAACAAGAACTTTATTCGGTTCCTGAGACATACAAGCACAGATCAAAGGCTTCATCCTCGCACCCTTTTCTCTCAAAGCATCCATTAGAAAATAACAAAACTTTGTCAAAGCTTGAGGATACCCCAACAGTTTAGAATCCACAGAATCATCAAGCTTCAACCATCGAAACTTCCTTCCACTTCGAATATACCCGTTTTTCATAATCGCAAGACTTCCCTGCCTCAAAATTGCCCTCTGAACCTTGATAGCCTTTTGCATCCCATCTTTGAGTTTATCAACATTGTTCAATGAAAGTGCATCAAACGCCACATTAAACTGCATCGAAGCACACGAACCATCCGAATTCACAAACGACTCCAAAAGCGCAGTCACGCCATAAACAACATCAGCAGCCGAAACCCTAGAACTATAACCATGAATCCTCAAAAACCCGCGATAATAAAAATCAGTAAGTCCATACTCCGGCAAAAACTTCTCAAACTCACGCTTCATCTTCCGTTTCACCTCAACATTCATATACTGAAACTTCTGCTGACAATCCGACAGCGCAAATCCCATCCTAGCCAACAACAGTTTCAACTTCTTCATCCCGTTATCACTCCACGTCTTCAATTTAGTCGCAATATATGAACTACACAACATCGAATCAAACAAATTCCACTCCTGCAACAGCATCAGCTTGGGCTCATCCTCATAAGCAATCCTCGACGAATTTGGTGCCCTAATCTTTGTCCCATCTTTCAAAGTAACCGAATTCACCGCATCCAAATTCCCAGAACTATTAATATACTGCTCCAACTCCATAACACCGTCACTATACCTCTCACCACTCAACCTCTCGTGCACAAATTGATCGGTTAACGCCACACACGCTAACCAAAGCAATTCATCGGTATTCCTCCTCAGAAAATGAGCTAGCTCATACATCAAACACCCTGAAGGCTTCCCATGAAACGTCCCCAATCGATAATACTCTTTCTTCATCTTCCTATACATTTTCACCGGATCTTGACGCTCTTCTTCTTCTTCCTCTCCATCTCCATTTCCATTTCCATCTTCAGAATTGGAATTTCTCTTTCTCTTTCTTGATTTTTTATCGGATTCAGAATCGGAATCAGAATCGGAGTCTGAGTCATCATCAGACTCAGACTCAGACTCGGAATCAATAGTAGTGGAGGCATTAGCAAGAGCAGTAAGAGGAAACTGAAAATCATAAGCGAGATCCGCTTGTTTTTCATCTTCCTGAGTAAAAAGAACAACAACAGAATCGTTCTGGTCACTGAGATTATGAAGATGAATAGGACGGTGACTATCGATAACAAAGATAGTAGCATTAGGACCTAAGTTAAGTATTTTTCTCAGATCTTTATGAGAGCCCCAGTTGATTAAAACAATGGAGGTGTGGTTAGTGTTTTGGGGGGTGGGTTTAGCATAATTATGAATTTCGCGGAAGGAGGAAACGGGGTAAGATGCGTATTGAATTGAATCGGATTCGAGGATACGGAAAAGGGTTTTGAGTGCGCAGAGGGAATCGACGTCGGAGGTTGAAGGGAAAATGAGGACGGGGGATGTGGTGGAGGAAAGTTGGGCGGATTGACGGAGTTTAGTGTAGAATGAATCCACTCTGTGTTCTCTCACCATAGTGATAATTGAGAATTGAGAATTGAATGAAATTATTATTATTAGGTTAAGGTGTGTGGTTGTTTTTGTTGGAGAATTTGACTTTGAGTTTTGAATTTGGGGGTAATTTGAGAGTTATGAAGATGTGGAAAGTTTGAAATTTTCAGGAGGCGCGGCGTGAAAATTTGGCGGTATTGTTGTGATTTTTTTTGGTTTTGGATTTGAATAACTTTGACACGCGGTGGTGTTATTCGATGAGGTGGGTGAGCGAGGGGATATGGTGCGGGGGGATGTACCGTAAGGGAATGGGTATGATCTTGGATTGACAATTGACATGACTATTGACTATGGATCGTGCTCTTCAAATTTTAACTCGTTTTAGATTTTAGTAGTAGTTTTTCAATTTTCTTTGACAAGAATTTTAGTCGTAGTTAATAATTATAGAGTAAATCAAGCTCTTAAAATTCAACCCGTTTTTTGTAAAAAAAATTGAACTCGTTTCTTTGTTAAAAAAAATGGAAAAAGCTTAATGGTACGACTGTTGAACGAAGAAAAACAACAAATCTCCTGAAGCCGCTAGATCATACACAATAGCCATTGGATTTTAGCTATGTTTTATTTCTATTTGTTTTAAAAATATAAAAGCACTACCAACGTTTTATCGTGTCCAGGTCGTGCGTAAATGTTTCGCACCACATAACAAGGCTGTTCGCTAAGAAAAAGGAGAGAGGGGGATTCGAACCCTCGATAGTTCTTTTGAACTATACCAGTTTTCAAGACCGGAGCTATCAACCACTCAGCCATCTCTCCAAAAGCTAATTTCTATTTTATCTTTATTCCACTCAAGAGAACATGACCATACGAATTAACACCTTTTTTTTTATCTATGTATGATAAAGATATCCAGTGTGACTCTATTGGTGTAGTTCTCTATCCGTATATATATATATATATATATATATATATATATATATATATATATATATATATATATATATATATGCATGATCCAGCATGCTCTTCTGTGAAGTAAAAAAAAACTACCCCTCGATCCACGCCTCAAAAAAGGGCTGTCATCTAAAATCAATGGATTCATGATAAAACCCTCCATAATGCGTTTTTTTAAGGGGTCAAAAGGGGTTGGGGGATCAAATGGTATAGTTCTTTTGTTGGTAAATTGGAGGACGGTTTTCAGTGCTGGTTATCCAGTTACAGAAGCGACCCCATAGGTTTTCGCTATCGCGTCTCTCTAAAATTGCAGACATGGTAAAATCTTGGGTTTATTTAAATTTAATTATCAGGGACTCCCAAGCACACGAATTCTCTACAAGTATAGAATTAAGGGCTTGTTATTCAACAGTATAACATGACTTATATACCGGTGTCAACCAATATCAATATCCATTGTATCCTGTTATTCATCTAGATTAACACAAATTTGCTTTTTTTACCTCATTTCACCATTCATTCAAAAAAAAAAGAAATGAATGGTTTCTATAATTCTATAGATATTACTTCGCTATGATATGTAATAGCGATATATATTTCGTTACTTTATTTAATAATTTTAAATGGGTTGCCCGGGACTCGAACCCGGAACTAGTCAGATGGAGTAGAAAATTCATTCTTTAATCAAATAAAAGAATAAAAAGTCCAATTGTACAGTGTTTGGTTGTAAAACAAACTAGGGGAAAGAGACAAGACAAAAATTGAAATTTTGTTCATCAATAATAAACCACACACAACTTTTTTTTTTCAGATACAAATTGTCTAAAATATCAAAATATAACTTTTTGTCCATCAAACATCGTACAAGATAAAAAATTATTCAATACGTTGGAAGTTTGTCAGATACATGATGTGTCAGATACATGATGGAGCATCATCTATAAAATTATTCAATACGTTGAGGAAAGAAATTCATTGCATTTCATTAGCTAAAATGTGTCGGATACATGATGGAGCATCATCTATAATATGGTGGCTAGGATCTAAAGGGGATATCTGCGCTAACTCGTGAGCGACCCCAATTACTTACCTCTTATTGAACTCGACATGAGAGTTTTGAAAACAGTTTTGTAACAAACGTCTACAAGCAGAAATAATACAACCAAACTCACTAATATCATCTACATCAGAATTAACACAATCAACAACTCTTTTAGAATTCAGTGCAAAGTCCACATTGTCGAATTGAAGGTCTGACACCCATTGCGGCGCTGTGTGTAGACCAATGGCTTCCCCCACATCAACATCACACAATGGAGCAAACCAATCCGTTTTGGCCAGCACAAATTCACCAACATCATTCCTAATGCACATTCCCAAGCCAACCCTGTTCAGCGACGAAGAAAAGGATGCATCAATGTTACATTTATACCTACCAACTGCCGTCTTTTTCCATTTTTCCTCCTCCAGCCATATAGATGTTTGTCGCGCTGTAGTTGTTATTCATTCACTTCGGGACCTGATAAATTGAGCTGTTTTCCAGTCATCCAATAAATAAGTTGCACGATGAACAACTTGGGAGATTTGTTCACTATGTTGTTGCCAAAGTTTCAAATTGCAGCTTTCCAGCGACTCCACATAATAGTCTTGACGCAACACCCTGATTATGGTGTCCCACATATTCACAAGAACATGAATAATGTCCTCATAATTGCTATCACACGCCACACAGTCTATGGGACAAGCCACTCCTCTACTGCTAAGCCAAGCACGTGTTGGAAAGCATCCTCGACACATCCGCCAAACAAAATTCTTAATTTTAGGCAGCACTTTCAACTTCCAAATTAAATTCCATCGACCCGGTACATGAAGGTGGGAGTTATAACACCCCGATCCCCGAGACTACTATTTAAATAATAAATCACGCAATTCAACAACATCGAGGTATTACAATTCATCAACAATACTCATGCTAAATTCTCATAATAAAAATTTCATCAACAATATACTCAGATCACAGCGGAATAAACAAACTCGACAAATATCATCTCGGGTCACATCATAAAAATCTCAAAAGCATAAGTACATCAATAACATGATCATATAGATCTCTCAACAATAATCCAAAACAAAATAAAGTAGTACAAATCCCCAAAACTCCTAGATCAGAGCACCTAGTCTAGACATCCTCAAAACATAGATAAAAGGAGTAGGCATGGAGCCATCCTTACCAAAAACTCACAAAAGCAAGCTACTCCTCAACCTGCAAGTCTACACCACGATGATGCAGGTGACAAAAAGCCACTGGAGGGTAAGATATACATTCAACAAAAAGGATCAATAAACGTATGTAAGTTTCAGGCAACATCAAAAACATATAAGCATTTAACATAATAAGTCTGGTTACCATCTTACCACATTCATAACTCATTTATAATTCATTAACAGCTTAGTTTCATCAACATTTCAAAACAAGGTTCATATTCCATACATAGCATATTCACATCGACAAATATTTATCAACTCAACTATATATCATCAACAATAATCATCAAGCCAACTATAAGTCATCAACAGATAAGTATCAACTCAACTTTACATCATTCACATTTCATCTTCAATTCAATTATAAGGCATTCACATCCCATCAATAACATCAATTATACATTTACCACATAAATGCACAAGTTCACACCAAAACATTGCCACATACGACTCATCATGTTCATGCAATGCGCCTAACACGACTCTATATGCATGTGGTACCAAAGTTTGGATATCAGAGGTCTATTACTAAGTGATCCCTCGACATGCTGGACTATCAAATCCCTCGGCGTGCTGGCTTGTTCAGAAGTATGTTACTGAACTACCCTCGGCATGGTGGTGATTATAAAAATCCCGACTCGACAGACCATGAATTCCTGGACACCACGTATAGACTCGACAATGCACTCATCATGCTTGTTATATAATTCACTTCATCATATAACATATCTCTACTATTTGCATTATCAAATCAATACATTCCATACATCACAAGTCATGTTATCATCACAACATCATTTCATCACATTCATCATGTTTAATCATCATAGTAACATCATGCTTTCATTCAATATCAATCACATAGTTTGCAAACACGATTAAATCAATCACAAGGTTCCATTAACCTACCACTAACTAACTCATCATCATCATCTCATATATATATATTTAATCATGATTCATCATCATTCATGTATCAGTAGTCAGTTAACAAGTTCACATGCAACTTATGGCTCGATTAAAGATAATTCATAAGTTCATTTTACATCTTTCCAATAATAAGTTACCTTTAATCATACACCAAGTTAATCAACCATATACATCATAATTAAACACTCATCAATCAAGTTTAGGGGTTTGGGACCCAACACATGCATTAGAACCTTTAAAAATTGCAAAAAAATATGAAGTTCCAAGCTTCAGGAAGGAACACACGGTCGTGCTCATCAGACGCACGGTCGTGCGCCATTTATTGAGGCAATGTCGTAACTAACGCACGGTCGTACGTTATGCACAGACAGTGAAAAACTGATTTTTCTTCGTTTCGGCTCGGAAAATATCATTTTAACGACATCCTTCGGTCCCAAACTCACCAAACTCGATCCAAATTATTAACCCAACATTAATTACTCAATTACACTCAAACAAAACTTAAACAACTTAATCATAATCACTTTTCACCAATAATTACCATGTTTTTCAATTAATTCAAACATCATCTCAAAAATTCATTTTCACCAACAACTTATCAACCAAACATAGTATATCAACAACAACAACAACATTTCCTCATATCCCACATGATCATAATCATTATTTCAATCATCATAACAACAACTTATTCAATTTAACAACAACTTAATCATTTTCATTCCAATTAAGCATATTCACCAAAACACAACAACAATAACTTAATTCACAACAAAACCACATAATCTCATGAATTCTCAAACTAAACACATACCCATGTTCAAAATCAGCTTAACAAACCACATAATCTAAAGAGAATTAGCACCAATTTTGCAGCATTGGGGGGAAAATTTGACTACTTTGTTCACACTAACTTTCAAAATTCAAATTCTCCCTGAATTTTGAAAACAAACCTTATCTACTCAGACCTCTCTCTCTATGACACACTCCTCTTCATCCATTAAGGTTCTTATTCTTCTTCCTATCATATATCACTCACTATATTATTTTTCATCTTTTCAACTTTTTATTCCTTTTTTTTTTTCTAATTGGATTAATGGGTATTTATTTTCTGTCTCATTTCTCACTTTTTCATTTTTTTTTCTTTTCTATTTTCCTTTGTTTAGATCAAAGATGAAGATAACTTCAACACATCGGACTCTTTTGGAGCACATCAGACTCTTTTTTATTTGTGTTCTTATTATCATTTTGTTCGATTGAATGGTTGATATGGTGTACAGAGTTAAAACCCAATTCCACTTATGTTTAAAGAAAGTTAACTTTATATGAAGAAAGTTAAAGCTAATAACTTACTATGTTCTTTATATGTAGAAAGTGAACTTTGTTTATTTCAAATTTAGATCTATTTTATTGTTACTGATTATTATACGAATGAACTATGCTTTGGCAGGTGTCAAAACATGGTATTAGAGATTTGTAGTATCAATTCCATGATTTAGAAGTCTTCTATCAATGTATCATTAATTTTAATTTACTCCTCCTTTTTTCATTTTCTGTTTTTCAAAGTAAATTCCTTTAGTTGATGGTGTATATATTTATTAGCGTATTTACTAGCATTGCAAACTATATCCACCTTTGTTTTCATATTGATTATTATAAAAATGTAGGACCTTAAATGAAATCCACATTGTTGCATCATCAACCCAAGGTACATTGCTTTTTGAGTATAAACTCACAATCGGAGAGAATTTAGCTAGCTGATGATGCTACGAAGTTGGTTGGATTGAATTACTAAGTGATGCTGCTGTTAACTTTCTTTTACCAGGAACATTCTATGCCTTGGCACAAAGTCCTCATCTATTTAAACAAATGTTAATGGTGGCTGGTTTTCAAAAATATTATCAAGTAGGAAGCTATAATATTTGAGTCTATTTGTACCTTGGCTTATGTGGATTTGTAAGTGACCTTTTTTGTGTGTATATATCTTTTGACAGATTTTCTCTACATGAAGATTTAAGAGCTGAGCGATATATGCTGGCTTTTACTCCATTAGAAGATATGTTGGCTCTTAACGAAGAGTTTATCACAAAGGTTAGCTTATTACCATCTATAATTCGAGTATTTGACTTCTCTGGCAAGTTTAAAAAATGTATTTTATAGCATGCATAAGTATAATATACCCTCTTCCTATAGCAAGGAATCAAGTTCTTTGAATCTATTTTGCATTTATACTTCATTGCTTCAATGTTTTGAGACTGAATCTAATCGCATTTGAAAAAAAATCAGTAATCATGACTCTGAAATTAAATCTGATGCCCAATGTTAGCTAAATGAAACCATCAATTTTACATATGCCTCTATTGTTGAAGTTACAACTGTTAGAATGAGTAAACATGGTTTTGAAAGATAGACATGACTCCGAGGGCCTTATCATGGCAAAGCTTTCCTTATCCATCATTACACTTTTCTACAACGAATAAAAATTTGAAGCAACTTTCCCTCTATCTCACTATATATGTTTGGTTCTCATTTGAATTATACATTACATGCATAAAGATATTATTTAATAGGATTCCGTTAGAAAAGTGTTTTTTAATAACATAACCAAATAACCTAAAGATATTATATTTTGAAGTCTAAATTCTTTTTTACTATTACTCTTATTTATTTGTTGGGTTGCAGGAATCTATCTTTGTAGTTTTTGGCACCATCAAACACATTATCATTAGTGAAGGTTCAAGGTGCATTAAATATCTAGGCTTCACAATTGTCTCTCTTTGTTAAACAATTTTAGTTAAAGCTTTACAAGGTAGTAGCATGCTGATCAAAACACCTATTCTAGGATTAGAATGTGATTACACATGGTAGGAATGATACTTGATGTATACCAGAATGATACTTGAGAATGATATGTAAGTGATTTTGTGTTTTAATGTGTTGAGTTTTTACTATTTACTATTGCAAAACGACCAAAGAAATTATATATAGGCATCAATTCGATCATACTTAATCCGTTGAAAACACGGGGCAATAGTGTTTTAGTGTAACATTGGTATTAAATCTCAATCTTTATATTCCACAAAAAGACTAGGGTTATAGTGGCATTGATATCATTAAGTACATAGTTTTGTCAAAAACACGGGGGCAATTATATTTTATGTAGCATTGATACATTAAGTACAGATTTTGTTATTCTTAAAATGCACGGGGGTTAAAGAGTTTTATGTAATCTTGATATAGTAAGTACAAATTTTTAAGGCTTAATTGAACCACTGGTCACTTAACTTATTTGTTTGTTTCGATTTGATCCCATAATTCTTAATTTTTACAAACTGGTCCCTCAATTCGCATGTCATTAATCAATGTGGTCCCCTCAAAAAGGAGATCGTTGGATAAAGGAGGTCTGCCATATCTTATAGTGTATCACCAACACCTAATTAAGGCAAGAAATGACTTAATTACATCAAAGGTCCCTTAACTAATTATGAGATTTCATGTTGGTCCCCTTATTAATTTTCGTTCCATTATGGTCTCGTAAGTTTCCTTCATCAGTCAAATAGATCCATTCTATTATCTTTTGTTCAAAAACGTTAACATTCATCTTCCTCCTTCATCATCTTCATCCTCAAACCCATAAAATTCATCATCTTCATAACCAAACCCAGAAAAATTCATAAACTTCATCATAAAACTCAGAAGAAAAAAAAATTCAAATATTAAACCCAAAATATTATCATCATCATCCAAAATTAACACAAATTTTAACTCATAAATCTTCAAACAACAATAACACATAAAATTGAATTAAAATTCTGCAGCAACCTTCAAAAGTTATGAAGATGATGATGAACACAATGAGTTTCTAGAAAATTGCAGCAACAATAGAGTTTCGAATTTGAAGCAAATATGCAGAAAAACTCGAAATCAATGAAGAATTAAGTACGAAAACTGAACTGATTCATCATCAAAACATACAAATCATCATAAAACATAAATAAAAAATTATCATGAACTTGCAAAAATACACCAATGAGCGCGCATGAACCCAAATTAGATTCACAATTTCTACTCCAATAGCATGAATCATACGTGAAATTGATCAATTGTTTTGCGGTAATCTTAGTATAATACACAAAAACAGTACACCTATACTTTAAATCTCGCAAGAATTGAAGAGAAAAATGGGGAAAATTTGCAGATTTTTTTTTTGTTGAAAAATTGAAATCAAAATCAAGTTTATGGCTCAATGATACCAATTGATGTGAATCTAAGATGAAGGTTCAAGAACAAGGATCTTCAATCAATTTTTCAAACAAAAGTTAACAAAATGGAGGACTTTTTTACATTTTGAAATTGAGGAAAGGTTGGGGTTGTTGAGGTGAGAAGAGAGACGAGGGAGAAGAAAAGTGAGGGGTGTGGAAAAGAGAGAGGAGGTGTGTTGTTGCTGTTGTTATGATTTTGTTTTTTTGTCTTTGTTATGATTTTGGTTAATTAGTTAAATTTGCCATTTGTTGTTTTAATTTATGGGTTTAAGTTTTGTTAATTTGGGTTAAATTTGTGTTATTGTTTCTGAAGATTTATGAGTTTAAGTTTTGGGTTTAAATTTGTGCTAATTTTGGATGATGATGAAGATAATATTTTGGGTTTAATTTTTGAGTTTTGTGATGAAGTTTATGAATTTTTCTGGGTTAGGTTATGAAAATGATGAATTTTCTGGGTTTGAGGATGAAGATGATAAAGGAGGAAGATGAATGTTAACATTTTTGAACAAAAGATAACATAATGAATTTATTTGACTGACGGAGGAAACTTATGGGACCATAATGGAACCAAAATTAATAAGAGGACCAACATGAAATCTCATAATTAGTAAAGGGCCTTAGATGTAATTAAGCCATTTCTTGGCTTAATTAGGTGTTGGTGATACACTATAAGATATGGTAGACCTCCTTTATCCAACGATCTCCTTTTTGAGGGGACCACATTGATTAATGGCATGTGAGTTGAGGGACTAGTTTGTAAAAATTAAGAGTTATGAGATCAAATCGAAACAAAGAAATAAGTTAAGGGATCGGTGGTTCAATTAAGCCAATTTTTAATTGCTTAAAAATATGGGGGGTTATAGAGTTTTGTGTAGCTTTGATATCATTAGATCCAAAATTTTATAGTCCTAAAAATTACGGGGTGTCGTAGAATTTTATGTAGCCCACTATGAATTAAAAAATTTCTTTGTTTGATTATTATTAGATATGAAATTTTATATTTGTCTAATTTCAACGATAATTTTTCCCGTGCGTTGCACGGGTGTTAAAACTAGTAATGTACAGCCACTAGTTTGTTTATAACTAGTACTCTATGCTGTGATTTGTGATTCCATGGCATGGTATAGTTAGTTGAATATTGATGATAATAAGAAAGTATTGTATGAGATTTGTTGCATGTTTGGTTGTGCGTCCATTTTACAATTCTTGCGTCCAAATTAGGCTTTATGTGAGAATTTGAAAAATTGGACCACGATAAGCATTCAATAATGACCATAAAGTACTTCAATTAATTAATTAAAGAGACAATCTAACAACCACAACCATCGATTCAATATAGGTGGGATTGATAACTGCTTGCTGATGTCCAGTCCATGTGTGCTCTTCTAGACTGCAATATTAACAAAAACCATCAGAACATTATTTCAGCCAAATTGATCATACCATAAGTCCAACAAGGGTATTGAAATGTGAAACACACCAAAATCACTAACAGAAACATGACAAACAACGTAACAGAGCAGCAAAAATCATATGGCTTATTTTGCTTAACTAATTTTACATAACTTGAGTCCATGACTTTTGAATTCGAAATTCCTTCATCTGCCATATAACAAAATTGGTTCTGTTGATATTATGAGAATAACACAGGCACAACACCATCACAGAAACATATGGCTCTACATGCGGCACTTCATCAAAAACTCGAAAGGGCAACAATTCGAGTATGTCTTTGTCCCGAGATCAACCGAGACGATCACAAATTGGTTGATTGTAATAGATTTCCAAACATAAACTTAGGCCCTGTTTACTTTGTGAAAACATTTTCTACTTTCAGTTGGTAAAATTTGTGTTAATTTTACTTGCTAACAAAAAGATAATAGACACTTGAAGTAAACAACTATGTGCATTTTTAGGAAACAATAAAAATGTAAAAAGAATTGTTTTCTTTAATTCCAGAAATATGCACATCCTTCCTAACTAGCATTTGAACTTATGTAAACATCAAGTTAGAATAAACACATAATTTTACAAATGAAGCATCTTCCGGATGGTATTTCCAACTCTGTCACTGATTTTTTTAAAACCATAGTAGATATAATCACCTTTCTACATTCAAGACAAGATATAAAAATCCTATTATGCATAAAGGTTTATGTCAACCTTAGCTAGGGTTAATATATCTAAAAATTTAAAAATACTTTCAACATTACCACAATTTTAGTAGTTTGCACTTTGCACTCATCTTACAACAAATAATAACACAACTTCATATATATCTATATATATGCCAAGTCTCGAACCAAGAACCAGAAGGTTAAGGAATGACTCTTGCAACCAAGTGACCTCTCAGGAAACTGGCATATATTCCTGATCTTACAATATGTTAAAAGAATGATATACACAAACCACTTCTTAAAAAACAAAAATTAAACTAGTTTATTAATGAAACAAGCATTAGAAGCTACACAAACTAGAGCAGAGTTTAACATTTCTTGTTACTTGTTCCCAAAAATCAAGCTTGATTTTAGAAAATAATGTGCCAAAGCTTGTTCAATCACGTCTATTCTTACCATTCTCTTCTATCCATTTACCAGGTTTTTAATATATATGAGAACATTTGTAACAGGAAATTAAGTAAACTCCCGCAATGACATATCTAAAGTTTTTAATCTTCTATTTTAAAAACTGCAGCAGTCATAGGATTTCAGAGCCTATCTTCTCTCCTAACCACCCTCTGCCAAGGAGTACAAAAATTACTCTTTCTAGATTGGCCCCATCGATGAACACATACACAATATTAACACGCTGAGTAATGTCGAGATCTGCTCTTCTGAGATGCAATATTAAAAATTGTTGTAATAATGACTGTGATAAGCCAGGCTCGAAAATGTGTTTGACTCGGCAACTTTTTTCTTTGTAATAAATTCCTACTCTTGTGACTATTAATACTTAACAGGAAAGGGAAAAGAGGGTTTTTATAAAGCCAAATCATCATACCACAATCCCATCAAAGGTATTGAATTGTGAAACAAACCAAGTCAAGTCAATAACAGAAACATGACAAACAATGTAACAACTAACAATGCAACAAACATATATCATATCACCAATTATACTTCAATCAATATCCTTTTACTATGCTGACTAAGCCTGAAAGAAATTGTTCACAATTCAATTTCTGTACTAAAGAAAAATAAAAAAACTTGATCAAGTTTCCCCTATGAAATAATTATGAGATATACGAAATGACAAGAATTTTGAAACAACATAATGAATTAACATAACTTCAAACAAGTAAATAGTTGAAAAGAAACTTACTTTCAATTAGTCGAAGCCAAGCTTTCAACATATTCCTTGGCAACAAACCACTGTATTTCTTTGGTAGTTTTAGCTTTCTCTCCTATATTAGCTCTCAAATTATAGAGAATTGCCTGCTCAGCTTCATCCCATACAAGTATAAGTGTATCACCATCCTCAGAAAGACACAATGGGAACAAGACGAAGCCCCTAACGGCATCATAATCAATTGGGAGACTCTGATAACTAATTTTGAGAAACTGAGTCCATGACTCTTCAACTTCAAATTCCTTCATTTGCCATGTGATAAAATGAGTTCCATGAAAATCATGACAAAAACAAAGGGAATCCATCAAAACAACAAGAGTTGGCGAAACAGGTGGCACGTTATCAAAACCCCGAGGGGGCAACAACTGACGGTATGTCTCCGAAGTCAAATCAAGCAAGATGATCACAAATTGGTCAATAGTAATAAATGGCCATTCAGATCCATAATCACAACCAAATGGGAACTCATATCGAATGGATAACCAATTAATTGTACCACTCACACACACTCCACAGTTCATGAACAAATGATGATAGAATGTACGACCATGGTCAAGAGGAACCACGGTGGCAGGGAAACTTTGAATATCTCTCCAACTATTTTCATGCAAATCAAAAACTCTCACTTCGTTATTCTTTAGATGGAATGCCACAATCTTGTAAGTGTCAGTTGAATTACAATAACCAAATGCGAACTTCCAAGATCTTAAAAGACACTTGCTTGATTGTGGCGTACTTAATTGTGGAATACGGAAACAATACCTTTCATGACTACGATAATGATGATTAAGAAATTGAATGGCCCAGTAGTGAAAAAACACTATTGTGTTAGATAATGTCCTGGTTGCTGGGTTCCATACATAAAGCAAGACCTCTCCAAATTTATTGGTCCGAGAATAATTGAGCAAGCAAAGCAATCCGTTTAAGGAACCAACAACAAAGAGTGGTTCCTTCACTCCCTTGTCTTTCAATTGGAAATAAGGGTTGTTGGGGAGGGTTATGGAGGTGTTGTCAAGTAAACCACGTACCGGGAAAGGTATGATAGTGAAATCGTTCCACGAGTTAAGTGTAATGTGTTTGTTTCTTGTGGATCGCTTGAGGTGTAGTTTGACAAAAGTGGGATGAGAGATTAGAGTTTTCCATGACTTGCAGACGCATTTGAATCGCATGAGAGAATTTACAGGAAGGAATGATAGGACTTCGACGATAAGTTCATCAAGGAGGAATACGAGCGACTGGTTGGAGTGCAGCGAGTTTGGTTGAGGGGGATTCATGAGGAAGGAATTCATAGCTCTGCTGCTACAAATGTTGTGCTGTTAGAGTTTTGAGACCGCAACCCTAACTGATTTCTTAGAGGGTTCATACTTCATAGTATATAGGGTTAAACTAGACTCTAACTCGTGCGATGCACGGGTTTTTGTTGAGTTTCATATATAACTATCAAATTGGTTATATTATTATTTTTATAGTTACATTCAATATTATGTTATCAAACTGCTTCAAAAAGCAACAAAAACAAAAGATGGACTGCAATAAAACTGACAAATCAAAAGAAAAAAATATATATACAAAAGTCTTCACCAAGAAATTGGTTCTAACCGCAAATGCTATTAAGTCTATAAAAATGAAAATGACCTGTTATGTAGTAATCAAAAGAAAGAAAACAATAATGAACAATAACTCCTTTGTGTAATCGAAAGAAAAAAAATAATAAAAAGGGACTATAGCATTAATGACTTTAAAAAAATGTAAAAAAAAATGACCTTTAGTACGGTATATTCATTTTGGAAGCAACATTCTTTCAGTAAAACTGGTAAAAGATTTACAGTGTTGTCATGTGCTACCTGATTCAATTCCTTGCAGACTTTTTTTTTTATAAAAATTAATAAGGTCCGCCAAAAAGGGCGGGATTATGGTTATTAGGTTTAATTGAATGATGGTGAGAGAGATGAAAGTGAGTGAGAAATGATTTAGGGATTGTGAGATTGAAAGAAACAGGACCCGATATTTGTGTTGAATATATAAAAGTAAAGCAATCACATTTCATCAAAAACATCGGTGCCCTAGTGGTAAGAGTTGTGAATTGGTAGCATATGATATCTGGTTTGATCTCTAGTAAGAGTTTTTTCATAAATTTTTTTAAAACTAAAAATTAGATATATGAAAAGGTTAAAAGACATGTCATTATGTGTTTCTCATGCAATAGAATTATAGAAAACTAAGAAAAGGTTTTTACGTTTACAATGTTAGTAACAGAAACCTTTTCTTATAGAATTTCTTATGATACATATATTTTTATAATCCTTTTGGATTTAAAATTTTCTCTAAGAAGAAATTCTAGCTAGCTTAAACTCGTATATTATAGCCTGAAATCATAATTTTTATAATCTCAAAGGCATGGCGGGAAGTTATAGCGGGAAGTTAATAATAACATGGTGTAGTTACCGCGGTAATAGTGGTTCTATAATAGGAACGTGGAGGGAGTGATGCTTCAATTTAATTAATTATAATTTTAATTCATTAGTATAGGGAAAAAATGTGGAAGAGAGAAGAAATGAGAAAATGGCATAAATGTTGCATATTAATTTTGGAAGCAAGATTATTTCAGTAGAAACTTAGGTGGCTGAGTGATAAAACATGTGTTGTGATAGCATTTGGTGCACGGTTCAACTCTTGGTAGGAATTTGTTTTCATAAATTTTTTTCAAAACCAAAAATTAGGGTTAGTCATTGAGTTAGGTCAAGACTACCTAACATTTACTATTATAAAGATAAAGATAAAGATAGGGTTCACCCCTGTCGTTTTAATGAGTTATGATTTAGCCCCATGTAAAATAAAACAAAAAGTTTAGTTTTCCCTCGAAGATTCTTTCATATTAAACCCTGCTGCATATGACTGTACAAAAATAATGACGTGGCACACTGAGTTGTCTTTTTTTAATTCTTGTTCATTTAGTTTTTACCAGTTTTTTTATTAATTAGCAATGATTAAAAAAAACAGTTACATATTAAAATCAAATTAAAAAACCTAAAATAAAATAAAAATCATATCTTCATAATCAAATTCTTCATCTTCATGATCTAATTCAACCAATCTAAAAAAATCATCATCATATAGACTCTCATCATCCTCAATTACATGTCATTATTTAAAACAAAAAAGAAAAACAAAATTAATAAAAGTAAATAAACTCAGAACGCACAGTAGGAGATAAAAGCAACACAAAAACACACTACTATAGTCTCTTCCTCCATTGAACAATGAGTAAGCTTCTATGTGATTCAACCACTGCCATCGCTGAACCCTTTTACTTGCCCCATTTTTTTTCTTCATTAAGCCATGAAAATGGGTTTAGCAATTTTTATGGATTGTAAGAACAACACATCAATGGGTTTAGATCTGAAAATGGATTTAGGTTAGAATTTGAAAGGATTGACGATGAAGCCATAAACTTTGACTCAAAAAATTTCATTTGAAGAAAAGTTATTTTTTAATTATATTTTATAGGAAAAACAAAATCTGAGTTTGATGAAAGCCCGTTTCTCAAACGTTTTGAGGGATTCTGGGTTAGATTGTTTCGATTCGTTTTCGATTGTTAGGTTCTTCGATCTGTTTTCCCATAAGTATTTTGTTGGTTTTAAGGGAAAAAAACGTGAGAGAGAAGAGGTTTAAAGATTTTTTATAATTTTATGGGTTTATTGGTGGAGAGATTGAGATGAAGGGGATGAAGATTTGGTGATGAAGGTGATTAAGGGAAAAAGAGAGAAATTAATGTATTTAAAATTGTTTTTTTTTAATGTTTTTATGTTTTTAAAATTAATGACATGGTAAATCATATCCATGTGGAGGCAAATTTTTTTTTAAAAGAAATATAAATATACAATCAGCATGCCACCTCATCATATGTACACAATCATAAGTCTCGAAGGTCCAAAATCATAGAATTTTCAAATTACAAGGGGGAATCTACAAATTTTTTTTTTATAAGAGGTAAATCAAAACTCACCTAAATGACAGGGGATAAAAATCATTTAACCCTGGTATATATTATTATTATTTTTTGGGTAAGACTTTAATGCCATTGAAACTGTTATTTATTATTATTATTATTATTATTATTATTATTATTATTATTACTAGCAAAAAGACGGATACTCACGTGCCCGTCTTTCTGCTCTTTTTATTGCGCTAACGCGTGCAGATTATGAAAGATATTTTATATGAAATTTTGATTTTGATTAAAATTATAAGTATAAATATTTATGACTTTCAAATTGTAACAAACTCAAAAAACCATGTTTATATTTTTCAATAATAATAGTAATTTAAAAAATATAATTTAAATCTTTTTATTTTTTTAATACCATCAACAATATAACATTAATATAGGAAAATTTGTTTAAGGATATAATTGAAATTATAAAAAATTCAACCCAAAATCTTAATCCCCCTCATATATAATATTGTTCCTATTGTATTGAGATATTTCATATTTTATTGTGATTTAATTTTTTTAATTAAAATTTAAAATAATGTTATTAAAGCAAAAAATAGTAAATAAAATAGTTTAAATGAATAGTAAAATAGGTAATGAAAAAATCAGCTCAAACTCATGTATTTTAAGTCTATTTTCTTTATATATAGTATAGATAAAAATAAGATAACAATAATTTTTTTATTGATTATATTTATAGTGACATATATTTGATCTTGTTTGTTATACTTTTTTTAAGGATAAAGAAAAAAACTTGACATATACTCATATTGTGTTTGTTACACGATATATTTTGTGTTGTAACAAAAATAATATTGTATTTGTTACATCTTTTTTAATATTTGAATTCACTCTCATCCATTATCTTTTTTAAATGATAAGGAAAAAAATCGGACATATACAATTTGTTACATTTTGTTTTAATATTTGAATTTACGCTTATCTATTTGTTATATGTGTTATTTGCATCGAAAGTGAAGGGTAATTTTGGAAGGAGAAAAAGTCACCACAAAAGAGCCGAAAGGGGCTATTTTCTTTATATATAGTATAGATATATAGTATAGATTACTAGCGCCGATCTTTTTATTGCACTAATGTTTGAAAATTATGAACGATGTTTTTTTTTATGAAATTTTGATTTTGATTTTGATTAAAAGTAAAAATATAAATGCTTTTTGTTTTCAAATTATACCAAATAAAACTAACCATGATTATCTATTTCAATGACACCAACAATATAAGAAAAAAATATAATATAAATTGTTATTTTTTTAGTGACATCAACAACAATCTTCATTATAGAAAAAGTTGTTTAAGGGTATAATTAGGATAATAAAAAAGTAAGTGTATATATACTCATTTAGTTTGTTATACTTTTTAAAGGATAAAGAAAAAAAATTTGGACATATATATACTCATATCGTGTTTGTTACACTTTTATTTTAATATTTGAATTTAATATTATCTTTTTGTTATATGTGTTATATGTATTGAAAGTTGAGGGTAATTTTTGAAAGAGAAAAAATCAGTCCGAAAGAGTCAAAACTGCTATTTTCTTTATATATTGTATAGATTATTATTACTACTAGCGAAAAGACGGGTGAGTGTTTGTCTTTCCGATCTTTTTATTGCGGTAAAGTTTAAAAATTATGAACGACGTTTTTCTATGAAATTTTGATTTTGATTAAAATTATAAATATAAATGATTGTTGTTTTTCAAATTATAACAAACCAAACTAACCTTGTTTATCTATTTCAATTACAATAACAGTATAACAAAAAAAATATAATATAAATTCTTATCTTTTTAACGACATCAACAACAATCATTATAATAGAAAAAATTGTTTTAAAGTATAATGGGGATGATGAAAAAGCAAGCCCAAAATCTTATATATATACTCGATCTAGTTTGTTACACTTTTTAAAGCATAAAAGAAAAAAAATGGACATATATTCATATTGTGTGTTACATTTTTTTTAATTTTGAATTCACTCCCATCAATTATCTTTTTTAAAGAATAAAGGATAATGAAAACAAATTGATATATCATGGACAATAAAGATTTAATTTGTTACACTTTGTTTTAATATTTGAATTTATTCTTATCTATTTGTTTTATGTGCTATTTGTATTTAAAGTTAAGGGTAATCTGAGAAAGAGAAAAAGACAGCCCAAAAGAGACAAAAATGTTTATTTTCTTTGTATATATAGTACATATAGTATAGATTATTATTGAAGTGAGAATATATTATTATTATTTTCGACCGCAAGAATAAATTATTATTATTAGCAGAAAGACGGGCACGTGAGTGTCCGTCTTTCTGCTCTTTTTATTGCACTAACACTTGTAAATTATCAACGATATTTTATAAAAAATTTGCGCGTAAATTACAAACGATATCTTATATAATTTTTTTATATATATATTAAAATTATAAGTAGAGATATTTGTGACTTTCAAATGTAACAAACTCAACAAACTATATTTATATTTTTCCAAGTGGTCTATCGAATTGTTTGAATTTGATATAGTGTTTGAAGCCAGGAGGACCTTTAAAGCTCAGGTATTCGCTAATTTCCTGGCAGAGTTTACCCCGCCAACCTTTGAACCGTGCTCGAAATGGACCGTATTCACAGACGAAGCCTCCAACACGAGAGGCGAGGGAGCAGGAGTCATTCTTGAAAGTACAGAAGGGTTGGTAGTAGAATTGTCCCTACGATTCGGCTTCTTAGCTACCAACAACCAGGCAGAATATGAGGCGGTGATAGCAGGACTAAATCTCGCCCAAGATCTCGGCGCCAAGGAAATCCAAATAAAAATGGATTCCCAGCTGGTGGTGTCCCAAGTAAAGGGAGAGAATTGTTACCTCTTTGTAATGCCGAAACTGTTTCTTTGATCACAGCTGAGCAAGTAAGCAAAGCCTCTACTCGTCCACACGAACGGCTTCCTCTGGTTCCCGGTGCTAGCCAAGCGATCAGAGGTTAGGGAGAGAAGTGGGGATTCGTTTTCGCCTTTAGGGTTACTCGAAAATTGCACTAGCTGATTTCAGCACTAGAGCTTCTATTTATAGAGCTCCTTGCTGCACAAAATCAGCTTGAGCTTCCATAAGCCCATTAACCCATCAGCTTCCGCTAACTAATTAGCGTCAATTGCTAAACGCACCCCATCATATAAGTCTTACTTATATTTCTCCTTTTTTACCGTTCTATTGTGTGTGACCCTATAGGTTCTTGTAACGTTGGCAATAATATTAAATCCCATATTTAATATTATAAACAGTGAGCGGTATCTAGCAACACATCACTGCTACCCAAGTGACAAGAATGTCAAGTGATCTGACGAAACCTTTTCCGTGATAATATCTATGTGTACGATTACTCCTTTGTCCTGATATCTTTATTGAACACAAGGCATAGATTACGTCACCCTTGCTTAGCTCAATATTTATATTTCTTGATCCCGAAATATACTGAATAACGAATAAGTCCAATATCTCATATTGACTTAATTCGGCATGGCCATGCATTTTTCCAGTCATATTTCATCAAGAGGCCTAAAGATATATCTCCTGTTATGAAGGAGGGACAAATCCCATCTAGGACACTCATGTCCCTCAGCATGATTCCTCGAGTGCCCATTAACCAACGTTATAGTTATCTTGTTACAGATAACGTTTGAATGGCAATAAAACACTTGAGTCCACATCTAGGGATCACAGTGGTTTCAGGTCTAAGAGTGATATACACTATTATCATTGTGAGAATAACTTATGACGATTTCATAACATACTATGTAGTATTCTCACGATGGGTCAATCCAGTATAAATATTACTCCTAATACTCATACCTATGTATAGACTTAATATCTCATATTCATGACCCATGAGATATGGTCATCAGTCTACATACATAATAGCCTCCATGCTTTAATATTATCCCAATTCATATTAAAGCTCGACTACGGATACCTTTTAAGAATAGTGTTCTTTCCGTTGATGTAATCTCATGATTAAGTCACACTTAATATTCCATCACATGAACCAACTATTCTAGGGACTTTATTTACCTTATAACAAGTGTAATAAAGAACGCCTTATTTTATTAATAATAAAAGTCATGATACATATAAAAGTTTAACATAAACTATTGGCCTCTAGGGCTTACACCAACAATCTCCCACTAGCACTAGAGCCAATCAGGCATAGACCTAATACCCATAGATCTAGTATGACCATCATGCTTCTGCTGAGTTAGAGCTTTAGTCAGTGGATCAGCAACATTGTCTGATGTTGGTACTCTGCATATTTTCACATCTCCTCTATCGATGATTTCTCGAATGAGATGATAGCGCCTAAGTATGTGTTTGGATCTTTGGTGAGATCTAGGTTCTTTAGCTTGTGCGATTGCTCCATTGTTATCACATAATAGTTCAATGGGATCCACAATGCTTGGAACTATACCAAGATCAGAGATGAATTTCTTGATCCAAACAGCCTCTTTTGCGGCATTAGATGCAGCAATATACTCGGCCTCAGTTGTAGAATCAGCGACTGTTTCCTGCTTTGAACTTTTCCAGCTAACAGCACCGCCATTTAAGCAAAACACGTATCCAGATTGCGATTTGAAATCATCATGATCTGTCTGAAAACTAGCATCTGTGTAACCAATTACAGAGAGCTCTTCTTGACCTCCATAGACCAAGAAGGTATCCTTAGTTCTTCTCAAGTACTTAAGGATGTTCTTAACAACAACCCAATGACTGTTACCTGGATTAGACTGGTATCTGCTCGTAGCACTTAAAGCATACGAGTCATCTGGTCGAGTACATAACATAGCATACATGATAGATCCAATTGCGGATGCATATGGAACATTGATCATTCGATCCCTTTCTTCATCAGTTGAAGGGGATTGTGCCTTTGACAAACTTATACCTGATGACATAGGTATGAGTCCTTTCTTGGACTCATACATATTGAAACGTCTCAAGACTTTGTCTATGTATGTACCCTGACTTAAGCCAAGCAATCTTTGTGATCTATCTCTATAGATCCTGATTCCTAATATGTAGGAGGCTTCACCTAAGTCTTTCATAGAAAAGCATTTCCCTAACCAAGATTTAATTTCTTGTAGTGTAGGGATGTCATTTCCGATAAGCAATATGTCATCCACATATAATACCAGGAATGAGACTATGCTCCCACTAACCTTCTTGTGACACAATATGTCATTTCCGTCCATGTCAGTTTTCTTTTTGAAAACCCATTTGCATCCTATAGGATTAATTCCTTTAGGTGCTTCGACCAAGTTCCAAACTTGATTTGTGTACATGGAATCCATTTCAGATTTCATGGCTTCAAGCCACTTCTCAGATTCAGGACCAGTAATGGCCTCTTGATAAGTCATAGGCTCATCTTGATCCATGAGCAATGCGTCACATTCTTCTGATATGAGATACCCATATCTCTCAGGTTCTTGACGTATCCTATTTGACCTACGTGGTTCTTGTGTTATTGGAGTAGGATTTTCTGTCACAACATTTTGTGTATCCTGCTCTTGTTCCTCCATTGGCGTACTACTACTTTGTGGGTCTTGAACTTCTTCAAAATCTACCTTTTTCCCACTAATTTCTTTGGAAACAAATTCCTTCTCAAGGAATACTCCATCTCTAGCGACAAACACTTTGCCCTCAGATGGTTTGTAAAAGTAGTATCCTTTAGTTTCTTTAGGATATCCCACAAAGAAACATTTGTCAGATCTTTGTTCAAGTTTAGTGGACATTAGTCGTTTCACATAAACTTCACAACCCCAAATCTTTAAATGTTTCACATTGGGTTTTCGACCACTCCATATCTCATATGGTGTCTTTTCTATCGCTTTGGATGGAACTTGGTTAAGTGTGTAAGCTGCAGTTAATAAGGCGTGTCCCCAAAAGGAGTTTGGAAGATCAGCATGACTCATCATAGATCGGACCATGTCTAACAAGGTTCGATTTCTCCTTTCGGAAACACCATTCCATTGTGGTGTTCCAGGAGGTGTGAGCTGGGATAAGATCCCAAACTCTTTTAGATGATCGTCAAACTCTTGGCTCAAATATTCGCCACCTCGATCAGATCGAAGCATTTTGATTTTCTTGCCAAGTTGGTTTTCTACTTCATTTTGAAATTCTTTGAAGAAAGTAAATGATTCAGATTTATGTTTCATTAGATACACATATCCAAATCTACTAAAGTCATCAGTGAATGTAATGAAGTAATAAAACCCTCCTCTAGCAGGTGTGTTTAGTGGTCCACATACATCAGTATGTATGAGTCCCAAAAGATCACTAGACCTTTCACCTGTTCCGGTGAATGGGTCTTTGTCATCTTTCCCAATAAACAAGATCGACATGTCTCATATGATTCTAAATCAAAAGAGTCCAAAATTCCATCTTTATGGAGTTTGGAAATGCGATTTTCGTTTATATGGCCTAAACGACAATGCCAAAGATAAGTTGGATTTAACTCATTAGGTTTCATCCTTTTCGTATTTATGTTATAGATTGGCATATCAAGATCAAGAATATAAAGTCCATTACTCATAATGGCATTAGCATAGTGAATATTATTCAAATAAATAGAACAACATTTGTCTTTTATTGTAAATGAAAAACCAGACTTGTCCAAACAAGAAACGGAAATAATATTCCTGCTAATTGCAGGTACAAAATAACAGTTCTCTAACTGTATTAAAAGACCACTAGGTAAAGTCAATTCATAAGTTCCAACAGCTAAAGCAGCAACCTTTGCGCCGTTGCCAACTCGTAGATCGACTTCCCCTTTTGCCAATGTTCTACTCGTTCTCAACCCCTGCACATCAGTACAAATATGAGAACCACATCCAGTATCTAATACCCATGATGTAGAAGTAGACATATTAATTTCTATAACAAAAATACCTGAAGAAGTGGAAGCAACTGTTCAATTCCTTTTGTCTTCCAGATATTTTGGGCAGTTCCGCTTCCAGTGCCCGGTCTTACCGCAGTAGAAGCACTTGCCCTCCTTAGCCACACCTCCAGTAGGTTTCAAAGCTTTGGTTGATGGCTTAGCAACTGCTTTGCCTTTGCCATTTCCCTTAGACTTTTTAGGCTTCTTATTATGCTTTTTGACCTTTCCATTGTTAACCATCAAGATGGTCTTACCCTTTCCCTTCATGTTCTTTTCAGCACTTCTTAACATTGCTGCAAGCTGTGGAAGAGTTTTGTCCATGTCATTCATGAGGAAATTCATGACAAAGTGGCTAAAGCTTTCTGGCAACGATTGCAAGATAAGATCAATAGCAAGTTCCTGCTCAAGGGGTAAACCCAATCGCGCGAGGTTCTCAACGTACCCAATTATCTTGAGTACATGAGGTCCTACAGGACTTCCTTCTGACAGCTTAGTTCCAAAAAGGGCCTTGGAGACATCATACCTTTCATGCCTAGCTTGCTCTTCATAAAGAGTCTTAAGGTGTTCGATCATATCGAACGCAACCATGTTCTCGTGTTGCTTCTGAAGCTCAGAGGTCATAGTTGCAAGCATGATGCAAGCGACTTCCACGGCATCATTGACATGCTTACTATAAGCATCTCTCTCAGCCCTGGGAGCATTTGCAGCTGGTGCCTCTTCAGGAACAGGTTCATCAAGCACATACAACTTTTTCTCATGTGTGAGGACAATCCTCAAGTTTCGGTGCCAGTCTAAAAAATTTGTTTGATTCAGCTTATCCTTATCAAGGATTGATCGCAAAATGTTGTTTGAAGTGTTATTTGCCATCTACAATTTAAAATATACAAAATAAGTATCATGAAAATAACATATTTGATTTGGCCTTTAATTAAATATGCTCCCACTATTTTATTCAAATCAAATGACCTTCAAACATTTAATTCGGAAAATCCCGTTGGAAGATTTTCTAGCGGGTTGAAATCCTTATTTCACCTTGTTTTGAGTCAGCTAGGGCTGATCACCCAAAACTCAGCTATTTAGGTAGGAATATTTCCAATTGTATCTCATACAACATTCAAATCAATTGGGCGAGTAACTCTTACTCTGATCTATCATATAGATATTTCCCAATTCTTGCTTCTAAATTTATTCTAATCATATTAAAATTAATTTAGTTAAGTTAAACCCAATAGAATAACAATCGGGTAAATGAAATTACCGCACCGCGACTTACAAACATAGAACATGTGCTTCGCTAAGGCAGAACCCACACATTCGATATTGGTCTTGAAGGGTGTTATTCTTTTGGAAAGCATTAAACTTAATATATTACTTTGAAGGATTTTATTTAGTTTGATCTCACCTCACCACGGCTTATATATCATATATATTCGCACTCCAATCATTCAAGCATGCATAACAATTATACAAAATAAAAGTGACATGATTATGGCCTCCTAACGCTATGATTCTCTCAAGCCAATGAAAGAATCTAAACTAATCCTAGAAACGACCTTGCTTCTCCAAGCTGGACTTCTAGGGCTAATCCAACGTCAATGGTCCTATTACCTCCTTGTATTCTAATTACATTACATATAAAGAAACTCGTTTTACATACGAGGGATTGGATGAGAAGAGAATGTACATATAGAATTCAAGAGAGAGGCACGACACGCAGGCCGTATTTCAAAAATCCAAAATAAAAGAAATAATAAGACTAAGGCCATAATCATTCACACAACAACATTAAAACACCTTTTATTATTATTAACACCTCATAATTAAATAAATTAAATTAAAACTCGGCGATTGATCACACTACACAGATTAGTCGGGGGTTCCGCTGCCCGGTCAGCGGACAGGGGTCAAGGGGGCAGCGCCCCGGAAGCTAATTCAATATAACGATTCACTTTGAATTCTGGTGCTGTAAAAATCGTGTCACGATTTTGCCATCGTGTCACGATTTTGTAGGCAGAAGCAAACAATTTGCTGGGCATAAAATCGTGTCACGATTCTACAGATCGTGTCACGATTCTGGCATCGTGTCACGATTTTGTAGGTAGGAGCAAACAATTTGCTGGGCATAAAATCGTGTTACGATTCTATAAATCGTGTCACGATTCTGAACCAGGTTTCAGCAAAATCGTAACCCTAATCATGATGGCACAACACTTGCGGCGTTATGAATCCCGTTGTAACAATATGATCACACCAATCAAAATACTCTGATTGTTTATCCAATATGGAGATCGAACTTAGAATGCTTCACCTGATACGGTTCCGAAGCTCCAGTTTACAATCATCCAATATGAACAAATATCATCTGACTTGATTTAGTGAACGATCATCACGAGTATATCATATATACTTTTGTTACACAGAATTTATCAATCATATTTCTGTCGATATGGATAATCGAAAATATTGATGCTTCACCAGAAAACGGTTCCGAAGCTTCAAACAATTCGAAAAGCCATGCACAGAAAAGTGATACGATTCAATTATGTGCGTATGTGATCGAGCAACACATCTCCGTCGATATGGATAATCGATATATTGATGCTTCACCTGATACGGTTCCGAAGCTTCAAACAAACCGAAAATCCATGCACGGAAACGTGATGCCTTGCCAATTTTAATTCGTCTTTATTATTTAATTGTGTTTGATTATGTTTAATCCAATTAAAACATAAAACAGTAAACAAAACAATCCGATTCATGGTTTCGTAATTGGCTCTGATACCACTGAAGGGAAATCGACATACAAGGTGCAGTGGAAGTTTAAAATTTTTGATTTCCTTTCCTTGGATCATTACGAATATCACATGAATCAGTGATAGAATTGTTACCTCTTTGTAATGCCGAAACTGTTTCTTTGATCACAGCTGAGCAAGTAAGCAAAGCCTCTACTCGTCCACACGAACGGCTTCCTCTGGTTCCCGGTGCTAGCCAAGCGATCAGAGGTTAGGGAGAGAAGTGGGGATTCGTTTTCGCCTTTAGGGTTACTCGAAAATTGCACTAGCTGATTTCAGCACTAGAGCTTCTATTTATAGAGCTCCTTGCTGCACAAAATCAGCTTGAGCTTCCATAAGCCCATTAACCCATCAGCTTCCGCTAACTAATTAGCGTCAATTGCTAAACGCACCCCATCATATAAGTCTTACTTATATTTCTCCTTTTTTACCGTTCTATTGTGTGTGACCCTATAGGTTCTTGTAACGTTGGCAATAATATTAAATCCCATATTTAATATTATAAACAGTGAGCGGTATCTAGCAACACATCACTGCTACCCAAGTGACAAGAATGTCAAGTGATCTGATGAAACCTTTTCCGTGATAATATCTATGTGTACGATTCCTCCTTTGTCCTGATATCTTTATTGAACACAAGGCATAGATTACGTCACCCTTGCTTAGCTCAATATTTATATTTCTTGATCCCGAAATATACTGAATAACGAATAAGTCCAATATCTCATATTGACTTAATTCGGCATGGCCATGCATTTTTCCAGTCATATTTCATCAAGATGCCTAAAGATATATCTCCTGTTATGAAGGAGGGACAAATCCCATCTAGGACACTCATGTCCCTCAGCATGATTCCTCGAGTGCCCATTAACCAACGTTATAGTTATCTTGGTACAGATAACGTTTGAATGGCAATAAAACACTTGAGTCCACATCTAGGGATCACAGTGGTTTCAGGTCTAAGAGTGATATACACTATTATCATTGTGAGAATAACTTATGACGATTTCATAACATACTATGTAGTATTCTCACGATGGGTCAATCCAGTATAAATATTACTCCTAATACTAATACCTATGTATAGACTTAATATCTCATATTCATGACCCATGAGATATGGTCATCAGTCTACATACATAATAGCCTCCATGCTTTAATATTATCCCAATTCATATTAAAGCTCGACTACGGATACCTTTTAAGAATAGTGTTCTTTCCGTTGATGTAATCTCATGATTAAGTCACACTTAATATTCCATCACATGAACCAACTATTCTAGGGACTTTATTTATCTTATAACAAGTGTAATAAAGAACGCCTTATTTTATTAATAATAAAAGTCATGATACATATAAAAGTTTAACATAAACTATTGGCCTCTAGGGCTTACACCAACAGGTGAAACCACCCAAACAACGTGGATGATGCGCATCAAGGCATATATCGAAGAGGGAAAACTCCCGACAGATGCTGCTGAGGCTAAATCGGTCAAGCGAAGAGCTTGGAAGCACACAATTATCGAAGGAAGACTGTTCAAAAGAGGGTTCTCCACTCCGCTTCTAAAGTGCCTCGATCCCAGTGAGGCCGCCTATGCTTTGGCAGAAGTTCACGAAGGCATCGCTGGACAACATCTCGGGGGATGCTCTCTGACCAGGAAAGTACTTATAGCGGGGTACTTTTGGCCCACGAGGAAAAACAATGCCATGGAATACGTAAAAATGTGCTACAAATTCCAGAGGCACGAAGACGTTTTCAACGCCCCCTCTTTAAAACTTGGCGCCCTCATCACACCTTGGCCTTTCGTAAGATGGGGGATGGATATTCTGGGACCTTTCAAGAAAAGGGTTGGCCAAGTGAAATTCCTGATCGTCGCCGTAGACTACTTTACCAAGTGGGTCGAAGCGGAGGCACTGGCCCAGATAACGACGACAAACATTATCAATTCTTTAAAAAGAACATCTTGTCCAGGTTTGGCGTACCCCAGTCCGTAGTAACCGAGAATGACACCTAGTTTACGGACAAAAAGACAAGGGCGCTCTTAGAGGAGCTAAACATCAAGCAACATTTCACTTCGGTGGAGCACCCCTAGACGAATGGACAAGCAGAGTCCGTCAATAGAGTCCTCTTGAGGGGGCTCAAGAGAAGGTTGGAAGAAGCAAAAGGAAGTTGGGCGAAGGAACTCCCACACGTGTTGTTGGCATATCGCATCACGCCACACTCAACCACCAGAGAAACGCCTTTCCGGCTTACATACGGAACCGAAGCAGTGATACCGATCGAGGTGAAAGAATTGAGCTGGAGAATAGCACACCCGCTCGACTAGGTCGCCAAAACTGAAGCCATGCTAGAAGAGTTAGATTTCATCGATGAATCAAGAAATTTCGCCGCCTTAACCGAAGCTGCCGTCAAGCAGGCTACGACCACCAGATATAATAGAAAGGTAAGGACGAGGGAATTCAACTCGGGAGATCTCTTCCTAAGGCGCGCAGAAGTCGGCGGGGGTAACGCCCAAGAAAGGAAACTGGTCGCAAACTAGGAAGGACCATACAGAGTCAGCGTCAGCACCAGTACGGGAGCCTATACCTTGGAGACTCTAGATGGCACCCCAATTCCAAGGACGTGGAACACAGACAAGCTCAAGCACTATTATAACTAAGTATCAATAGTTTTCGTTTCAAGCTTTACATTTGTTTTTCAGTCTTAAAATTCACATATAGGACCCATTGTAAATCCGTTTTTGTGATATTAATAAAACAAGCATTTTTCCCTTAAAAAGAAATACGTTTGTTGACCGGACCGAGAAATCCTAAACCCACCAAAGAAAGCATCTTCAAAGGAGAACGGTTGACATGGCTTCTGCTCTTAAGCGGAACGAAAGCCTAAACAACCGTGGCAGACCCGCCTAAGGGCTAGCCACCCCATGGTTGAGTGTCTCGTTGATGAAGGCATGATTGTCCATGACACAAGTGCTTCAATTCAAGGCCTAGGAGGACCAATGACAAGGGCAAGGACTAAGAAAGCTAAGGAAGCCCTAACTCAATTGGTGGCAAAAGTCTTAGAGTTCAAACCTACACTAGTAAACATGGAGGGTAAAATGGTCATGTGCATCAAACCATTGGAGGAGGGGTGGAGTGCATTCCTTTCTGCACATTTTACTTAGTTTTATGGTTTTTGATTTACAATAATAATTGGTCCAGACTTGTTTTAATTAAGGCCAATAGTATTTTTCCTTGCACAAATAAAATGTTGAAACAAGAGGGGTGCAAAAAGAGATATTGTCATTAAATAGGAGATGTGGGGTGCAACATATATGGAAAGAAGGAGCTGACCAGAATCCAGCAATCAAGTGCAAATATTTAATCTTTTAATAATGCAATTAAAGTGTAACCTTCAGCAAAGCAACAAACAACTGCTCCCATTCATTCTTCTTCATTTTTGCAATCATTTTGTAACAATTCAGCAACCAAGACATTATTGCAATTAGTGGCTGCATTTTCTTTCATTTTCTATGAGTTTTAGAATCAGAATCATTATATCACAAGCTCATATAAATAGAGCATGAAAATGAGATGTAAGACGGATGAATTTTGATAAAAAAAAGTGAGCATTGGTCTTTTGGTTCTGGATTGGACCAAGTTTTGATCTTATCAAGAATTCTTTCTTGTGGTGTTCTTCATTTTTGTTGAGTCTTTTAGTGTTGGCTACATTGTTTGGCAAAAACCAAAGTATGGAATAGAAGCATTTCCTTATGTTGAACGTTTCTTCAGTTACAAGTTTTCTCATTTGAAGCCATTCAGAAGCTGAAATCCACATCAGAAGCTGAAATGCTCATCAGAAGCACTGTAGCACTTCAGAAGCAGTTTCAGGCTCTGAAGCTTGCGTTGACTTCTGTTGACCTCCTCAGAAGCTGGGTTTGCTGGATTGTTTTTGCACGTATCTTGGGAGATTTAGCAAGGAATTATTCTTGTATATTTGCTTCTAGATTGCTGGTTGATTTGAAGAAGATTTTATTGAAGATTTGGTTCAAAGATATGAAATTCATATTTTCCTGTTTTAAATCTTTCAAAGATACAAAACAGTTTTATTTGTTACTTGATTGGACCAATCTTATTTCTGTAACAAATCAAATCAGAAGATTAGTTTTATTTTGCAAGACTGAAGACTATATAAGGAGGAGTGCTGCTGCTATTCAAGACATGATTTATAGAGTTTAAGTTCAGAAAATTGAGTCTTAGTATTTTAAGCTTTTAGCTTTATTGTGCACCACTCTGTTAGAGTTGGTTTAGGATTTTTATTGAGTTGTAATTCATTCTAAGCCTCTAGGTACGAATGAAGTTGTGTTTTTGAAGTTTTCTGAAAAACAGAGTGTTTTTGATTAAGGGTTTCAAGTAGCTGGGTTTAGTTGCTTGAGTAGGAAGTTAGAGGATTCTAATACTCAGAGTTGGGTAGAAGTCTTACTAGGTGGAGGTTAATTGCTTGGGATAAGAACTGGGAGTCAGTGTCTGAGTCTTAAGGATTAAATCCAATAGTGGATTTCCTTCCTGGATTGGTATCCCCCAGAGTAGGAGGTGTTTACTCCGAACTGGGTTAACAAACCTTGTGTGTTTTTAGCTTTCCTGCACATTTATTTTTCTGCATGTTATTGCTTTTATAATTGTGCCAAGTTCTGATCAGAACCTGATAAGTTTTAATCAGAACCAGAACCTGTTAAGTATCTTATTGCCTGGCCAGAATTTCAATTGGCATCAGAGCAGGCACCCTGCCTGTAATTTGGGTGAGATCCAGAGGACTTAATATCTGGCAAGCATGGATAGAGAAGGAGGATATGTCAATAGACCACCCCTACTAGATGGCACCAACTATGAGTATTGGAAGTCTAGGATGTGTGCCTTCTTAAAATCTATTGACAGCAGGACTTGGAAAGCTGTGATTAAAGGCTGGGATCATCCTGTGTATACAGACAAAGATGGTAATAAGACTGAAATTTTGAAGCCTGAGGAGGAATGGACCAAAGCTGAAGATGATCTGTCACTGGGAAATTCAAAAGCTTTGAATGCTATCTTTAATGGTGTTGATCAGAACATGTTCAGACTTATCAAACAATGCACTGTTGCAAAGGAGGCCTGGGAAATCTTAAAGACAACTCATGAAGGAACTTCTAAGGTGAAGATGTCCAGATTACAGTTGCTGACCACCAAGTTTGAGAACCTGAAGATGAAGGAGGATGAATCCATTCAGGATTTTTACATGAATGTGCTGGATATGGCCAATTCCTTTGACTCTCTTGGTGAAAAAATGTCTGATGAGAAGTTAGTCAGGAAAATCCTCAGGTCCCTGCCTAGAAGGTTTGATATGAAGGTCACTGCAATTGAGGAGGCTCATGATATTTCTGCTATGAAGGTTGAGGAGCTGATTGGGTCACTACTCAATTTTGAAACTGCCTTTTGTAAACAGACTGAGAAGAAAGGAAAAGGTGTAGCTTTTAGTGTAAATTCTGAAGCTGATGATCAACAAGAGTCTGAAGAGGATGACTTATCAGAAGCTCTTGTGTTGCTGGGAAAACAATTCAACAAGATTCTGAAGAATGTTAACAGAAAAGCCAAAGCCAAAGGTCAGAACTTCAGATTCAATAACAAGAAGCAACAAACTGATGAGAAGAAGACCAAGTCTGAGGAGAAAAGCAACCAAGCCAAAGGTGTGCAGTGCTATGAGTGTGAGGGCTATGGGCATATCAAATCTGAATGTCCTACTTTTCTTAAGAAGCAGAAGAAGAGCCTAGCTATTGCATGGTCTGATGATGGTTCTGAAGATGATGATGTTAGTGAATCTGATATGTGTGATACTGGTCTAGTTGTGAGGTCAGGAGCTATCTTGAAGAAGGAAGCTGTTTTAGAGTCTGAGACCTTTTCAGAGTCTGACTCAGAGTCTGAAGCCTCATATGTGTCTGAAGCTGCTAAAACCTCATATGATGAACTAGCTGATAACTACAAGAAGCTGTATACCAGAAGTGCTGAGGTTTGCAAACAGGTTTTGGATCAGAAGGAGACTATTCTTCAACTGGAGGCTGAAAAAGGTGAACTGTTAGTGCAGAATTCAGATTTAAAAGAAGAAGTGAAGCAACTGAACTCCCAACTTGATCAAATGAAGAAGCAAGTGAAGATGTTGAACTCTGCTACTGATAAGTTGGAGGACATTTTGGGGAATCAGCAACAAGGAAAAACTGGTTTAGGTTTTGTTGATCAGAATCAGATTCCTAAACAGATGAGTTTTGTTCCTGCTACTAATACTCATGACTCTATGGCTGAAACATCAAAGAAGAGACCTCAGAAGGGACCTCAGATGCAAGGTCAGAAGCATGTTCAGATGCTACCTCAGAAGCAACCCCAGAAATTTTTCAGAAACAGAAGGAGGAGAAATCATCCATGGATCTGTCATCATTGTGGAAAGAAAGGGCATATTAAACCATTTTGCTTTAAACTTTATGGCTATCCTGAACATTTTCAGTATAGAAGAGTGCAACCAGCTGCCCCCAGACATAGTGTTCAGAAGGTGTGGAAGCCCAAAGTTCAGAATGTTGGCCTGATTGCTCATACATCATTGAGAGCCACCTCAAAAGAAGACTGGTACTTTGATAGTGGATGTTCAAGGCACATGACTGGTGTAAAGAAGCTACTTAGCAATATCAGACAATATTCCAGAAGCTATGTGACATTTGGAGATGGAGCAAAAGGAGAGATCCTGGGTATTGGTGATTTAAACTGTGAAGGCTTACCTAGACTGAATGATGTGCTATTAGTGAAGGGTTTAACCTCTAATCTGATCAGCATTAGCCAACTTTGTGATCAAGACTTAAAGGTTAATTTGAACAAGCAAGAGTGCATTATTACTGATCAGAAAGATAAGATTCAGATGAGGGGCTGCAGATCCAAAGATAACTGCTATTTATGGGTTTCTAAAGAAGAAAGAAGTCTGACTTCTTGTCTTATGAGCTCAGAAGAGGAAGTCAAACTCTGGCACCAGAAGTTGGGACATCTGCACCTGAAAGGCATGAAAAAAATCCTAAGTACTGAAGCTATCAGAGGTGTACCTAATTTGAAGATCAATGAGGATAGTGTTTGTGGTGATTGTCAGATTGGTAAACAAACAAGAAAGTCTCATCCCAGATTAGTTCACCAGGTAACTACCAAAGTTCTAGAACTTGTTCATATGGATTTAATGGGGCCTATGCAAGTAGAAAGTATTGGAGGAAAAAGATATGCTTTTGTAATGGTAGATGACTACTCAAGATATACATGGATCAATTTTGTTAAAGAAAAGTCTGATACTTTTGAAGTATTTAAAGACTTGTGCATTCAATTACAAAGAGAAAAGGACTGTGGTATTGTCAGAATCAGAAGTGATCATGGCAAAGAATTTGAAAACAAGAACTTTTCAGAATTCTGTGCTTCTGAAGGTATAAAGCATGAGTTTTCTGCACCTATCACACCTCAGCAAAATGGTGTAGTTGAGAGGAAGAACAGGACTTTAGCAGAATGTGCAAGGGTGATGCTGCATGCTAAGAAACTTCCATATATGTTCTGGGCTGAAGCAATGAATACTGCCTGTTATATTCATAACAGAGTAACTTTGAAGAAGGGAACCACTTGTACTTTGTATGAATTATGGAAAGGAAGAAAGCCAACTGTGAAGTATTTCCATGTGTTTGGGAGCAGATGCTACATTTTGGCTGACAGAGAAAATAGAAGAAAACTGGATCCTAAGTCTGATGAGGGCATATTTCTGGGTTATTCAGTAAACAGCAGAGCTTATAGGGTGTTTAATTCAAGAACTAAAGTTGTGATGGAGTCCATTAATGTGGTAATTGATGATCTAACTGCTGAGAAAGATAGAAGTGAGTCTGAAGTTGTTCCAGAGTCTGAACCATCAGAAGAACAAACTTCAGAAGCTGAAATTCATCCAGAGTCTGAAGAAGCAGATGTACATCCAGAACATAATTCTACCAATAAAGGGCCATCTATTAGAATTCAGAAGGATCATCCTAAGGAGCTTATCATTGGGAGTTTGGATCAAGGGGTCAGAACCAGAAGATCAGAACCAGCTGCTACTGATTCATGTTTTGTGTCTAAGTTTGAACCCAAAAATGTGAAAGAAGCCCTAACTGATGAATTTTGGATTGAAGCAATGCAAGATGAGTTGAATCAATTCAAAAGGAGTGAAGTGTGGGATCTGGTTCCAAGACCTGAAGGGTTGAATGTAATTGGTACTAAATGGATTTACAAGAATAAAACAGATGAGAATGGTACTGTAGTCAGAAACAAGGCTAGGTTGGTTGCTCAGGGTTATACTCAAGTGGAGGGATTGGACTTTGATGAGACCTTTGCACCTGTGGCCAGACTAGAGTCCATAAGATTACTGTTGGGTGTATCCTGCATTCTCAAGTTCAAATTATTCCAGATGGATGTGAAGAGTGCATTTCTGAATGGATATTTGCAAGAAGAAGTATATGTTGAACAGCCTAAAGGTTTTGTGGATCCTAAGTTTCCAGAACATGTTTACAAGTTAAAGAAGGCTTTATATGGATTGAAGCAAGCACCAAGGGCATGGTATGACAGGCTAACTCAGTTTCTTGTGGCTCAAGGTTACAGAAAAGGAGGTTCTGATAAGACTTTGTTTGTGAAAGATGAAAATGGGAGCCTGATGATTGCTCAGATTTATGTGGATGATATAGTGTTTGGAGGAATGTCTCAGAAGATGGTCAAACTGTTTGTTCAGCAAATGCAATCAGAATTTGAAATGAGTTTGGTTGGTGAGCTGACATATTTTCTTGGATTACAAGTCAAGCAAATGGAAGATACAATCTTCATTTCTCAGAGTAAATATGCCAAGAACATTGTGAAAAAGTTTGGTATGGAATCAGCTGCTCATAAGAAGACACCAGCTGCTACTCATCTGAAGTTGAACAAAGATGAACATGGAGTTTCAGTTGATCAGAGTCAGTATAGAAGCCTGATAGGGAGCTTATTGTATTTAACTGCAAGCAGACCTGATATCACTTATGCTGTAGGAGTTTGTGCAAGATATCAAGCTGATCCTAAGATGAGTCATCTGACACAAGTCAAAAGGATCCTGAAGTATGTGAATAGCACAAGTGACTATGGAATCATGTACTCACATAGTTCAAGTTCTGAACTGATAGGATATTGTGATGCTGACTGGGCTGGAAGTGCTGATGACAGGAAGAGCACCTCAGGAGGTTGTTTCTTTTTGGGAAATAACTTAATTTCTTGGTTCAGCAAGAAACAAAATTGTGTTTCATTGTCAACTGCTGAAGCTGAGTATATTGCTGCTGGGAGTAGTTGTTCACAATTGGTGTGGATGAAGCAGATGCTGGAGGAGTACAACTTGAAACAAGGTGTTATGACATTGTTCTGTGACAATTTGAGTGCAATCAACATCTCTAAGAATCCAATACAGCACAGCAGAACTAAACACATAGATATCAGACACCATTTTATTAGAAACCTTGTGGAGGACAAGATTGTTCAGCTGGAACATGTAGCTACTGAAGAACAAGTTGCTGACATTTTCACAAAGGCCTTGGATGCTAAGCAGTTTGAAAACTTAAGGAGCAAGTTAGGTGTGTGTTTACATGAAGACTTATAGCAATTACTGCAAACTGGATGTGAGGAAGATAGAGTACCTGCCAGTTATGCTTATGCTGAGTGTGATCCTGAACCAGAGTCTGAGTCTGATATGTTTTTCAAGATCTGTGTTACCTGTTTTGATTTTATTCCCTATTTGAAGACTATGATTTGTCAGAATTTTATGGCTAAAAAGGGGGAGAAAATCTTATGCAATGTGATTTTGTTGGCTCTGATACCAAGAATTAGAAGATGTATTGCTGCATTTCAGATATGTGTGAAGGTGACGAGTTTTGCTCTGATACCAAGCAATATATGTCCAGATATGATAAAGGGGGAATATGTGTCTCAGGGGGAGTACAAGGTTGTTATATTCCTGAGTGATGTAGTGTAGTGGTCCTGAAGTGTAGTGGTCCTGAAGAAGATTTGTGCAGCTCCTGAAGTGTTGGCTCTGATATGCTCTGATACCATAAATTCAGAAGTAAGGGGGAGTTTGATGTATGCTGAGTGTATGCTGAGTTGCAGGGGGAGTATGTGTGATGATCAGGAGTTGATCAGTAGCTCTGATACCTTGGAGTAGCTCTGATACCATGTTTGTGATAATCAGAAGTTCAGAAGTTGAAGCTGATGTTTAACATAGCTAAATCCGCTGCCTAAACTAATTGCTATGATGTATTATTTGTGGAGTTCTTCATTGTTGAGCTGATCATAAGGGAGATTGAAGAACTTGGATGGTTTTAGCCAAAAATTTGCCAAAGGGGGAGATTGTTGAGTCTTTTAGTGTTGGCTACATTGTTTGGCAAAAACCAAAGTATGGAATAGAAGCATTTCCTTATGTTGAACGTTTCTTCAGTTACAAGTTTTCTCATTTGAAGCCATTCAGAAGCTGAAATCCACATCAGAAGCTGAAATGCTCATCAGAAGCACTGTAGCACTTCAGAAGCAGTTTCAGGCTCTGAAGCTTGCGTTGACTTCTGTTGACCTCCTCAGAAGCTGGGTTTGCTGGATTGTTTTTGCACGTATCTTGGGAGATTTAGCAAGGAATTATTCTTGTATATTTGCTTCTAGATTGCTGGTTGATTTGAAGAAGATTTTATTGAAGATTTGGTTCAAAGATATGAAATTCATATTTTCCTGTTTTAAATCTTTCAAAGATACAAAACAGTTTTATTTGTTACTTGATTGGACCAATCTTATTTCTGTAACAAATCAAATCAGAAGATTAGTTTTATTTTGCAAGACTGAAGACTATATAAGGAGGAGTGCTGCTGCTATTCAAGACATGATTTATAGAGTTTAAGTTCAGAAAATTGAGTCTTAGTATTTTAAGCTTTTAGCTTTATTGTGCACCACTCTGTTAGAGTTGGTTTAGGATTTTTATTGAGTTGTAATTCATTCTAAGCCTCTAGGTACGAATGAAGTTGTGTTTTTGAAGTTTTCTGAAAAACAGAGTGTTTTTGATTAAGGGTTTCAAGTAGCTGGGTTTAGTTGCTTGAGTAGGAAGTTAGAGGATTCTAATACTCAGAGTTGGGTAGAAGTCTTACTAGGTGGAGGTTAATTGCTTGGGATAAGAACTGGGAGTCAGTGTCTGAGTCTTAAGGATTAAATCCAATAGTGGATTTCCTTCCTGGATTGGTATCCCCCAGAGTAGGAGGTGTTTACTCCGAACTGGGTTAACAAACCTTGTGTGTTTTTAGCTTTCCTGCACATTTATTTTTCTGCATGTTATTGCTTTTATAATTGTGCCAAGTTCTGATCAGAACCTGATAAGTTTTAATCAGAACCAGAACCTGTTAAGTATCTTATTGCCTGGCCAGAATTTCAATTTTCAAAGACTTATCACTTTCTTGGATTAGAAAGTGTGGCGTCCATTTTCTTTCCATCCATTCTTGTTTTTGAGTCAAATTCGTCCCAAATTTTGTCTTTGTTTCAGAAATTTTGTCCAAATTAAACAAACCCACAATTTGTGCCAAATTAATCAAGTTCACCAATTTTTAGACCAAATTGTCAAAGTACACGAAAATTCAAACCCAAAGTACAAAAATCGCAAAAAATGATTGTTTACATGAAATATGAACCATTTCACAAATTAAGGTTCGTCAAGTGGTAATCAGAGCAAGGTTCCTAAAAAGGGCCAAACTTTGGGTAAAAAGTGTCAACTCTCATTTTTTATTCTTCATTGTTCATCATATTCCGATCTTAAAAAAAACAAACAAAAGAAAAAGAAAAATCAGAATTACGATTTCTTGTGATTCCTAAAGTCTTCCTTTTTTTTTTTTTGTGTTTGCCACACTTTAAATTTCGTTTTTTTTTCACTTGTTTATTTACATAATTGTTTCTCCCTTGTTTTTCATCATTTAAGTTGTTTGTGTCTTTTTTTTTGTGTTAATTCTTTGTTTTTGTTAATCACCATTTAGGAAAGATTTTCTTGTCTTGATTGATTTAGTTTCTCTAAAGAACTAAAAAGAGCAATTGAGTGGAAAAAGGCAAGAGTGATACATTATAGTAAAAGTCAAAATTTTAGTGAGTGTAAACACTTGTGAGGATTAGTTTTAGGGAATCATGGTTGAGGAAGGTCCAAATAAGTTACTAATAGATGCACTCACAACAAGGTTTCAAGCCATGTTGCGAAAGCAAGCTGAACAATTTCAAGAACAAATTGATGAGTTATAAACTAGTTTAACTAATGATGGAAGTGGTGGGGAGAGGAAGGAAGTACGCGTAGAAGGGGGGAGGAGAGGCCAAGGGAGGATAGGTTGAGGGGTATTAAGATCAAAGTTCCATCCTTTATGGGAGCGAATGATCCGGAGGGATATCTAGAATGGGAGACCAAGATGGAACAAATTTTTAATTGTCATGATTATTCTGATGTTGAAAAAGTGCAGGTGGCGTCCATTGAATTTAAGGAGTATGCTCTAATATGGTGGGACCAAATGGTCAAAGAGAAGATGAGGTATAATGAACCACCAATTGCAACTTGGGAGGAGATGAAGAGAATCATGAGGAGAAGATTTGTGTCATCCTATTACCATAGGGATTTGCACAACAAATTACAAAGACTCACTCAAGGTTCTAAAAGTGTTGAAGATTATTCCAAGGAGATGGAGGTGGCGAAGATTAGAGCCAATGTGGTGGAAGATCACGAAGCAACTATGGCTAGGTTCATTCATGGACTTAACCGTGACATTAATGACATTGTGGAGCTGCATCATTACATGTCTTTGGAGGAATTAGTCCATCAACCCATCAAGGTGGAACAACAACTCAAAAGGAAGGGTCAATTGAAAAGAAGCTCTACTTCTCCTTTAAATTCTTCAAGTTGGAAGGACAGGCAAAAGAAGGAGGGTACCTCTTCACCTAAGGAGGTCGAGAGTGATCCTAAAGGTAAAAACATTACTGCATCCCAAAATGTTTCTACTAACAAGATTGTTAAGTGTTTCAAGTGCCAAGGTCTAGGACACATAGCTTCTCAATGTCCAACAAAGAGAACTATGTGAATTGAAGAGAATGAGGACCTTGAGGAGGAGGAGGAATATGTCGTGAATGATGAAGGAGGAGAAGAAGAGGAGGATGGTGAAAATGGTGAATTTCTCATGATTAGGAGGATGTTGGGAAACCAAGCCAAGGATGAAGAATCAAATCAAAGGAAAAGCCTTTTCCATACAAGATGCTTAGTGCAAGAAAATGTATGTTCTCTAATTATTGATGGAGGTAGTTGTACTAATGTTGCTAGTGCACACATGGTGGTTAAATTAGAATTAGAAACAAGACCTCACCCTAGGCCTTACAAACTTCAATGGCTTAGTGAAAGTGTAGAAATACTTGTTGACAAACAAGTAGAGGTTTGTTTTAAAATTGGGAAGTATGAAGATGTTGTTGTGTGTGATGTAGTACCAATGGAGGCTTGTCATTTGTTGTTAGGAAGGCCATGACAATTTGATAGAGGAGTTCAACATGATGGCCGAAGTAATAAGTATTCCTTTATGCACTTTGGGAAAAAAATTATTCTTGCACCATTGAGTCCTAATGATGTAAGAGAAGATCAAAAGAAAATAAAAGAAAAATATGCGCAAGAAAAAGAAAAATAAGAAAAAGAAAAAGAAAAAGAAAGAGAAAAGAAAGAAACTTTCATGGCAAAAAAAGGAGAAATAAAGAATGCCATTGTTACCAAACAACCCCTATATTTGCTATTTTGCACAGAGGTGGCTTTGTTTACTAACACTCCTAACATTCAAAAATTTCCAAGTTGTGTTGAATTTCTTTTGTAGGAGTTTGAGGCTTTGTTCCCTAAAGAGATACCAAATGGGCTACCACCTTTAAGAGGTATTGAACATCACATTGACCTCATTCCAGGAGCATCTTTACCAAATCGTCCAGCCTACCGAAGCAATCCCCAACAAACTCAAGAAATTCAAAATCAAGTTGCTGAATTGGTAAGTAAAGGATGGGTAAGAGAAAGTTTAAGTCCTTGTGTTGTCCCTGCTATTTTAGTTCCAAAATAAGATGGTAGTTGGAGAATGTGCACTGATTGTAGGGTTGTTAACAATATTACCATTAAGTATAGACATCCAATTCCTAGGCTAGATGACTTACTTGATGAATTGTTTGGTGCATGTTTATTTTCTAAAATTGATTTTAAAAGTGGATATCACCAAATAAGAATTAGGGAGGGTGATGAATGGAAAACTGCTTTTAAAACAAAATATGGTTTGTATGAGTGGATGGTTATGCCGTTTGGTTTAACTAATGCACCAAGTACTTTTACGAGACTCATGAATCATGTCTTGAGGGAATTTTTGGGAAAATTTGTTGTTGTGTATTTGATGATATCTTGATATATAGCAAAAATTTAGAAGAACGTTGTGGTCATTTAAGGGATGTTTTAGAAGTTTTAAGAAAAGAACATTTGTTTGCAAATTTGGAAAAATGTGTCTTTTGCACAGTTCATGTAATTTTCTTAGGTTTTGTTTTAAGCTCCAAGGGAATCCATGTGGATGAAGAAAAGGTAAGAGTAATCAAGAATTGGCCACCACCCAAAAATGTAAGTGAGGTAAGAAGTTTCCATGGTTTAGCAGGTTTCTATAGGAGATTTGTGAAAGATTTTAGCACCATTGCTGCACCTCTTAATGAGATTGTTAAGAAAAATGTTGTTTTTAAATGGGGTGAGAAAGAAGAGCATGCTTTTGCTGCACTTAAAGAAAAACTCACCAAAGCACCAATTTTAGCATTACCAAATTTTTCCAAATCTTTTGAAATTGAATGTGATGCTTCTAATGTTGGAATTGTGACTGTTTTGATGCAAGATGGACATCCAATTGCTTATTTTAGTGAGAAGTTTAGGGTGCTTCCTTTAATTACTCCAATTATGATAAGGAATTGTATGCTTTGTTTAGAGCATTGCAAACTTGGCAACATTACCTACTGCCCAAAGAAGTTGTCATTCATAGTGACCATGAATCTTTGAAACATTTAAAAGGGCAAGGTAAGTTGAACAAGAGACATGCCAAATGGGTTGAGTTTCTTGAACAATTCCCATATGTGATTAAACACAAAAGAGGTAAAGCGAATGTGGTTGCAGATGCACTTTCAAGAAGGTATGCCTTACTCTTCACTCTTGAAACTAAAGTTTTTGGACTTGAGCATATTAAGAGTTTATATGAAAGTGATATTGATTTTTTGTCAAAGTTTTTAGCTTGTGAATGTGTGCTCTCGTAAAAAAACGCAAACTTTGAGCGTATACGAACGCTCGAAAAGTTTATGTGAAGTCGCCACCAAAGTTTTTGTTTAAAGGGAACGTTGATAAACCCTTAAGTTTTTTATTTTAAAAGGGAAACGATAATAAAACCCTTTGACGATGAGGAAAGGATGGTCATCGTAACCATTACCGGGTTCGGGAGTCGATTACGTAAGGGGAAGGTATTAGCACCCCTCACGTCCGTTGTACTCAACGGGAACCTCCTAGTTAGTTAAGGCTAAAAATGTTTTTTTAAAGTTTTGCTTGCATGCATTAAATGTATATAAAGATAATAAAGAAGGGGGAAAAAGTTTGTTTTTTATTTTTGTGCTTGACAAGATGATGATCTTGCTCCTACATATCTCCTGGTGCGATGGAGAATTCAAAGCTACGTAGTTCTTTGGTAGAAAAACGTTTGTGTGTTTGTTATTTTTAAAGAACGATGTTTTAATCGTATTCTTGCGATTAAACGTAGCTTGTGTGCTCGCGCATGGGAGCTTAAGCGTTTGTTTCGAATCGCGCTAGAATAGATAAAACATGTCCGTTGGGGAAAAGAGGTTTGAATTGGCCGCGAGGGGCCAAGAAAGATTAAAATGACTCAACCGAGTCGAGAAAAGGTTCGATTGATCCAACGGGATCAAGAAAGGGTTCAATGGACTCAAAGGAGTCGAACATTGACCAAAAAGACTGAACCGAGTCGAGAAAAGGTTTGATTGATCCGACGGGATCAAGAAAAGATTCAATGGACTCAACGGAGTCGAACATTGAATCAAATGGCCACGGGGGACCACGAGGGTTCGAATTGACCACAAAGGGCCAAGAATTGGTTTTGGTGTGGTTGGATATATTAAAAATAGAATGACGATTGCCCGAACAACGAGACATACGTCAAGCATTCGTTCAATCGGGGAAATGGAGAGACATACGTCAAACCACCCCTTTTTCATTCAAGTTTGCATTTGAAACTTAAGAAATTCCCAAAAAGAGAGCAAAACACTTGGTTGTTGAAACTCAATAAAATTTTTAATGTTCAAATTAGTTGTTGCAACCTATGAACAAGTGTTGTTCAAATGTGTGAAAAATGCACAAGTCATGAAAATGAACAAGTTTATGGAAAATGCACAAATTTGTGAAAAAATGCACAAGTTCGGCTCAAATTTGAAAAAGTGAACAAGTTTCTTATTATTCAAGTAAACTAATTAAAACTTGTGATTTTCCAAACGTATGCAAAAACCCTTTGTTATATTTTGAACCAAAATGAGTTTTAATCCCCTAGAGTTCTGAATATTCAAGGCAGAACCTCAGAAATCTGCTTCAAGAAGCCTGAACTCAGAAACTGAGTTCTGTCATGGTCGCTGAGCGACCAGAGCTTCGCTCTGCGAACTCTGTGACATTTTGAGTTCAGAAGCTGCTTCTGAACTGCTGTTCAGAAGCAACTTCTGAACAAGCTTCAGAACTTTAGGAGGAGTGAAAAGCTTTTGAAATTAGCAATAAAATGAGTGCAACACTTCAGTTTAAATATTTTGCAAACCTTGGGATTTCTTTTGAGTTTCAAAAATGTTTTAAATCAAAAATGAGTAAAACTTAAAAATGCAAAACTGAGATTGAATCAAGTTGGAATCAAAAGCAAATGCAAACAGTATGTAAATGCAATATAAACAGGTTAGAATGACTTACCAACTCCTAGCCCAAAGCTTTTGTTGCAAAGAAATGGAAAAGGTTTTGAATGTTTATGGTTTTGCAAAGCTGGAAAAGGTTTGATAAGCAACAACAAGAACAAAGATAGATTGTTGTTGTTCTTCACTCTTTGTGTGTGGTTTAATGGCTATTTTGGCTGTGTACTGGTTTGGGATGATTTGTGCAAGAAAGGATTGGAACTTTGCTCTAAACTTGCTCAAAACCAAACTCTGTTTTTGTGCAGAAAATACTTGCTGAAATTCACTCTCTAAAGACTGTTTTTTGCTCTCAAATCTCTCTCTTGTGCTGTGTTAAAAGATCTGTGTGTTGAACTCTTCAAATCTGTCCATAATCCTTGCCTTGCTGCAATGGTCAAGACCTTGGCCAATTTCAGAACCCAAAGCAGCTGAAATCTGACAGAAAATGCTGGAAGTCATGAAACCAAAGCTGTTTGCAAAACAGGGCAGCAGTTTTGCCTTAAACTTGGAATGGTTTTGAAAAAGCCTATGGCAAGGTGGTTGCTGGAATATAGCAGGGTCAGTTGCAGGCACAAATGGTAGGGGAAATGGGCTGCCCAAGGTCAGCAAGTGGCTGGGTTACTTGATGGATTTTGCTTCTTCTTCCTTGCTTTCTTGCTTTTCCAAATGTCACATGTTTCTTTTCTTTCTTTGCTGAATCCAGCATTAAACATGACAATAATAGATGATAATAATAATAGATGATGACTGGGATAATAATAAAAGAAAGGGAAATCATAAAATCAAAATCTGCAAAAATTCGCAGATTTGGCAGAGCGATCTGGACATCGCTTTGCGAAATTCATCGCAGATTTCGCAGAGCGATCGCAACATCGCTTTGCGAAATCCTCCTTTTCTTTTTGTTGACTTTTTTTGACTTTGACTTTCTCTCTTTTTTTTTTTTTTTGAAAAAGCTTGAGACAAAATTAGGGTACAACAGTGAACATGCTGCCATTAATGGATATTTTAGGCACAATGGTTATTTGTTTAAAGAAAAAAGATTGTGTGTGCCAAAATGTTCCATAAGAACTTTACTTTTAAAAGAGGCGCATGAAGGGGGGTTAATGGGAAACTTTGGGGTTGTTAAAACTTTAGAGTTGATGCAAGAACACTTTTATTGGCCCCATATGAAAATTGATGTCCAAAAGTTGTGCGAAAGATGCATAGTGTGTAAAAACGTTAAATCAAAAGTTTTGCCTCATGGTCTTTATACACCGTTACCAACTCCTGAATTTCCTTGGGTTGACATTTCCATGAATTTTGTTTTGGGTTTACCTAGAACAAAGATTGGGAAAGATTCTATTTTGTTGTTGTTGATAGGTTTTCCAAGATGGCACATTTCATTGCATGCAAAAAGGTAGATGATGCAAGCCATGTGGCTGATTTGTTTTTGAAAGATATTGTGCCCATTCGTGGAATTCCAAGGAGCATAGTTTCAGATCGTGACACAAAATTTTTAAGTCACTTTTGGAGGACCTTGTGGGGTAAGATAGGAACAAAGTTACTTTACTCAACAACTTGTCACCCCTAAACAGATCGTCAAACTGAGGTAGTAAATAGAAATCTCTCTACTCTTCTTAGAAGTGTTCTTACAAGAAATTTGAGAATGTGGGAAGAATGTTTACCCCGTGTGGAATTTGCTTATAATCGTGTGGTGCATAGTACTACAAAAATGTCACCTTTTGAAGTTGTTTATGATTTTAACCCACTAACTCCACTTGATTTGTTACCTTTGCCTAACAATTCTCTTTTGAAGCATAAAAATGGAAAGGAAAAAACTGAGTTCGTGAAGAAAATGCATGAGCAAGTGAAGTTGCAAATTGAAAAGAAAAATGAAGAGTATGCTAAACATGCAAACAAAGGAAGGAAGAGGGTGGTGATTTTTGAACCTGGTCAAGGGAAGTCAAAACTTCAACCAAGGGGTGATGGACCATTTCAAGTGCTAGAAAGAATGAATGACAATGCTTACAAGCTTGAGTTACCCGGTGAGTATGATATAAGTGCTGCTTTTAATGTTGCTAACTTAGCTCCTTTTGATGTAGGTAATGGTGATCTCAATTCATGGACGAATTCCTTTCAAGAGGGAGGGGATGATGAAGGCATGATTGTCCATGACACAAATGCTTCAATTCAAGGGCTAGGAGGACCAATGACAATGGCAAGGACTAAGAAAGCTAAAGAAGCCCTAACTCAATTGGTGGCAAAAGTCTTGGAGTTCAAACCTACAGTAGCAAACATGGATGGTAAAATGGTCATGTGCATCAAACCATTGGAGGAGGGGTGGAGTGCATTCCTTTCTTCCCATTTTACTTAGTTTTATGGTTTTTGATTTACAATAATAATTGGTCCAGACTTGTTTTAATTAAGGCCAGTAGTATTTTTCCTTGTGCAAATAAAATGCCGAAACAAGAAGGGTGCAAAAATAGATATTGTCATTAAATATGAGATTTGGGGCGCAACATATATGGAAAGAAGGAGCTGACCAGAATCCAGCAATCAATTGCAAATATTCAATCTCTTAATGATGCAATTAAAGTGTAACCTTCAGCAAAGCAACAAGCAGCCGCTCCCATTCATTCTTCTTCATTTTTGCAATCATTTGTAACCTTTTGTAACAATTCAGCAGCCAAGACATTATTGCAATTAATGGCTGCATTTTCTTTCATTTTCTAAGAGTTTTAGAATCAGAATCATGATATCACAAGCTCATATAAATATAGCACGAAAATGAGATGTAAGACAGATGAATTTTGATTAAAAATAAGTGAGCATTGCTCTTTTCGTTCTGGATTGGACCAAGTTTTGATCTTATCAAGAATCATTTCTTGTGGTGATCCTCACACTGAAAGAGGAAGATAATGTGGCTTCTAGAGAGAACCAGAAAAGGAGGACTTCTGGTACAGTACTCATGGTTAATCGTTCTCTCTTTACTTTGTAATTACTGTTTTATTTTTTTGATAGATCTGAACATATTATGTTTAGCATATATTGATTATGTATATAGCGGTTATGATATGAGATGTGAGAATCTGCAAAGTTAATGTGACAAATTCATCAGGTTCTCAAGTTTAAAGAAGGGACAAAGATTTTGAAATCAACTTTTGAAACTGTCTGATCAGAAAATACATTATTTTCTGTAAGTATGTAATGTTTAATAACTCTGGATTAAAAATCTTACAACATGTCAAATCTAGAATAACTTCTATAGTTTGGCAAGTTGAATTACTCAAGGGACTATCAGAGTTATAACAGTACTTAGAGGCTCTTTAAAAAGGGCAGGCCAGAAAATAACTTTAAGGAAAATCTTTTCAAAAACAAATATTGTTGTCATATCTCCTTAGACTTTAAGAACCTCCTCATCTAAAACTGCTTATGACAGTTGATACTAAACAAAGCAAACATGCAGGATTATGGATCAGTCACACTTGATAACTAGAAGAAGAAAGCCTTGTTAATTTCTCAAAACCTGAGTTTGTCATATGATCTAAACAAGAGCATTATATGAATCAGTTGATAGAAATGAACCAAGTATGTCTCACTCTCATAAGTTTAGATGTACCCGTTATATCTCAAACATCTGAATCTGCCTGAAGAAAATTATGCCATAATCTTATGAGTGTATTCCTCTATGAATACTCTAAAGGATCAAGGCATACATAGTACATAATATCTGCTAACAAGGAATCTTGATAATGAGTATCAAAGAATTAAAAGAGTTGTGCAGGTATACAGATTACATAAGATGTCGAACATGCTATACCAGTGAAAAACCATGTGGAATCTTGGAGCAAGTGAATCAGAAGGATATCCACATGATGAATGTAGTAGGACTAAAAGAGAATCTAATCAGATATAAGGCAAACAATGTGAAGTCTTAATGAAAAGCTATCCAAGAAAAAACATTGTTGGAATCAAGATGGTAGATAAAAAGAAGATCCTGAAGAATAAGTTGATCAAAAGTAATGCAAAAGTATGATAAGCTTTTGTTGTTACTTAACATATTTATGATATGATGAAGCTTAGAGTCAGATTACACTCAGAAGTTACTCCAATCAGAATCTCTTTGAGTAAGTCTGATGGGAACAAGCATCTGACTGAAACTGTGACTCTGAAGGTTCAACGTTAGATAAACATTTATGTCTGACGTGTCACATAAGTTGAAAGGTTTTCAATCTACTTTATTGGCACCTGGCCCACTCACTTGACACCAGACTGGGAAGTTTTATCTGACGTGTATCTTAACTGTTGGATAATAACTGTTGGGTAATGATGCTTTGTCTTAATTACTATATTCTCACGCCCCCCTTTGCCATTAATGCTTTTGTCTGTCATCATTGCATGTTTATATTCTTAAAACATTTGAAGTTGAAAAGTTTACACAAAATCACTTATACCAAATCACACACTTTCACTTCCTACACTTTCGTTCTTAAGCCTTCTCAAGAAAAACAACTCATTTCAAACAATCCCTTAGAACAACCCAAACTCCAGAATCATGGCTTCAACAACATCATCTGGGCAAGTCTCTACAACTCTCAAGGAAAGAACTATGAAGCTTCTGGAACGTGAACTCAAACTGATAAAGGAGTCTATTGTGGATTTTGACTCGTTTACTGAGAATAGGTACGACATGAAAGCGGAGTTCAACAAGCATGGATGGTTGAACTTTCTTGAGATTCTGGATGAACCCTGCTACACAACGCTGGTTAAGGATTTTTGGGTTAAAGCAGAGATTGTGAAGGCTGCTAAAGAAGGACAAGAAATGGAGATAAAGTTATTAGTTATGGGGATTGAGATTACCATTACTCAATTCACCATAGCCAGGATGACAGGGCTTGACAACGATGGGTTCTTCGAAATCGATACAAATTCCATCTCGTCTTTGTTTGGAGATGAAATCAAAAGGAAAATCTACAAAGCTATAGAGGAAAAGGCTGGAGAAGAAAACGAATATGATGTCGAGGATGGTAAGAAGAAAAAGGAAGACAGAGCCACAAAATTGATGGATATGGAAAAGATTCTATTCAAGTTTTTCATTCAAAGCATCTTCCCTAGAACATAAAGTACAAATCAACCCAGCTGGATTCACAAGCTGATTCTCCTTCATCTTCACAAGAATGAGAAAGTCAATCTTGTTGCATATGTGTTCCATCACCTTTGTACAACAATTGACAACACTTGGAGAAAACGGCACAGAAGCATCCCATACCCAAGGCTTCTATCTGAATTGTTTAACTAGAGCAAAATAATTCAAAGGTAGAAAGTATAGGTCCTTTTAACCTAGAAGCAGAATATGGGGAAGTCATGACATGAGAGCTTCTGGGAAAGATGGGGATTATCCTGCCAAAGACTATGAAGAAACATTATGTTTATGCCATCAAAAAAAACGAAAGACAACCCATTCCAGACTTTTTAGAAATCATTAGTAGTTTATGTCCAGAGGAGCTAGCAGATTTGATGTCAAAGGCCAAAGCTGATTTTAATGCTCAAGTGAATCTAGAGGACATTCCTGCTGCACCAGAAGCGGTTGATGCAAAGAAGAAGAAGAGAGAAGCCTCTGATAAGGCCACAACATCTGCCCCTGCTAAGAAGAAGCAGAAGAAAGTAGAAGTGCAGAAAGAATTGAAAAAATTGTCTACAGAAAAGGTGAAGGAATCTAGAATAAGAAGTGGTGATGCTCCTTCTGAGGCCCAACCATTGAATCAGACTCCTGCTGCTGTTGGAAACAAAAGAAAAGGCCCTGAGAAAGCATCTGAAGCTCCCAAGAAAATCAGAGTGTATGTGGGTAATGGATAAGATTTTGAGACATAATTTGATGACAACAAGACTCTTGCCTCCAAAATACCACATCTAGCCAAAGCTTTAGCTAAGGATGCCTCAACTAAGGAGAAGCTGAAAGGTGCAGCACAAAAGGCAGAATCCCTCAAGAAAACCGCTGAAAGAGAAGTGTTATAAGTGGGTCTGATGACTGAGGAAGACATTGCTGCTCAGAGGAAATAACTTGACCAAAAAGCAGAAGTTAAAATCTGCTAGAAGGAAATGCTGAAGATATTCAGATCTTGCAAGGTAATGATCCTATCTCAAGCATAGATGTTATTGATACTCCTTACGATCCCTCCACTTTCATCCCACCACCTACTGAGTATGTTGATACTGATGCCCAATACCATCTGGTAAGGCATTCTGATGGTGTCATATACTCTTCTACACCATCATTACCTCAAACCACTCAGTCTGCAACACCCACTACTCAACTCAACCCTCAGCCCCAAACCCCTCAACCACAAACAACAAACATTATTGTCACCCAACCACCTAGGCTGCAAATACTAGTGTCACTACCCTTTCCTGCAAACTGCCCATTTGCCCTGAACTACCTGCTCCTAAGTCAACCCTTCCTGCAAATTCATTGACTGAATTATCTGATGATGAAACAATTGATGAACTGATTGAAACCCCCCCAAATATCATTGACAATCTTTATGTACCATCCTCATACTATCACCACTCAAAATACCTTGAAGGAGTATTCAAAAATATCTATGCACAAGCTAAAAGAACATACTGCAAAAGCTTGAGAGCTGTTTCTGACAAAAGGATCATTCTTGAATGGAATATTCTGCAACAATCAGTCAATCTGAATCTTGAGCAAATTAAACCTCTGCTAGCTAAAAATGCAAGGAACAACCAGATTAACTGGCTTGATGCAGTCGTTTGACGAAAGTGGGATCAGAGATGAGGGTTTCCATGACTCACAGACACATTTTGAATTGCATCAGATATTTCACCGAAAGGAATGATAGGACTTTTGTGATTAATTCATAAGGGAGGACTATGCACGAAATTCCAGTTTCGTTGACGGTACGCCACAACTTAGGTTGATGAGCATTCATGAGATTAGAGCTTCGCTTTTTGGATTTTTTTTTTCATAGGCATAGTTCAACCGGTTCTTAATGTGAATTTTGCTAAATGGCATCGTTTAAATGGTTGCAAAGTGCATTGGCTGACGTAAGGTTTGGGCTGTTTCGCTGAATATTGTAGTACAGAACAGTATGAACAGTGCACAAAGCACCATAGGTATGTATTTTCCGTAAAAAAAAATGGATTAATTTAATGTCACACTTTTGCATTTATATTTCGAAAACTATTTTTGTTGATAAGCTAGGAGAGAGTAAAAGCATCAAGAAGAGCGCGGACATCCCAACCTGGTCGGCACCTCCGAGCAAACCCTATCTTATGCCGCCTACTCCATAATAATATATATTATTAAAAAAAGGAGAAAAAAGAGGGGGACCAAACCAAAACCCTCAAAAAGATAGCGGAAGAGAAAACAAAAAGCTAAGGAAATCGAAAAATCGGCAGACCAAAACGGTCTCAAAATTCTAACCAAGCACGAAAGCAACATTGACCTGACAAATATCTTGGTCTTCCATCAATGTGAGTCGAAGCAAAGAGGCGACATTTGACTTCATTAAGGACCGCATTTGGCACAAAATTAATAGTTGGAGTAGCAAGTGCTTATCCAAGGCTGGTAGAGAGGTGATGATCAAATTGGTACTCCAGTCTATTCCATATTATATTATGATTGTATTTTTGCTCTCTTCTCAGCTAGTTGATGCTATTGAAAAAATGATCAATGCTTTTTGGTGGGGTCATGGTGGTAACATGCGGCGTAGGTTACACTGGATGTCTAGGGAAAAGTTGTATGTTGGAGGTATGGGCTTTAAGGACTTGACATCTTTTAATGTGGATATGTTAGGTAAATAGAGTTGGAGATTTCAAACTGATCCCACTAGCCTTGTTTCTCATTTGTTTAAGGCACGATATTTTCCTAACACTGATTTTATTGGGTCTAGTATTGGACATAATCCAAGTTATGTTTGGAGGAGTATTTTTAGTGCTAAAATTGTGGTAAAACAGGGCGCGCGGTTGTAACACCCATATAGAGATTGCCTAGGATCCCATACAGGAGTTAAAATTTCGTAATGGATACATTAATTTACAATACAGAAAGTTTAACGGATAAAGATACATAAGCATAAAGTATCAATACAACCGCCTCATAATACAAAATATCTTTGATGCGATACAACATAATACAATATCTGAGTATATAACATTCTAGAATCAAACTTAGAACCAACATGATCAGTCTGTAGCTTTCTCCTTACCCTTGTTGTGTGTTACCTGTGAACCTGCAATCAGAAGGATTGGGATGAGACATAATGTCTCAGTGAGCTCCACCCATCCTAACTGTTGGCAACCTCGGGGAAACCTATGATCGCCATGCACTAAACTCGACCCATATCGGGTTCAAACTTATCTGTGTCTGCTATACTGTGTAGTCGTGAAAACTAGACTACATTCTGCTAACTTAGTGATCGAGGGGAATCTAGGATCACTGTCTGGTAACTGATATCTGCCTGAACATATTAAAGTATTTTCCTGATATTAAACTGTTAGTATGTTAGCGTGTAACAAACATTTATTATTTGAGTTGATTTTACGGAATGCCTCCGAGTGGAGTAACCCCGAAGTACATTCCCCTGTGGACCGTAGATCTCACCACTCAGGGCTTGAGATCCTAAAGACAAGGGTGTGAACCCTTGGAATAAGGCTGGGCGTCCTCCAGGAGGGCGCAGGGCCCACTTAACAGCCATAAATAACCTTAGGTGACCTTCCTAAGGGAAACCCTCTGGGGGCGCCCTCAGCAACTTACGAGGGCGCCCTAGTCATGGTTTTGGCCCTTTACGATTTGGGCCCAAAACCATGACCGGGTAGGCCCAAGAGAGGCTACAAATAGTAACCTTGGGATCACTCCCAAGGCATGACCGAAACACAGCACAGAAACCCTAGTTTCTAGAGATTGTACTCACTGACAGTACAGTTGGCGCCCACCGTGGGGCTACGGTAAAACTGACCTAGCCACCATCTCTGAAACGAGAAGCAGCCGATCCGCGGCCTCAAAGCACCGCTCAAAGCTGTGAATCCGCCGTACCTTTCTGAGCAATCCTAGATTCTCCGAATCCGCCGTGATTCCAAACCCTCACAATCAAACGATTAACCCATATCTGTTCAGAAAACCCTGATCTAAAGCCTGTGATTCGCGATCTAGAGCGCAAATCTCTGACCACCAGTCACAACCTTAACATACAAACTCAAACTACCGTCGCCACCAGCACAATGGCAGATCCAGCGGCCTTAGAGGCTCTACAACAGCAGATCCAGCAGCTTCATGACCACAACGAAGCCTTGCAAGCAACCATGGAAACCATCCAACAGCAGCAGCACGCCGAAGGAAACGGATCTCAACAAGATGAATCGGTCGACCCCGATCCTCAACCACTTTCCGCCGAAGTTTGGAACGCGCCAGTTCCAGAGAATTTCAAGCCACCCTCTCTTTCCTCCTTCGATGGAAAAAGCGACCCCGTGGAACACGTGACCGCCTTCAACACTCAAATGGCCATTATCGGCGCCGCCGATTCTCTCAAGTGCAAGTGGTTAGCAGGGACCCTCAAAGACGCCGCCCTCAGGTGGTATATGAACCTGCCTCGATTTTCCATCGTCGGCTACCAGGATATGACACGCAAGTTGATGCACCAGTTCTCAGCAAGCCGCCACCGCAAAGTCTCGTCTACCAGCCTTTTCAACGTCCGTCAAGGACCCAACGAGCCCCTCCGCAAGTATCTCGCGCGCTATAATGACGCCACCATCAAAGTCATTAACCCGAACCAGGAATTGTTTGTGGGAGCCTTCCAAAATGGCCTCCGCGCTGGCCAATTCAACGAGTCATTGGCACAAAAACCAGCTGACTCCATGGAAGAAATCATGTCTAGGGCAGAGTGTTATATAAAGGGAGAAGAAAGCAATGTTGAAAAGAAAGCAAGGGATTCCAGGGAGCGTGCTCCCTACGGATATGATCATCGCCGCAATTATTACCCACCCAGCAACAGAGACAGAGCGCCGTACAAGCGCCACGTTCAGGATAGGCGCGCACCCCTCCCGGAATCCTTCACGGCCCTCAACACCCGCCGTGAACAAATCTGGAGGGATGTTTACCATTCCAGAATCATTCCTGAATCTCAACCACCGAGAGGAACCATAATGGGGAACGATAAGGATGCCTGGTGTAAATACCACCGCATCAAAGGACACACCACAGACGATTGTATACATCTGAAAAGAGAAATAGAGAAGTTGATTCAGAACGGCAGGTTAAGAGGATATGTGAAGGAAGGTAGAGAGGGAGACAGACGTCCCCCCGAAGACCCCCAGAGGGAGAAAGATGTGGCCAAAGAAGGTGAGCGCCACACCTTGAACACCATATCTGGCGGCTTCGCAGGAGGTGGGGAGTCCAGCACCTCCTGGAAGAAATATGTAGGACAAGTAATGTTGCTTGATGACCACGCCAAAAAGGAACCAGAACGCCAAGTGGATATCACTTTTTCAAGTGAAGACCGCGGAGGAGTAATCCCCCACGATGACGATCCCATGGTCATCACTGTGCAAATCTTCAACTGGGATGTCAAGAGGGTGTTGATTGATCGCGGCAGCTCTGCGGACATCCTCTATTATTCTGCTTTTGAGAAAATGGGACTAGACGAGGAACAGTTGCAGCCTTTCAAAGGGATACTGGCAGGCTTTACAGGGGAACAGGTGCACGTCCGGGGATACATCACATTGAAAACAACATCCGGTACTGGTAATAACGCTAAGACCATCAGGATTAGGTACTTGGTAGTCAACTCGCCCTGTTCCTACAATGTCATCATAGGCCGCCCAGCCTTTAACGCCCTCGACGCCTACCTTTCCACCAAATTCCTCGTTATGAAATATCCGCTGGATGATGGGAGGGTTGGTACCATCAGAGCAGACCAGAGAGTGGCCCGAGAATGTTACCACAACAGTTTGAAGCTACAAAAGGAGAAGAAAGGAAACAGCAACATAAAAGCGCACCGAGTGAACTTCATCATCGCAAACCTAGAAGGAGAGATTCATGTCCAGGAGATCAAGAAGGTCGAGGAAGAAAGTACTCCTTTCTTGATACTCCATTCGAAGCCAGCCAATTCAAGTATCAATGTTGAGAAAGAAGATGCGGAACCCGAGGAGATCAAGAAGGTTGAGGAAGAAAGTACTCCTTTCTTGATACTCCATTCGAAGCCAGTCAATTCAAGTGTCAATGCTAAGGAAGAAGATGCAGAATACGGTGAGATCAGGAAGGTTGAGGAAATAAGTACTCCTTTCCTGACACTCGGTTCAAAGCCAGCCAATCCAATTGTCAATACCGGGAAAGAAGAGGCGGAATCCGATGAAATCAAGAAGGGGTTGATACTACAGGCAGAACTAGCCAACCGCAGTACGATGAAAAAGTTGAGCACAATGCAGGAAGGAACTCGCCACGACAACTCAAAGGCAAGCTAGAGGGAAGACAAAGCCATTTTAATTCCTACCGTTTTTATCTTATAAATTTCGACGTCTTTGTACAGCTACGTAGTAAAGGAGTAAGGGGCACTCTTTTCCCCCCGCAGTAATGGGGGTTTTTAATGAGGCCCCGGTTTATTATTGATATTATATATATATATATATATATATATATTGCTTGTTTATCTTACTTTCGTTGCATGTAGCAGATCGCCATTGCCGAATCTTAAATGAGCTCGCCGTATGATCCGTTAACCCCAAAGGGGTTGCCACCTAATTCCTTAACCCTAAAAGACAGGGCTCTAAGACGTCGTGAGCTTAAAAAGAATTCGCCGCCTAATTCCTTAACCCTAAAAAACAGGGCTCTAAGACGTCGCGAGACAAAAATAAGATCGCCGCCTAATTCCTTAACCCCAAAGAGGGCTCTAAGACGTCGCGAGACGAAAATAAGATCGCCGCCTAATTCCTTAACCCCAAAGAGGGCTCTAAGACGTCGCGAGACGAAAATAAGATCGCCGCCTAATTCCTTAACCCCAAAGAGGGCTCTAAGATGTCGCGAGCAGAAAACAAGATCGTCGTCCAAGCGATAAAAGGGATCCGTTATAAAGGGACCCTAAAGCATCAGGTGTAACGACCCTATTTTCGTATATTATATTTTTATATATTTTATTTTATGGATTTGCATTTAAAAATATTTTCTAGTAATCGAGGAATAATTATTTAGCGCGAAGATAAGTTCGTAATCGAGTTTCTAGAGTTTTGGGCCTAGGGTGTGAATAGTGTTGGGCTTTAGTTTATGAGTATTAGTAATGATCAAGTGGATACGATAGTAGTGAGCTTGGATTGGATTGAAAGGCTAGGATGAGTCCTTGAGAGTTAGTAAGGATGGATGGCCAAGATTGATTGGATTGGATTATATGAGATTATCACAAGACTTTTTGGAATCACTATTCATTGCTTTTGGAGAAGAAGAAAACGTGAAAGAAGAGGAGGAGAAGAGCAAGAGAGCTAGGGCAAGTGAACAAGGGTAGAATCTTGAGTTTAGAATCATCATTCCAGGTAAGAGAGTTAGTATTACTTGATTACAAGTGATTAAGAGAAGGGGAGAATGTCTATTTCTCCATCCCAAACTTCTCCTTCACTTTGTCTAGGTTTTGTTAGAAAGTTTTTATGGTTTAAAGTTGTTAATGATTATGTTTTGCTTGCTTAATGCTAAGTAATGTTGCTGGTATGTTTATTTGATGTTGCTAGTGTTTTGAATGCAAAGGAAAAGTTATGGAAGATTAGTGTTTTAAACCCTAATTTCTTTGTTAGATGTAATCCTTGCTTGTGATGGGTTTTAAATGATGTTTTATGAAGGAAAATTGTTTTTAACATGTTCTGGAACTTTGGGTAATCTTGAATGGGCTAAAATGGTGGAAAATCATTCTTTACATGACTGTGTACTGATATGGTCGCTGTAGCGACGGATGGTCGCTTGTAGCGACCAGACAGGATAATTCCCTGCCTATCTGCGCTTGTAGCGACCACACTGGCGCTTGTAGCGACCAGGCTCGCTTGTAGCGACCAAGGGCTCGCTTGTAGCGACCAGCCCTGTACATGCCAACTTCGTTGAGCTGTTTTGAGGGTCCTGGTACGCGCGGGGATGGCTTTTTGCTACTGCATTCTCATTATATGTTTTGGAAACCTTGCCCACCATTTTAATTCATTCTTAATGCTTCCTAAAGAGTATTTGTTCAAGTAAGTTTGAGATTGTTGAACATGTTTGAGTATATTCATGTTGTGGCTTATGATTTGGTCATGAGAGCCTAGTAGTTGTGTTTGTTGTTGATGTTATGTTAATTATCAGAGTGCTGATAATTTAGTGTTGTGTTTGTTTGTTGATGTTATGTTAATTATCAGAGTGCTGATAATTTAGTGTTGTGTTTGTTGATGTTGTTGTGATAATTATCAGAGTGCTGATAATTAGTTGTATTAGTAAATATCATATGTTTACTAAGTGAATCATCATGCATTTCATGATTGTATGATATCCGTGTGCGGATAAGAAATCCAAGAGTGCTTGATATTATCAAGAGTGCTTGATAAGGATATAAGTTTATCCAAAATGATTTGGTACCACATGCATTAGTGAATGCATTTTGAGGCATGCATCCTTTGTGACATTATGTGTGCATAATGGTTGTTAAGTGGTAATTGTTATTGATGAGCTTGTGTGTTGTCAATTATGTGTTGTGTTTTGGTTATGTATAATAATGTGTTATTATACCTGTTTATTGGTTGTGATACTAACACTCTCTGTTTTGTGTTATTTGCTGGATCTTTGGGGATCTAGATTATCAGGGTGACGAGGTTATCGTCAAGGAGTAGCTTGGCTGTGTAGAAGCTGCTTAGTGGTGAGGGCATAGCTTAGCTATCCTTACTCTTTTTGTACTAGGTGTTGTATCCTAGTTAGAGTTTAGGGCTCTGATATTTGTAACACCATTTTGGGGTATCTAAACGCGTATGTATGAATTTGGCAATGGTCTCTGTTGTAGAATTGCCTATTTTGAGAATCTTGTATATATATATATTTGTGTAATATATGCATGCTTGGTTATTAAGCATTTGTTTGTTATTTTTCCGCTGCTGTTTGTGAATCAAATATGTTTTGATTTCTGTTGATGTTTATGAAAACGAGATTTTCTTCATGTTGTAACTTCCTATGTCCTTAACGTTTTCTTTATTAAAGTTAATAATCGGCGGTTAAGGGTTAGGGTGTTACAATAGTTGGTATCAGAGCAGGTCGATCCATTGGATCAATTAAGTTTAGTATACCCTTTGTGTAACATGTGTTTTCTTAAACACTTTGTTCTCACTTGTGTTATGTGATGTTTGGTAGTGTGTGGATATGACGCAACGAGCACTTGCGGATGCGATGGAGCGGATGGCGGATGCCATGGCTCAGGATGCTGCTAGTAGGACTGCGGATAGAGCCGCACAACAAGCTAGAGGAGGCGGAGAAGATGAGTTGAGACTCGAGAGGTTTATGAACAACAAACCGCCTATCTTCAAGGGAGGATACGATCCAGATGGAGCTCAGACTTGGTTGGAAGGGATTGAGAGAATTTTTGGGGCTATGCGTTGTCTGGATGCGCATAAGGTATTGCTGGGAGCGTATGTTCTCCATGATGAGGCTGATCATTGGTGGGGAAATGCTAGTCAGAGGTTGGGAGCTGGTGGAGCTTTAGTTACTTGGGCTCGTTTCCGGAGAGAGTTTTTAACCAAGTATTTTCCGGCAGACGAGAGGAATCGTAAGGTGATTGAGTTCATGGAGCTCAAGCAAGGAAGTTTATCTGTTTCTGAATATGCGGCCAAGTTTGAAGATTTGTGTCGTTTTGCTCCTCATTACAACACGGTGGAAGCTGAGGAAGACAAGTGTGTAAAGTTTGAAAATGGGCTGAGGCCGGATATCAAGCAGTTGATTGGGTTTAGCGAGATCAGGAATTTTCCGATGTTGGTGAATAAGAGCCGGATATGTGATAAGGATGGTAAAGCTAAAGCTAATTACTACAAAGCCGCAAATGAGAAGAGGGGAAAAGACATGGCTAGAGGTAAACCGTATGGTAGAGGTGGAAAGAAACCAGATGAAGGTGGGAGTAGTGGTAACAAGTTTGGAGGTAATAGGAATTGCTTTAAGTGTGGACAACCGGGACATCGTTTCTTTGAATGTCCGAAGAATGATGGGAAATGTTTCAAGTGTGGTGATCCTAACCACAAAGCTGATCAGTGCAAGAGAGGTGTTGTGTGCTTCAATTGCAAAGAAGAGGGTCATAAGAGCAACGTGTGTAAGAAGCCTAGAGCGGCTGGAGGAAAAGTGTTTGCTTTAGATGGTGGTGATGCGAAGGCGGACAACTTGATCAGAGGTACATGCTTTATCAATAATACTCCTTTGTCTGCTATTATTGATACGGGTGCTACCCATTCATTTATTTCTGTGGATTGTGTTAAGAGGTTGGGTCTTAAAGTAGAAAATATGATGGGACGCATGGTTATTGAAACGCCTGCGAGTGGTTCGGTATCGACTACTCTAGTTTGTGTTGATTGTTCAGTCATTATGTATGGTCGACACTTTGGTATGGATTTAGTCTGCATTCCGTTGAGCGGAATAGACGTTATCTTTGGTATGAACTGGTTAGAATTTAATCGGGTTCATATCAACTGTGGTAAGAGGACGGTTAAGTTTCCAAGACTGGAGCCAGAGTTGTGTTCGAAGCTCATGTGTTGTCGAGAAGTGGTAAGATCAGTGAAGGCTCAAGAGGACGTGTTTGCTATGTTTGCTTCGTTGAGAGTGGAAGAGAAGATTGAGGTTGATGCGTTACCGGTGGTGCGTGATTTCACAGATGTTTTTCCAGATGACATTGTGGATTTACCACCCGAGAGAGAGGTTGAATTCGCAATTGACATAGTACCTGGCACTAGTCCAATATCAATGGCACCGTATCGTATGTCAGCTGCTGAACTAGAAAAGTTGAAGGAACAATTGGAGGAATTGTTAGAGAAAAGGTTTGTAAGACCGAGTGTATCGCCGTGGGGTGCGCCGGTTCTGTTGGTAAAGAAGAAAGATGGTAGTATGCGTCTGTGCATCGATTATCGTCAGTTGAATAAAGCAACTATCAAGAACAAGTATCCACTTCCGAGGATAGATGATTTGATGGATCAGTTAGTGGGAGCCTGTGTGTTCAGCAAGATTGATTTGAGATCGGGATATCACCAGATAAGAGTTAAGGCGGAGGATATACCTAAAACTGCTTTTAGGACAAGGTATGGTCACTACGAGTACGCCGTTATGCCTTTTGGAGTTACTAATGCACCTGGAGTGTTTATGGAATATATGAATCGTATATTTCATTCCTTTTTGGATCGATTCGTGGTGGTCTTCATAGACGATATTTTGGTATACTCAAAGACGGAAGAGGAACATGCCGAGCATTTGAGGATTGTGTTGGAGGTGTTGCGCGAGAAGAAGCTTTATGCAAAATTTTCTAAGTGTGAATTTTGGTTGCATAAAGTTAGCTTTTTGGGTCACGTTATTTCAAGTGGTGGTATAGCAGTGGATCCTGCTAAGGTAGAAGCCGTGCAAGATTGGGGAACGCCGGAGTCTGTTACTGAGATCCGAAGTTTTCTTGGTTTGGCCGGTTACTATCGGAGGTTCATTGAAGGATTTTCAAAGTTGGCGTTGCCGTTGACGCAGTTGACTAGGAAGGGTCAAGCTTTTATTTGGGATGACAAGTGTGAGCAGAGTTTCCAAGAGCTGAAGAGGAGGTTGACATCTGCACCTGTGCTAATTCTGCCAAATCCGAGGGAACCGTTCGTGGTTTATTGTGATGCGTCGAAGATGGGTCTAGGTGGTGTGTTGATGCAGAGGGGACAAGTCGTTGCTTATGCATCGAGACAGCTGAAGATTCATGAAAGGAACTATCCTACGCATGATTTGGAGCTAGCTGCTGTCGTGTTTGTTCTCAAGATTTGGAGGCACTACTTGTATGGGTCAAGATTCGAGGTTTTCAGCGATCACAAGAGTCTGAAGTACTTGTTTGATAAGAAGGAGCTCAACATGAGGCAAAGAAGATGGTTAGAGTTTCTTAAGGACTATGATTTTGAATTGAGTTATCACCCGGGTAAGGCTAATGTGGTAGCCGATGCGTTGAGTAGGAAGTCTTTGCATATGTCTTCTCTGATGGCGAAGGAACTGAGATTGATTGAAGAGTTTAGAGACCTCAGTTTGGTTTGTGAAAGGACAATCAGAAGCGTGAAGCTAGGGATGTTGAAATTGACGAATGATTTTCTTGAAGAGGTTGTGGAAAAGCAAAAGTATGATGTGAGATTGATGAAGCTTAAGACGCTCATCGAGCAAGGGAAAAAGGTAAACGTTGAGATTGATGAGAAAGGCGTGATGAGGTGTCAGGGAAGGTTATGTGTACCTGATGTGCCTGAGTTGAAGCGGATGATCTTGGAGGAAGGTCACAGAAGCAACTTAAGTATTCATCCTGGTGTTACTAAGATGTATCAAGATCTGAAGAAAATGTTTTGGTGGCCGGGGATGAAGAAAGAGATCGCCGAGTTTGTTTTCGCGTGTTTGACTTGTCAGAAGTCCAAGGTGGAGCATCAGAAGCCGTCGGGGCTATTGCAACCTATGTTTATTCCAGAGTGGAAATGGGATAGTATTGCGATGGATTTTGTAAGCGGTTTGCCGAAGACGTCGAAAGGTAACAATATGATTTGGGTAGTTGTCGACAGGTTAACAAAGTCTGCTCATTTCATAGCTATCAAGACCGGTATGCTAGTACCGAAGTTGGCTGAGATTTATGTCGAGCAAATCGTGAGATTACATGGAATACCGTCGAGTATTGTATCAGATCGAGATCCCCGTTTTACTTCAAGGTTTTGGGAGAGTTTGCAAGAGGCGTTGGGAACTAAGTTGCGGATGAGTTCTGCTTATCACCCGCAGACGGATGGTCAGTCGGAGAGGACGATTCAATCATTGGAGGATTTATTAAGATCGTGCATTTTGGAACAAGGAGTGAGTTGGGAAGCTTGCTTACCATTGATTGAGTTTACGTATAACAACAGTTTTCATTCGAGCATTGGTATGGCACCTTTTGAAGCGTTGTATGGGAGAAGATGTAGAACACCTTTGTGTTGGTTTGAATCGGGAGAAAGTGTGGTGCTTGGACCTGAGATTGTGCAACAAACGACCGAGAAGATCAAGATGATCCAAGAAAAGATGAGAGCGTCGCAGAGTCGCCAGAAAAGCTATGCCGACAAGAGAAGAAAGGATATAGAATTTCAAGAAGGAGATCATGTGTTTCTAAGAGTTACATCGACTACGGGTATTGGAAGAGCTTTGAAATCGAAGAAGTTAGCATCAAGGTTCATTGGTCCATATCAGATTTTGAAGAGGATTGGGAAGGTGGCGTATAGGATTGCGTTACCGCCGTCGTTGTCGAATCTACATGATGTTTTTCACGTGTCTCAATTAAGGAAATACGTATCGGATCCGTCACATGTGATTGAGTCGGACGAGATACAAGTGAGAGAGAATTTAACGGTTGCAACGGTACCCTTAAGGATTGAAGGACAAGAGATGAAGAAGCTCAGGAACAAAGAGATTTCATCGGTGAAAGTCGTTTGGGGAGGCCCAGCCGGTGAGTATGCGACGTGGGAACTCGAGAGCAAGATGCGGGACTCCTATCCAGAGTTGTTTTCAGGTATTTTCGAGGGCGAAAATTCTTTTTAGGGGGGTAGAGTTGTAACGACCCTATTTTCGTATATTATATTTTTATATATTTTATTTTATGGATTTGCATTTAAAAATATTTTCTAGTAATCGAGGAATAATTATTTAGCGCGAAGATAAGTTCGTAATCGAGTTTCTAGAGTTTTGGGCCTAGGGTGTGAATAGTGTTGGGCTTTAGTTTATGAGTATTAGTAATGATCAAGTGGATACGATAGTAGTGAGCTTGGATTGGATTGAAAGGCTAGGATGAGTCCTTGAGAGTTAGTAAGGATGGATGGCCAAGATTGATTGGATTGGATTATATGAGATTATCACAAGACTTTTTGGAATCACTATTCATTGCTTTTGGAGAAGAAGAAAACGTGAAAGAAGAGGAGGAGAAGAGCAAGAGAGCTAGGGCAAGTGAACAAGGGTAGAATCTTGAGTTTAGAATCATCATTCCAGGTAAGAGAGTTAGTATTACTTGATTACAAGTGATTAAGAGAAGGGGAGAATGTCTATTTCTCCATCCCAAACTTCTCCTTCACTTTGTCTAGGTTTTGTTAGAAAGTTTTTATGGTTTAAAGTTGTTAATGATTATGTTTTGCTTGCTTAATGCTAAGTAATGTTGCTGGTATGTTTATTTGATGTTGCTAGTGTTTTGAATGCAAAGGAAAAGTTATGGAAGATTAGTGTTTTAAACCCTAATTTCTTTGTTAGATGTAATCCTTGCTTGTGATGGGTTTTAAATGATGTTTTATGAAGGAAAATTGTTTTTAACATGTTCTGGAACTTTGGGTAATCTTGAATGGGCTAAAATGGTGGAAAATCATTCTTTACATGACTGTGTACTGATATGGTCGCTGTAGCGACGGATGGTCGCTTGTAGCGACCAGACAGGATAATTCCCTGCCTATCTGCGCTTGTAGCGACCACACTGGCGCTTGTAGCGACCAGGCTCGCTTGTAGCGACCAAGGGCTCGCTTGTAGCGACCAGCCCTGTACATGCCAACTTCGTTGAGCTGTTTTGAGGGTCCTGGTACGCGCGGGGATGGCTTTTTGCTACTGCATTCTCATTATATGTTTTGGAAACCTTGCCCACCATTTTAATTCATTCTTAATGCTTCCTAAAGAGTATTTGTTCAAGTAAGTTTGAGATTGTTGAACATGTTTGAGTATATTCATGTTGTGGCTTATGATTTGGTCATGAGAGCCTAGTAGTTGTGTTTGTTGTTGATGTTATGTTAATTATCAGAGTGCTGATAATTTAGTGTTGTGTTTGTTTGTTGATGTTATGTTAATTATCAGAGTGCTGATAATTTAGTGTTGTGTTTGTTGATGTTGTTGTGATAATTATCAGAGTGCTGATAATTAGTTGTATTAGTAAATATCATATGTTTACTAAGTGAATCATCATGCATTTCATGATTGTATGATATCCGTGTGCGGATAAGAAATCCAAGAGTGCTTGGTTATCAAGAGTGCTTGATATTATCAAGAGTGCTTGATAAGGATATAAGTTTATCCAAAATGATTTGGTACCACATGCATTAGTGAATGCATTTTGAGGCATGCATCCTTTGTGACATTATGTGTGCATAATGGTTGTTAAGTGGTAATTGTTATTGATGAGCTTGTGTGTTGTCAATTATGTGTTGTGTTTTGGTTATGTATAATAATGTGTTATTATACCTGTTTATTGGTTGTGATACTAACACTCTCTGTTTTGTGTTATTTGCTGGATCTTTGGGGATCCAGATTATCAGGGTGACGAGGTTATCGTCAAGGAGTAGCTTGGCTGTGTAGAAGCTGCTTATAAGTGGTGAGGGCATAGCTTAGCTATCCTTACTCTTTTTGTACTAGGTGTTGTATCCTAGTTAGAGTTTAGGGCTCTGATATTTGTAACACCATTTTGGGGTATCTAAACGCGTATGTATGAATTTGGCAATGGTCTCTGTTGTAGAATTGCCTATTTTGAGAATCTTGTATATATATATATTTGTGTAATATATGCATGCTTGGTTATTAAGCATTTGTTTGTTATTTTTCCGCTGCTGTTTGTGAATCAAATATGTTTTGATTTCTGTTGATGTTTATGAAAACGAGATTTTCTTCATGTTGTAACTTCCTATGTCCTTAACGTTTTCTTTATTAAAGTTAATAATCGGCGGTTAAGGGTTAGGGTGTTACATCAGGCGCTAAAAGAAACATACCTACAACTGTCGACATTATTACGAAACGAACGTAATCACCGCCCAGGAGAGGCCTTCCGAAATACATAAATTTGAAGAAAAACGAAGAGCTTAAAAAGAGAATGATACATCACGAACACAAATTCAAGCAGAGTACTGAGTTTAAAAATAATTAAGGAAGTTAAATTACAACAAACGAAATTAAGGTTCGTCCACTAGGACGCCATCTACAATAATTTTAAAAGGATCAAGGGCAGAAATATCGGCGCCAGGATGGAGAAGGGCGAATTGTGCCTTGGCTCTTTCAAAGCCAGCATCAAAGTTCAGAGCCAGCTCGCCCTTCGCTTCAGAAACCTCAGCCGTAAGCTGATCCTCCCTTTCTGCTCCAGCCGCGACATCGTCTTGTAGCTTAGCAATGACCCCGTCCTTTCCAGCAAGGTCTGCTGCATAACCAATCTTCAGATCGGAGATGCGTTTATCACATTCAAGCTTCATCGCCTCCCTGGCCTCCTGCACCTCTTTCTCCCTAGCATTCCTGGCCTCCTCCAACTCTTTCTCCAACGCCCTCACTGTAGCTTGAAGAGCCTCCTCATTCTGCACCACTTCCTCATACTTACGATCCACCGAGTCTAGAAGCATTATAGTCCGCAAACAATGAACTCCTATATCCTTCGTCATAAAGGGCACAACGCCCTGGCTTCCCGACTCCGCGTCTTCTGGATTAAATACCAGCCTCTCCTTCACGTAGGCACCGTAGTCAAAACCTTTATCCCAGAAAGACGGCACTGAGCTGCTGGTTTTGATGGCGCCAATCAGGGAAGGAGAAGGCGTCTTCTTCCCTTTTTTATCCGCTGCCGCCTTTCCTTTATTGTCTTTCTCGGGCGACCTTTTATCGCGCGGAGCCGCCGTAAGGCTCTCAGCTTGAACCTCGGGCGGATGATCAGCTTTCCTCTTTGGCTTACGGGTAATAAGTCCCGCGGGATCAGTGGTCGCCGTTCCCTCAGCAGCCTTTTTAGCCTTCATTTCTTCGAGATATCTTTTCCTCTCCGCCGCAGTCATGGGCGCCATATCCTCTACAGAAAATAAAGCAGAAAAGTTAAGGGACAAGAAAATACAAATGTAAAATATAGGCATGAGTAAACGAGTTTGACTCACGTAGGTACTCGTCTAAGCTATCTACATCCCCTTCCCTATTCAATAACTCCCGGATGTTCATAGGCAACATTTTGTCCAAAAAACAGATGACGCCCTGGTCGTACGCGTCCAGCTTCTCATATTCAAAACCCATGATGGACGCCGGAGCACTCGTCCAACATGTGGGAAACCTCAGCTTGCCGTCCACCCATACAACAGTTGCCTTACAATCTTTTCGCCCCCGTACCCGAAGGAATGTTTGTCTCCAATTCTTGTAATGAGAGGCGTAGGGCGGGAACAACCTCTTACCAGGATGCGCGCTAACGGACACCCAAGACTGCTTATCTACCCCCTTCGTGCCGTAGAAGGTGAAGAAGGATCCAACCGAGGGCTGGAAGCCCAACCCCTCACATAGAATCTCAAAGGCGCGGATAAAAGCCCAGCTATTCGGCTGCAGCTGAGAAGGCGCAACATTGAGACAGTTGAGTATGTCAACTTCAAAGGGCGTGAAGGGATACTTCACACCCAAATCTTCAAAAACGGCAGTGTACATGTGAAACATCTCACTCTTCAAACTCTTCGGCCTCTGTACGCACACTTTCTCTCCTGGGCGACAAGGTTCCAAAACCACGTCCTCCTCAAATCCCGTAGAGGACACGTGTAGCTTACTCCGGAAAAACGCCACCCGTTGGGAATCCAGGTACACGGACTCAGAACGAAGCACCTCGTCGGCAAAACTCTCTTGTTCTGAGCCACTAGAAGACGCCATGTAACAAATTCCTTTCCTACAGAACGGACCTGGACGAACAGAATGAATAAGAGAGTCAGATGAATTCCCACTAATACTCCCTCCTTCACCCCCGTCCAAATCACTCGAAGACTCCGTCAAAAGGGAGTGGCCGTAGTAGGCCTTGTCAAACACCACCCAATCAATGGTTCCGTCTGAGCGTTTCGCATGCCTAACACTTTCCCTCCACAACCTACACCTCTCCTTCGAATCAGCTGGGGATAGCTCCCTACCCGCCTCATCGCACTCCCTAATTATCACCATACTACTGATTTAAAATTAAAAAGAACGAGATCAAGTAAGGGTACCTGGATCTAGACAAATTGAGGGCTTGAGAAGCGAACAAAGGACTTCGGACGATCCGTAAACAGCAAGCACAGAGATCCACAAACACCGTAACCGTTCGAATGAGAAAAAGAAAGCGAGTCGGAAGAAAAAGACGGAGTTAAGGGAAGGGAAAGAGATAAGAGAAATCTGAAAGTAGGGGGAAAAGTAGATCCGTTTCAGTTTAAAGTAAAAAAGCATGGGAAAACGCGCAGATGACGTCATCTAAGTTGACACGACTTCCGATAGCCGTTGCGATTCGAACACGTCAGCGAGAGCGAACGGTCGCCTCACGTCAGCCGTCGGATCTCATTAAGAGGCGTCCTCAACACGTAGTCCAACGGGCACAGCGAGCTACACGCAGATTAACCACTTCGCCTTGTACCAAGACTTGTGCTTGTTGGGCTAATATAAATACTCCCGTTGGGCTAGCGCCCATACTCTCGAAGGGCTAGTACCCATTAAGGTACTCAAAACAGAAACATGGAGCTAGTACCCATGTTGGGCTAGTTCCCGTGTTGGGCTAGTACCCATGATGGGCTAGTATCCGTGTTGGGCTAGTACCCATACAGGTTTAAACATCCATGTTGGGCTGGCACCCTTCATGGGCGAGCACCCATGATTGGGTATGCACCCATGTTGGGATAGTACTCATAAAATTTTTTACTGAAGCTTCGTCATCAGCAAGCCCCACTTGCTAGGCAAAAGGTCATAGGCAAATCCCCCGTTAACAGTCTAATCACTTCGCCTTGTCCCAAGACTCGTGCTTGTTGGGCTGTGGACCGTAGATCTCACCACTCAGGGCTTGAGATCCTTAAGACAAGGGTGTGAACCCTTGGAATAAGGCTGGGCGTCCTCCAGGAGGGCGCAGGGCCCACTTAACAGCCATAAATAACCTTAGGTGACCTTCCTAAGGGACACCCTCTGGGGGCGCCCTCAGCAGCTTACGAGGGCGCCCTAGTCATGGTTTTGGCCCTTTACGATTTGGGCCCAAAACCATGACCGGGTAGGCCCAAGAGAGGCTACAAATAGTAACCTTGGGATCACTCCCAAGGCATGACCGAAACACAGCACAGAAACCCTAGTTTCTAGAGATTGTACTCACTGACAGTACACCCTGATAACCAGTGAAAATTCCTATCTGAGGCTAATCACCGGACTCCTCCTGCTGTGTGTGTGGTTATCCTCGCGGAAAGTTCCTGCCCGTTCCAGTTGTATTCGGAACCCTTTGTGCTCTCTACCTAACGAGAACCCAGAAGACACACAATTTAACCTTTTAATTAATTAGTCCTGATTAAATATCTGATCTGCTACGTGTATCCTCGTCGTCACACTTGCGTGAACACCCGAGGCACGTTCTTATGTGTGTAAAATATTCTTGATTAAAGTTTCTAATCTGATGCGTGAACCTTCTGTGTCCTATTGACGTGAACATCAGAAGCACGACTCTAGACCTTTCTGAACTTGAAAGTTGAAATACAATCTAATCCTTGCTAATTTCATAGGATCTAGTCATATCGTTGTCATATGACGTACTTAGGGGTTCAACACCTTACACTTAGTATTTCCCTACTCATCTAACCTTTACTCTCGCACTCCCAATGCATTGCCTATTCGTTGTTCCCTTATAATTTCATCCGTTTGTAAGCCTTATGGATGAGTTAAAATAGTGTTCCTTGGTAATTTAAAGTTTTTGTGTAAAAATGTGGTGAAATGCCTCGCATAAATGCATCAAATCACCCGAAACAGCTCAGCAGGCCAAGTTGATCCTGACAAGCGCGCTGTAGCGAGCAACCCTGCGCTGTAGCGAGCTGTCCCAGAACCAGAAAATGGTCTGCTCGCTGCAGCGAGCTTGACAGTTCAGAAATTGTTCAAAAATGTGATTTTCACCATTTTGACCCATTCCAACTTACCAAAGCTTCCCAACAGTGTTAGGGATCATTTTCTATTGCAAATTGACAGTTTAAAACATGAATAAACAAGGAATTAGCAAGAAAAGGAATTAGGGCACCAATATTAAACTTTGCTCAAAAGATGAATTTCACACCCAACTAACCCAAGGTGGGTTCTATCTAGAGGAACTCACCCTAAAGACTTGTTGTGATCTTTGCCAAGCTTCCTACTCCAAAAACCCTAGCTTGGTTCTTCCTTTTTTCTTGATTCTCCTTAACTTTCTCTTGTCTTAAATTCCCACAAAATGAGCATAGAGTGACTTCAAGAGATTGGGATGAAAAATTGATGGAGAGGATTGATAGTTGGAGAGGTTCCAATGAGGGAAATTGAAAGAAGAATAGAGAGAAGTTGGAGAGAAATGTTTAGAGAGAGGAAGTGGTGAAGATTATGAGGAAATTTTGGGGGTAAATGGCTTTTATAGCCTAAACCCTCAAATTACTAAAATGCCCTTCCTCAAAAATATCTCTGGTACATCGACCCAACTCTGATAAATATCTAAGTCTTAAGCGGGATGTTACAGCGGTGGCGTATAGGCTCAGCCGCTCAGGAGCTAATATTACCTTTTTTAGGTGTTCCTTGGTCATAAAGACGGATTGTCCTTGTCCACGACTAATCCAATATTTGAGCCGTTGTTGCAGGTGAAATTGTGTGATTTTATTGACTAGGATTTGAAGGTTTGGAAAGCTCCCTTAATTCATAATTTATTTGATGCGCCCACTGCTCAAATTATCCTTAACACACCGCTACAACCTCTTGTTACGGAAGATAAGTTCATTTGGAAAGGGAAGAAGAGTGGTAAGTATTCTGTTTGAAGTGCATACCGTAAATGTGTGTCTGAAATTGTAGATAATTTTCATTTGCATGCCCCTAGCTTATGTAATTTAATATGGAAGTTAAAAGTGCCTCCCAAAGTCAAGAATTTTTTATGACGTGTGTGTCGTGGTTGATTCCCAACATGTGCTCGTCTTACTAGTAGGGGTGTACCTTGCCCACTAGATTGTGTTCATTGTAATATTAACAATGAAGATATCATCCATATCCTCATTGAGTGCCCTAAAGTTGTTCAAGTGTGGTGTGATGTGAATTTATGGGACACCATCGATAGGGTGCTTCGTCAAGATTGTAATATACATGCACTTATTTTCACTCTTTTGCAACAATTTTCTTCAGATCAATGTGAGCTTATGGTTACGATAATGTGGAGCGTTTGGAAGAGTCGCAACCTGAAGCTTTGACAACAACAAAATGAATCCAACTCGCAGGTAGTTCAGCGTGCCACATATTTATTGGATGAGTGGAGAGCAGCTCAAGTAATCAGGTCCCGCAGTCATGCTCAGTCCAACACGGTCCAAGCACATCTCATAAGGCAAGACGACGAAAGATGGAAGAAACCGACATCTGGCAGGTATAAATGCAATATTGACGCATCCTTTTCTACTTCTCTCAATAGGGTAGGCTTGGGAATCTGTCTTAGAGATGATGCATGTGAGTTTGTTCTTGCCAAAACGAACTGGTTTGCTCCCTTGTGTGACACAGATGTGGGGGAGGCTGTCAGGTTACATACAACTTTGGAATGGGTATCAGATCTCCAGTTTGATAATGTGGACTTTGCTCTTGATTCTAAAAGAGTTGTCGATTTTGTGAATTCACATGCAAATGATAATAGAAAGCTTGGTTGAATCATATTTGCTTGTCAATAGATTTCAGAACTCTCATGTCGAGTTCAATAGGAGGCAAGCGGATGAGGTCGCTCACGAGTTAACTCAGGCAGCCCTATCCAATCGTAGCCCCCATGTTATAAATGATGTACCTTCATGTATTTGGCACATTTTAGCTAATGAAATGCAATGAATTTCTTCCTTAAAAAAAAGGTGGCATGACGTCCCACCAGAAGCTTCCAAGAATGGAATGGTCGTGGTTATCCAGCGGCTCCGCAATAAAAATTAAATGAGGCTTATGCGGCACATAAAAATTCCCCTAATATTTCAATAAAGGATAATCATTGATGAACGGCCAGGGGCAGCCATGGCAACATCCGCATTTGCTGTCACAACGTTGTCAACAACTAAAGTAGTATCGTTAGACAGAATTGGTTACAAGGTTCGCAGCAACAACAAGGTCATCAACCGTCATCTGCACAACGTTATCAATCACGATATTCTCAACAGAAGGGCTATGCTCAGGAAAATTTCCGACATTCTTACCAAGATTCTCAGTCAGAACAATATTGTCGACATTCTCAATATTTTCAGTCACAATATTTTCAGAGAGCACACCATGCTCAGTGTTGGACTCTCCTCCTGAACCGGCTCAAGGAATGTGGGAATACTGTTATGGAGATTCCCCCATACTATGCCATTTGTAACATTCACGAGAGGCATATGGAAAGATGCCTCTCGTGAATAATAATGAAGCAAATGGAAATAATATAAAATGGAGAGAATCTTAACTCGTTTATCTAAAGCCATCGAAAGATGCATCGACTCTTAAATAATCATATAGTCATAATCATAAAATTAAACATAAGAGTGCGCCAACTAACAATTAGCCATCTGAAATAGAACTACAAAGTTTACTTACAAAAGTTTCTCTGTTATTCATTGATTTTGTTATAAGCTCAACCTTATATCGATCCAAAATACCAAACTTTATGATAAAGAGAGGATTGATCAAATGAAACAGATGGCAGGAAATAATTGAATCTATACAATAGTCACCACATTTATACTTGCTTCTCACCATTTAGAACCACAATTTAGTGTAGATTTCTCAATTAAAACAAACTTTTAATTCTTCACTTGAAAATATCAGTATAAACTCACAGATAATTCTGGAAAAATTAAATTAAAAAAAAACTTCTAAAAAAAAAAAAAAATTAGAAGCAAACACTAATTGCTTCCACACTTGGAGCCTTTTGTCATCCCTTCATAAGGCAAATCCATTTGTACCTTTGAGTTGTGGAACCAACTCAGTCAGCACCCTCAATTGCTTCCACACTTGTGAGTGAATCAACTTCTAAATACTATGCAAAGCATGGCTATCAATGAATTCTTGAGGAATGCTCTGTCAAAGTAACACAGTTTGTAAGTTATATGTCAACATTCAGCAGAGCTAAAAGACAAGTTCTCTCAACTTCAGTTTTTGCTTTGCAAACATCTTACAACAGATAAATAGGCTAATTCATATATATTTTTTATCTTGCAATTTGTTAAAAGATTGGTTTCCCAAACCACTTCTTAGAAAAATTAATTTGGTTTGGGAAACTTTTCAACCTTTTTCCCTAGCTCTAATCAAATACTACTTTCTTCTATGCTGGATAATAGAAAAAGGAAGAAGGTTCTTATAGCCAAATGATTATATATACCACAACGTAACTAAGCAGCAAACATCATATCACCCATTAAAAGTCATAAAATTCAATGAAGCCAGAAAGAAATTGTTCAAAATTCAATTCTGGTACCAACAGAAAAACTAACTTATTTCAGCTTCGTCTACAAAATAATGTGACCAATGACTCTTAAGAAATTTAACCACGCAATCAAACCTTGTCTTAAAGGAAGATAAAGAAGGAAGCCATATTTTTTGAACAGGTAAACGTTTATTGAAAGAACTAAAGAACCAAACTACAATGGGATGCAAACGTAGGAAGAAAGGCATCCTATCAAACTACAACAGGCCCCCGAAAAACACTGCAACAGCTGAAAATACAGAAACTCACAAACAGCAGCCATTAACCTAGATAAGCCAGCACAATAAACTTTTAAATAAATGCTCACTCAAAATAAGTCACAGTAAACATACAAAGAAAAAAAAAAGATCCCAAAATAGAAGCCTCGCAGAGCGCACTAGGGTCTTGACAATTACCATCACAGGCGCAAAATAGATCAGGACATCACCGTAGGACACGACACAATGAAAAAAAGAACTCATCAGATCGAGACGGATGACATCAACTAAAACACCAACAGACCCCAAAACTACGTAGGAAGCCTCATTCATCTAGTCATGTAACACAGAGAAACCAGATCAACTCATAAAATAGACGAGTTCTTTGCCATTCTCCCTGGATACCAAGGCCAAACTCTATTTAAGTTTCCTCCTTGAAAGGGAGATAAGACGTGTGGTCAAATTTTTGTGGCTCTTTTAATAAATTATTTGAAATTTCCTCAATGTCATAAGGCAATAAATAGAATCCAAGTAATCCATCAGCATAACAATGATCTCACAGTGTTAAACAAACTTATGAGACAGAAGCCAATAAAATGATTATGAATTGACAAGGGTTTTAAAACAACAAAAATAATCAACACAACAAATTCAAACAAGTAAATCATCAAAAAGAAACTTACTTTCAACAAGTTGAAACCAAGCTTTCAACATAATCCTTGGAATGAATCCATCTTATAGAATTGGTAATTCTAATTTTTTCTGCTCTATTTTCTGTAAAATTATAGATAATTGGATAATATCCTTCCTCGTATGCCAGTATCAACTTATTGCCATTTTCAGAAAGATACACCGGGAACATAAACAACTCACGCCAATATGGGAGCCATTCAGCAGTCTGAAATTCAGGGCGAAAAGCATTTTGAAGACTTTGGTAACTAATTTTAAGTAACAGAGTCCATGACTCTTCAATTCCAAATTCCTTCATCTGCCATATAACAAAGTAGTTTTCCTCGGTATTATGAGAAAAACATAGGTAATCCATCAACACAGAAATAGCCGGTTCCTGTTGCGGAGGCACTCTATCAAAACCTCGAGGGGGTAACAACTGGTGGTATGTCTCTTTACCTAGATCAAGTGAGATGATCACAAATTGGTCGATAGTAATATATTCCCAATCATAAATCTTGTTATTTTGATTTCGAATTGCCAACCAATTAAGATTGCCGCTAACATACACACCATCATTCACACCGAGAGGATGATGTGTATGGGAAAAAGGAACCACAGGAAAATCTTGAATATATCTCCAGACATTATCAGCTAAATTAAAGACTTTCACTTCCACTCCTTCCCCCTCTCCCCGTGGACGAGACGCCACAACCTTATGAGTTCCTTTTGAGTTATCATAACCAAAGGAATAATTATAAGATCCAAATAGATCATCTTCAAAATCTAGATCAAAATGAGGCTTTATATTATTGTCATAAACCCTAATTTTGTTAGATAATGAGTTTGTTGCGGGGTTTTGAAAACGGAGCGAGACATCTCCACTGTAGGAAGAATGACTGCGAAAGCAAAGCAATCCATTGCAGGAACCAACAAAAATGTGGCAGTCATTTTTTGTCAATAGTTTCTCATGAGGAATTCTAATGGATGGGTTTTCTAATAAACGAGTTAAGGGGAAGGGTATAACATTGGAATCAAAGTTCCGATATCCGAATTCAAACAAGAGTGTAATGTAAGGGTTTCTTTTCGATCGCTGAAGGTGTAGTTTGATGAATGAGGGTTCCGAGATGAGAGAATTCCAAGACTTGCAAACACATCTCTGTTGCGTGAGAAATTTCACAGTAAGGAATGATAAGATTACAGCAATAAGGTCGTCGGGTAGGACTGCGGAGTGTTGGGGATAAGATTTCATGACGAGAGAGCCGGCAGCTATGCTGGTGAACTGGTGGTGATAAAAGAACGTTAAGAAGTTGAACCCTAATAATAGATACAATTTTGTAACTTATTTTATTTTGTTTACCGATAGGTTCTCAAATTGCTCAAAAGCATACCTAGCTGCGGTTTGGCCCTACAAGTACAACGGCGGTTCAATCACTTTTTAAATTGGTTTAACCGATCTTAAAAGTGTCCACGACGCTTAATTGTGCTGGAAAGCCGAAAGGTAGTTAATTGTCAATGGGCCAACGGAAGTTGAAAAAAAGAGCAATTTGAGAAGTGAGGAGTAAATTCTTTTCTTACCCCTACAAATATACAACTTTTTTTTTATAGTCCACTAGCATTCAGACGGCACTCCATGCATGTTCGTTCGTTTTTTTAATTGCGCTAACCTGTGTAAATCTATAACAATATATAAAGGGAATACATGATTTTTTTTGCTGCATTTTTTATTATTCCTAATATACACTTAAACAAATTTGCTGCTATGTTGTTGGTGCTATTGAAAAATATAAGAATTTTTTTATATTTGTTATATTGTTGGTAAAAAATAAACATAGTTTTGACCGGTGTTATAAGAATTCCAAGAAAAGTGCATTTTCCAAACATTTTCCAACTAAACAAACATTTTCGGAATTAATTGTTGAAAGTATTGAGGTTGGAATTTAATCGGTGTATTTCTATGAAGTATTATTTAATTGGTGGATCGACGAAGTTGTAGAAATAATATTGGATTATTATGTTGTTTGAGTTGTTCAGTGGATAGTCGAGTAATTAAGTTGGTTAAGATGGAGAAATAATATTAGCAATAATATTGATAAAGAAATTATAATAAAAATTAGTTTATTGGTTGGGTTTAATATTTGGTTGCATGAAGTAAAAGTGGGGGGGTGTGAAAGTGAAGCCCAATGGATTACATAAAGGTATTATTATTATTATTATTTGGTTATGAAAAAGAAAGAAAATAGGTTATCAGTAAAAAGAAAAGAAAAGGGTTTGTAAAGAAACAAAAAGAAAAAGGCAGGTTGTACGTAAGAGAAAGAGAATAAGGAGAAGAAGAAGAGACGAGAAAGTGCTGTACGGACAGAGGAGGAAAAGAGGCAAAGTGAAAGCTATGGCAAAAAGGATTCAATCCGGTGGAATGGAGCGGTCTGCAATCTAAGGTAAGGGTGGGGTTCTTACATTCTAAGGGATTGCATAATGATGGGGTATGGTAGACTCTAGGTATATGTGATTGTATGGATTTTGATCCTTTTGTTCAATTCATGAGGTCTGTGATTTTGATGATGAAATTGGCAAGATACATGTTGTTGTTGATTTGTGGTTATTGATGATTGTTGTTGTTAATGTCATATTATGAATTGGGTATGAATTATGTTGAGTTGTTGTTGTTGATTGTGATGATTTTGAATGAATGAGAAGTTTGAATAATATAAGTTGCTTTTCCTGAGTTTTCTTATCTCTGCCCCGAATTTTGAAATAAAAACTGGTATTGATCGGTACAGAATTGGTCTTAGGTGTAAACACAAAAGTTGTAGGTATGGATGTTAGTTTTCTAATGCCGTTGGTCTGACGTCAAAACGATTTATAGAACTTGAGTTATGGTCAAATTACTGCACGTAGGTCACAGTGAATTTTTATGGACTTTCTGCACAACTTTTCCGAATTTGAAATGAAAACTGGTATTGATCGGTACAGAATTGGCCTTGGGTGTAAACATGAAGGTTTTAGATAATTTTGTTAGCTTTCCAGTGGCTTTGGTTTGACGTGAAAATGACTTTTAGTTTTTGAGTTATGATGAAAATACTCCAAGGAGGTCTTAGTGAAATTGTACGGTGACAGCATTCTCTGTTTCATGTTTTGCGTCTTTTTCACACGTCTCTGTTTTAAATTGGTCTTTGGTATAAACATGAAAGTTGTTGATAATTGTGATATCTTTCTAGTATCCTTGGTTTGACATGGAAATATGTTATGTATAATTTGTTATGGTTTTACAAAATTGTATGATGAATTGTTGATGTTTGAATACGATGTTATATGATGAATTGTTGATGTTTGAATACGATGTTATATGACGTTGTTTATGATTGATCGGTTTGCGATGATGACGTGAAAGCAGTGCTACTGCTGTAATTGTGAATTTGAATGACAGTGATGTAGCCTTATATGGCAGTGATGTGGTTTATGTATGATGCTTGCATGTGTTTTGTTGTTTCATTTTAGAAGTCTCATTCATTGCATCTGGTGACGATGGCCTGAAATTTTGGTAAAGCGACGTAGCCTTGTTTGGCAAAGTGACGTGGGGCTCCGGCCTGACATGCCCTATTTGGCATTATTTTGCGACGTTTGGTACCACATGCATATAGGTGAAGTCGGGTCTCATTGCATTATGTGTCGATGATAAATTGTTATAACCGTGACGTGTGGCGATGTTCATGATGTGCTTGATGTGATGATGTTGAATATTGGTGATGATGATTGTTTATGAAAATGATGTGTGAACATGAATAAAATGATTGGTGAGATAATGAAGTATGATCCTGTGCTTATGTTTTTACTTGCTCATTATTATGCTTTCGTTTATATTGTTTGATATCTCACCCCTTCTGCTGATGTTTCCCCTACCATGGGAAATGGGCAGGTACTTAAGAATAGCTATGGAAGTTGAAGTAACTTTATGAAGTCTCTAGTTGCTGTTAGTTCAAGTTGGTGTCTTGCTCTGATACGTAGCACTCGGGGAAATAGTTGTTATTATTTCAGTTGTTGTATTCTAAGTTAAAATTTATTTCAGTTGAAGAAAAATATTAAGTGGAATTTTGTTAAGTACTTTGTCGTTTAAAAGATGTTTCTAAGTTGATTCTAAATCATAAGATGAAGTTTGAATTCATGCTGAATAAAGTTGTGATTTCGAATGCTATGTATCAATGTTAAATGAAATACAGGTTGTTTTGTTGTTTTATGTTGAAATGTGACATCCCATGTTTGTTGGAAGTTTTTAAAATACTCTGATTTTCGTTTATATTTACCGGGTAGATTTGGGGTGTTACAGTGTTTCTGTGGTCATGCTTTTTGTTCTTTTTCCTTTTTTGAATCCCTAACTTTTGCCTGGACCGCCCTTTCAGGTTTTCAGTCCACCGGGAATATATTCTTTTGTATGCCCCTAATTTTTGCCTGGACCGCCCTTTCGGGTTTTCGATCCACCGGGACGCTCATTTTTGCCTAAGCCGCCCTTTCGGGTTTTCGACTTACCGAGCTTTTCTTTTCTCTTTTTCTTTTTTTTTTCTTTTTTTTTCAAGCAATTGACCATGTTTAACCTGCAGAGTTTGTCCGTTCTCAGGATAACTGTTGATGCACACTTCACTTATTCATGAGTTCAGAGAGAATGTGTTTGTTGTCTATGCTTTCCAAAAAATACATAAAAAAGATTTATGATTTTTGAAAAAAGTTTTGCATCAAGTACTACCATCAAAATAGAAGAGATTTTATAAACCGGATAAGTGAGAATTCCAAATAAAAGGCACAGGCTCAAATTCATTTTAACAGAGTGGTGGCCCGCCAATGGCATTGCCCCACGGATCTCTCAAAAGTTTGGAAAATGGTAAATATAAGGGGAAGGTACATTGAACACAATAACCGTTATTCTCCCTAACAACTTTGAATTCCACCGTTTAGATGCTTCCGATTCAGAGTCTTTTTGACCGCTAACGTGCCCCAAGTGAGTAGAGATCAGACCAATGCAGTTACTTTGTCTTTTGATCCTTAATTTTTGCATAAACCGCCCTTTCGGGTTTTCGATCTATCAGGATGATTATTTTCTGTTTCATGTCTCTAAATTTTGCCTGGACCGCCCTTTCGGGTTTTCAGTCCACCGAGACGCTCATTTTTGCCTAAGCCGCCCTTTCAGGTTTTTGACTTACCGAGCTGTTCTTTTATTTTTAGACAAAGTATTTCTTGACTGCATCGGCGTTCACAGGACGGGGAAGCTCGTCACCATCCATAGTCGTAAGAGTCATTGCACCACCGGAGAGAGCTCTCTTGACGACATATGGACCTTCATAATTAGGTGTCCATTTGCCCCTGGAATCGGGTTGAAAAGATAGGATCTTCTTGAGCACAAGACCTCCTTCTTGGAACACACGGGAACTGCCCGTGACACAAAGCATTCATGCGTTTCTCTTCAGTCAAGTTTGAACTGATCATATTTGTTTTGACATCATTCAGCCTCTGATAACTTGGGTTCCACTAAAACTCTCATTGATGAAATCTCAATCCCCACAGGGAGTACTGCTTCTATGCCATACACTAAAGAAGAGGGGATTGCCCCTGTTGAGGTACACACTGAAGTACGATATCCATGTAAAGCATACGATAACATCCCATGCAAGTCCTTGTAAGTGGTTACCATCTTCTGCACCATCTTTTTGATGTATTTTCTTTCTTTGTTTTTTTTTTTGCTTTTGTTTTTTTTTTTGCTTTTGTTTTTTTTTTGCAGCCTCGATGGCACCACTCATCTGGGATTTGAACAGGAATACTGTAATGGTAGTTCTTCGGAACCCAAGTTAATCATTTCGAGTGCTTCTTCATGAGGCTGAATGATGTTCTTTTATATTCCAGTAACAGAGAGATCTTTTCGGGAATCTGTTCATCCTCCTCCTCTTCAGCTTCGTGAACAGGGAACTCAAAGTCGGGAGAGAGCATAGGGTTACAGTGTTCAACGGGCTTATTGATGTTCGGTCTACATATGATTGATGATTGATTTTAGAAAACGAGTGAAAAATGCAGACCTTTTGAAATTGATTTAAAATAAAATAAAATAAAATATTTTTTTTTTGGGTTTTTTGTGTTACCATTTTTCCAGAAAAAGCACTAAAATAAAAATAAAAAGTCGCGAAAGAAACGACAATTTTTCATTGATAGTGGTAACTTGAAGACAAAAGTAGAGCCCTACATGATTTCACTTTCGTATCGGGCGAAACGAAAGGATTTTTGAAAAGATAAGACAACTAAAACACATTCCTTGGACCCATGAGTAACTGAGGGGATGTCAACAACGATCCAATTGCAGTAACCTTTGCCATGTGTTACAAAATTCACTGCCACCTTCTTCACCAGGGTGAGCTTTTGAGCAATCTTGCACCAAATTAACAGATGGGGTCCCATGGCCAGGTAGTAGATTAGCTTGCACATCGGGACTCGACCCTTTGAAGGATAGGATGTTGGCCTAGATCAACTTTTGGGCTTCGGCTTTCAAGGCATAACAATGCTCAACGTCATGACCGGGTGCCCCTTGATGGAAAGCGCAAGTAAGATGAGGTCTATACCCCCTTGGCAGTCTTTCAGGTACCTTAGGAGGTGCCCTAGTTTGAACAAGATTTTTACCCAGTAAAGCAGGAAGCAACTCTGCATACGCCATGGGGATTGGATCAAAATGGGATGCCCGTTGAACCCGATTCTGTTGTCGAGGCTGTTGTTGATATTGTTGCTGAGGCCTTTGTTGGGGCTGGAGCTGATTTCTGGATAGCCGGAGTTGGGGTTCCAAAAGAGGTGGGATGAAAACCTTCGTCTGATAGGGATGACATCCCCATGGGTAAGCTCCAGACGTGCCGGGCGGTGGAGCAAGTATGGTAGAAGTTGGTAAGGCAAATGAGATTGGCTGCTCAAGAGTAGTGACAGCAGGCTGAGGAACTGAAGCTTGAGCTTGGGAAGCTAGCAAAGCGTTCACCATGGAGGTCAGCTTCTCCATTCCTTCCCGGAGATTGGCCACCTCTTCCCGGAGGTTCTGGTTTTCTTGCTCTAACATATCCATTCTTTTCTGATTAGCCATAGTGTTGTAAATGCGATTCAGTTTGTGGAGAATTCGTCGGGCCAATTTCTTTGGACTGCGGCTGATTGACCTTTGGAAAAACAAGACATGAGACTCGACTTGAGAAACTATGAATGCGATATGATGCATGATTATGCTTATGCAGAAAGATTTGTTATCGAAGGACTTTGTTGAAGTATTTGTAAACATCATGGTTTGAACATTTCATTTGAGCATCAAGGCCTTACAAAATAGTTCTTTTTTAGAAACCAAGCCAAGGGACCAATTCAAAAGTCCTTTAGTGGAAGCTAGATTTTAACAGGAAATTTTTTAAAGACTCCTAGCTTCCTTAAATTCAACAAATCAGGGCTCTTGAAGGTGTACTTCTTGGTGCTCCTCTATGATGTTCACAAAAAAACTTGTTTAAGTCCTTCGGTAATTGGATGAAAAAAAATGTTTATGAATGGATGCATGTATGCATGATTATGCTAAAGAGCGGAGAAAACATGGTGAGGTTAAGTCCAAAATGTTGGAGTCAAGGGTAAGCACGCCATTTGGTAAGGACTATGGTTTCATTTGTACCTGTATCACGGGTTCTACCAAGTTCCCAAAGTCCTCAACCCCTTCCAAATATCGTCGGGTTACGAGATTGACTCCCGATCCAATAATATTTGTAAGAAAGTCTCGTTTGAGTGTAGTATCGCGTATCAACTAATTCAAGATTACTCTTGGTTAGCCACCGCACTACGTCCTAAAAGGCCAAGATGGGTTAAAGGTAACTAAAGGTCCTCAACTTCATAGGTCACTTGAAAATATCAATGCCGAACACGACTTACTCATGCCGACATAGTAATACTTCCAAGATCCCTCCATTGAGCGGGGTTATCACATGTGCCACATCCGAAATTTACCCTCGGAAAGCCACTTTGATTATACCACCATCCTATCTTATGTTTCCCTCAAGTCCGGGTGTAGGACTTATCTCACCACTAACGTAAAAGGAAAAAAAACACATATGCACATATTTACATTTTTTTTTAAGCAAGTTATAGCCCAAAATAATTAAATAAATTCAAGTTAGGCTCAACCCTCTTAGGGAATCCCCAGTGAAGTCGCCATTTCTGTCGCGGTGATTTTCGGAGATCAAACTATTGATTAGCGTTGACTCACTAATTTTATTTCACGACTGAACTTTTAATTTTTTTAAATGAAAAGTGGAAAAAAGTTCTAAATTACCACATTTTTAAAGATTAGGGTTCGGGGGTTAGTTACGTTTAGGGAAGGTGTTAGCACCCTAAACGTTCGTAGTACTCTACGAGAACCTCTTGATTTTATTTATTTATTTTGGCTACAACTTGCTTATTTATTATTTTTTTTTAAAGAAAAGAATGAATTAGAATAGTGAGAAAGGAAAATAAAATGTCTTTTTTACTTTTTATGATTTGGAAGGACAAGGTCCTCTGCCTACGTACCCGTGAGGGATCAAAACCTCGTAGTTCGGGGTAAAAAAAGACGTTTGATTTGTTTGATGTTTTTTATTAGTTTTAAAAAAAAGTTTTAAAGATAAAATAAAAGCCAAGTGGCTAAGTAAGATTGATTTGTGTTTTTTAATTTTGAAAAGGATTAAAGTGTTATTAAGGTGGATTAATGATTTTTAAAGAAAAAAAAAGAAAAAAAAAAGGGACACTTGATTGAAAATCAAGGTTTATTAAGAAAAGATTTTTGTGTTTTTGATTATTTGAATGTTTTTGTTGTTTTTTTTTAATATGAACTAAGACTAAAAAACGAAACGCGAGGAAATTCCGTGGTGACGTTGGATCACCACGAAACCCTTTTGAAATTTAAACTAATCTAATTTTTTTTGTTTTTTTTTATAAGGCGAAATAAAATAAAGATAAAAATAAAGGACATAAAGCGGGATAAATAAAGTGTGGTGTCAGTGCATATTCTCATTTATGATTTACATTGTACCTAAATACATTCTAATAAAATGGAATAAAAATAACAAAATGATAAACAAAAGGAAAGAGAAAAAAAAAACAAAATTACAAATAACAAGTATGCTAAAAAGAAAAATAAAAATGCATGAAATAAAAGGAAAAATAAAAAAAATAAAAAAAATGCATGAAGTACTATAAGATAAATGCAATGAGATAAGATGCATGAAAATAAATAAATAAAAAAATTAACAAGATAATATGCAAGAATGATAAGAAAACTAAAAAAATAAAAGGGAAAAGGGGGGTGCAGTAAGCAAAATGGGGGTATGAGAAGCAATCAGCAAGAACTGATGAAGAGAAAGGTTTGGGCCGCATGGGCCTTGTGTTTGGGTCAGGCTTTAAAATGCTTTTTTTTTTTTTCAGAATTTTCCTCATTCTTTCTCTTTTCTTCTCTCTCAAACTCTCCTCTTCTCTCTTCTTCTCTCTTCTTTCTCTCAAAAACTGCCATGGCCACAAACTTCCGGCGCGGTGGCCGGCCAGCCCAGGTGGGCGGCGCCACCGCGCCGGAACAGTAAACCACCTCCTTTTCAAAAAATTTTAGGTTTTTCAACAATCCTTTTCTCTTCTCTTTTTGGATCTAAAAATGTTTTTTTTGAAAATCTTTACAAGAAAACCTAAATCTAAGTTTGAAAACAAAGGAAATCCGAAAAAGCTACCTTGTTTTTTGATTTTTGGTTCGGCCTGGATAAGGGTTATGTTTGTGGTAAGTGGTGGAGGGTTCGTGAATGATTGTTTTGTTGGTGTTGGTTGTTGGTGAGGGAGTGGGTGAGCGTGTTTGTGGTGGTAGTGGAGGTGGGCCGTAGGTTTGCTGGTGGTTGTGGTTTGGAGGGAGATGCGTGAGTTTGGGTAGTGGGTATGGGGCTTGCGCGAAGGAGGAATGTTGGGAGAGGACGAGTGGTGTGAGGCGGTGATGGGTTTGCGTTGTGTTTGGTTGCTGGGAGGGCGTGAGAAGGAGGTGAGTGTTGGTTTTGTTGTGTTTTGTGGTAGGTGTGTATGGGGGAATGGCCGTATGGCTGGGTTCTGTGTGAGGAAATTAGGGAGTGTTGGTTTTTGTTGTGTTTTGTGGTAGGTGTGTATGGGAGAATGGCCGTATGGCTGGGTTCTGTGTGTTAGCTGAGTGGTGTTTCTGATGAGTTTTTCTTAGTTGGCTTTTGCGTGAATTCCGTCCCCCTCTGATGAATTTTGGTTCCCTTTTTAATTAAGCCAATGCCACTAAATGACAATGAAGACCATTGATAGACCATAAACAGCACAGTCAACCCAAATTTTCACCATTAAAAAGACAATTAAGAACAATAATACACAAGTCAACTGATAAAAATAAAATCCAAAAATAATAAAAAAAGATAAAAATAAAAAGGGTAACACAATAAAAAGATAAAAGGGTAATAAGAAAATGATAATGCTAAAAAAAACAAGTAAATAAATAAATAAAAAGAAATTAAAAACAATAATAAATAAATAAAAAAAAAATATATATACAGTTGCCTTCGGAACCAAAAAATGAGGTATTTTAAAATACCTCCCTGCTGAGATTTCGTCCGAAACAAAAAGACGAGTGAAAAATAAATTTAGGTCAAAAATTGGGGTATGACATTTAGGAAATGAGTCTGGAGGGTTAGGGGTTAGGAAGATGAGGGAGTTTAACACTGCTTTGCTAGGTAAATGGTGTTGGAGGTTTTTAGTAGAGAGAGGAGGTTTATGGTATAGGGTGTTGGTTGCTCGTTATGGTGAGGAGGCAGGGAGGTTGGCGGTTGGGCGCCAGAGTGGTTCTTTATGGTGGAGGGAGGTTGCGAAAATTCGTGATGGTGTAGGTGTTGATGGAGGAGGGTGGTTTGAGGAGAGTATTGTGAAGAGGGTTGGTAATGTGGTAGATACTTTTTTCTGGACGGATCCGTGGTTAGGTGGTGTTCCTTTGTGTGTGAATTTTAGGCGTCTATTCAACTTGACTAATTATAAGTTGAGTATGGTTGCGGATATGTGTGGTTTAGGGTGGGAGGAAGGTGGGGCGGCTTGGCACTGACGCGTCAGTTGTGGGTGTGGGAGGAGGAATTGTTAGGGGAGTGTAGGAATTTACTTCATGATATTTCTTTGCAGTCTAATTCTACAGATTAGTGGTTGTGGAGGCATGACCTTTGTGACTGTTACTCGATGAGGGGTGTGTATACTTTGCTCACTAGTCAGGACTCTCATGGTGTAGAAGCTACTTCAGACTTAATATGGCACAAACAGGTTCCCCTGAAGGTCTCTGTTTTGGCTTGGAGACTTCTTCGTAACAGGTTACCGACTAAGGATTATCTGGTGACGTGCGACATCATCTCTCTTGAATCTCAATTATGCGTGACTGGTTGCGGAGGATTGGAAATGGCTCATCAAATTTTCCTTTCTTATCCCATTATGGCTCGATGGTTGGGTGACTGTTTGATCGTATGAAGGAATCAAATGGACTATGAACGCATTCTCTGGTGCATAGCGGCACTTCATAGATACATGTAGTCTGGAACTGTAGATGGGCTCCTTATTGGGCCTAAGTTGGATAATAAATATGTCGTAAGGATTGAGCATTGACCCGGTCCGAAATAGTATGAAGGTGAGAAAAACACAAGAATGAGGGGTTGAATTGTGTTAGCTTTTTCTAAAAATCTTTTTCAGTGTTTAAACAAAATAGAACAAGCAAGATAATCAGAGGAGAAGACAACACAAGCAAATTATCCTGGTTCATCCCACAATCCGAGGTTAGTTCAACGCCTTGCACTTCAAAGGGATTTTTCACTAGAATCACACAAGATTACATTTACTTAGACACACAAGTCTAAGATTTCCTTGCCTCATTGTTAGCCTGTATTTTTCGACAAAGGATATTAAATGCAGCCACTGAGGTTTGATTGGACACGTGGAAGAAAGATGGAATTTTTAGCTTAAAGGATTTCTGAAGTTGCGCATGTTCGTTCGACAGAATCGAAGCATTAGAGTTGGTTGAAACACATCTCGACAACGCGAAGGTTGGTTATGTTTCGAAGAGTCTCTTTGACAAACTGTCAAAGTTCACAGCTGTCGAAAGAGCAAGATTTGAATTTCAAATAGGTTGTTTTCTCTGTTATTAGACGTTATTAGCAGTTAGAAGTGTGGATATGATTGTGCAGTTATTTCCTTTAGTATAAATAAGAGTTTTCCGTGAGGAAAACGGGGTCACAAAATCACTTACATAATATTCTACACACTCAAAGTATCCAAGTTACAGCGAGAAAAGAGTTATGAATCATGTATGATCCTTGTGAACAACCTTTATTTCGAATCAATGCAATTTGTTTTACTCTAAGTTAATTTCTGCAATCTACTTTCATACTGTAATTCATTTTCGACAAGTTCAAGCAATCGAACTTGAAGATGTTTTGTCTTCTTTGTACATTCGAAACATACAAAAATACATAAGAACATGCAAAGATCATCAAATAAATCTGACACACATTGCTCTGAGATTACTGGTTGATCTCACAAGTAATAAATCTATAACCAGTGGTTGTTTACCAAAAACCAAGGTAAACAAATTGGCACGCCCAGTGGGACCTTGTGTGTCTAAGGTTCGCATTATTTGAGTTTTTCTTTTTGCGTTCTGTTATTTTAAACTAAACTCTTGTGATCTTACTTCGTATGTGATTGAGAGGAGGCAAGTGTCTTCCTGAAATGGTGCGTCCAAGTTCAACGTCCGCTTCCTCGTCTAGCACGCAAGCCAGTGCACAAATTTCACAAGAAATACCCGCTAGTAGTCAAACCCAATCAAATGTGACCGGTGTTACAGCCTATATGCCATCGTCTACGTCGATACCGACATCGACTAGTCATGCAGTTATCGAGGCTGCCATTCCATCGATGCAAGCGAGCCCAGCGGTCTCTAGACCGTTGATACAACAAGTGGATAGAAATACTTTGGCGGGGCCCTTTGGTGCCTCGATTCCACATTTTTCGCTCGCAACGACAATGAGGGATCCGCCTTATGGCATGCCAACAACTTTGATGGCAGGCCTTGGGACGAATGCATCTATATTTGTAGATATCACAAATACCATATTGTCACCAGTACATGGATCCGCAATGAGCATCCCTAGTCGAAACGCCCCTTTGGCGCTGACTAATACGTCTGTGGCGTCGATTAGACAAAAAATGGACGGATGTAACCATGATATGGTAAACATGTTAACCCAACAGATTGGGACGGTATTTAACCCGATAATCGAGGATACTAACAATAGTTACCAAATGTTGGCTGCTCAAATGGAGAGAATTGCCAATTTCTTTAACCCAGTTCAACCACTTAATCCTGGACCGCTTCGAATTGGCAGAAGAGGAGACAATGTAGTGAATCAAGGGCCATAACCCGCGCCCCGAGAGGTTGAAGAGCCAATTGTAGGGGCAACACAACAAGCCCCTGAAGTCGTTTTGTTAAATAGAAATCAAAACGCAGACGAGGTGGTTAGACAAATCCGACAGAATAATCTGGGAGGACAAGATAACATAGCCTATCTCGTCGAAACAATTTTGGTCCAGAATGACCTTAATGTAGGCCTACACAGGCCAAATTTCGTTTCAGCCTTGTCTGAATATGTCTTGCAAACTGAACTCCCTAGGGGATGGAAGATCCCCAAGTTCACAAATTTTGCTGGAGAAACGAATGAATCTACCATCGAACACATTGCCCGTTATTTAACAGAGGCAGGGGACATTGCAAATAATGAAAACTTAAGAATGAAACATTTCCCCAATTCCTGGACGAAGAACGCTTTCACATGGTTCACTACCCTCTCTCCTCATTGAATACATAATTGGAACCAGTTGGAGAGAGTGTTCCATGAACAGTTTTAAATGTGCCAATCTAAGATAAGTTTGAAAGAATTGGCTAGTGTTAGGCAAAAAATGCCCAAATCTATTGATGATTATCTCAATAGATTTAGACTGTTGAAGGTGAAATGTTACACCCAAGTGCCCGAACTTGAGTTAATCGGAATGGCTGCTGGAGGTCTAGATTACTCTGTCCGAAAGAAATTGGATACCCAACATTTGAGAGATATGGCCCAGTTGGCCGATAGAGTTCGACAAGTGGAAAAGTTAAAAGCCGAAAAGGCTAGGTCTAATAGGTTTCACAAGAAAGAGAAGGTTGCATATGTCGACGATAACGACAACTACCAAGAATTCGATGTTGAATATGCTTCCATCGAAGAGAATGAGGTCGATGTGGCCGAATTAAAACCTGGACCTCCATATGTTTGTAAGTTATTGAAACCATCAGACGGAAAGACTCCCGTCGAACCAAAAAATGATAAATTTGTTGCAAAAACATACACCTTTGACGTTACTAAATGTGACGAAATTTTCGACTTGTTGGTCTCTGATGGTCAAATCGTGGTGCGTAAAGGTTTAAAGTTGCCACCAGTAGACCAAAGGAAGAAAAGAGGGTTTTGCAAATTTCATAATTTTTTGGGTCATAATACTTCCCGTTGTGTTCTTTTGAGGGACTTGGTGCAGGAAGCACTCAATGGGGGAAGACTGAAATTTGGCGACAAGGCAAAATCGCCAATGCAGTTAGACGCTGATCCTCTCCCAGTCATTGATGCAATGTACGCCGAGCTGTTAGACATCAACGTTGTCGAGGTTATGGAAGAGAAGCCAGGGAAAAGTTTCAGCAATCCCAAAGAGGGTACTGAAAGCCTCATGATAGCACCTGCAATGATCACTGAAGAACAGTACAAGAAACAATTGAAAGCTGTGTACCGTGATGCTGAAGAGGGTCTGGTTGCTTTTCTGAATCGTTGCAAGATAAGCAACTCAGACGTCACGATCTGTCCAAAATGCAGTTCAGTGTTCGACAAAAAAGCAGCAAAAGGCCTCGAAGGGAAACAGTTGGTGTCGAAGAGGAAGGGAAAATGGGTCGACAATAGGCCTAAGGTGGTGCCTCCGAAAAAAACATGCGTCCCATCCTCGGAAACTCATGTGGGTAAAAGGATCCATTCTAACGAAAAAAATGTTGGTTGTCATTCTTCCATATCAACGAACGGAGAAATTTATCATGTCGACAATAGGTACGCCTACAGAAATGGATACAAAGGAAAGAACCCCATGACAAAGACTCAATGGCGTAGATTCCAACGTCAGAAGAAAGCTGCCGCTACCGATGGTGTCGAAAATCCTACAAAAGGAAAGGAAATGGTGGTCACCAAAGTCAGGAAGCCAGCAACAGAGAGACTCTTTCCTCCACTGCCTCCCGTCAAAGAAAACCTTCCTGCCGTGAATGAAGAATTGGGGTCAAATTTTTCCGATTCCAAACCAGACTTTGATGAGATATGCAACTTCGTTTCGATTCTACCCATCGAATTTGATGTAGTCTCAGAAATCAGTGAGGGAGAAGAAGAATTTATAGAGGATATGGCTGAACATAAGCCAGTTTGTTACTATGTGATGAACAATGGATGTGTCGAAGAACAACAAGCCATGTTCGAAAGGCCTAGTCGAGACATGAGGAACCACCTTAAACCTCTATTCGTTCAGGCTAAGGAGAATAACATTGGGATAAATAAAGTCCTAGTAGATGGTGGTGCAGCGGTGAATCCGATGCCGTTATGCTTGCTAAAGAAAATTGGAAAGAAAGAATCTGACCTGACATCCCATAACGTGGTGCTCACGAATTATGAGGGTAAATCCGGCCATTCTTATGGGGCAATTGAAGTTGAATTAATTGTCGGAAGTGTCAAGAGGTCGACGTTGTTCATGGTAATTCCATCCAAAGCCAATTATAATCTGTTACTTGGCAGAGAGTGGATACATGGTGTCGGAGCGGTCTCGTCGACTACGCATCAGAGAATATCCATCTGGAGGGAAGATGGATTGTTAGAAAATATTGAAGCCGACCAAAGCTATTTCAGGGCTGAAGTCGACCATATTAACAAAAAGACCTTTGATAAGCATTTGGCGTATATTTCTCCATGTCAATCCTCAGATTTTGGTCTAGTTAGACCAGAGCTTGTGAAGAGTTATGTTAAACTTCACCCATACCGTGGTTTCTTTTGGGAAAGGGAGTTAGTCGAAGACGGAAATTCTTCTAAGGATGAAGCCCCACCAACTGGGTGGGACGACAGACATTAATCATGTCCATTCCCAATTCATGGGAGAGAATTACAGCCTATATGGCCTAAAATAAACGAAACGCGGCTTTGGAAGCTGCCATGCAACAAGAAATGGTCCTCGAAACCATTGAAGATCGTCAGGAAGACAGGCTACTCGAAGACCAGAGGTTGGATTGCATATATGATGAGGAGCCTTTAGGGTTTGAAAAAGATCCAATGGGTTTGGCCAAGAAAATTGTGGCACAGGATCCTCTGGAAGAAGTTGACCTTGGAGATGGCTTTGTAAAGAGGCCAACTTATATTTGCGCCAAAATTGGTGAGTCGTTCAAAGTTCGAATCATTAAACTCTTGAAGGAATATAAAGACTGTTTTGCTTGGGACTATAATGAAATGCCAGGTCTAAGTCGGGACATGGTGGAATTAAAACTACCAATCCGACCAGCAAAGAAGCCAGTAAAGCAGACTCCAAGGAGGTTTGCACCCCATATCCTGTTAAAAATCAAAGAAGAGATCGAAAGACTCTTACGAAGCAAGTTCATCAGAACGGCTAGGTACGTCGAATGGTTGGCTAACATAGTCCATGTAGTAAAAAAGAATGGAACTCTTAGAGTCTGCATAGACTTTAGGGATTTAAACAACGCCACACCTAAGGATGAATACCCTATGCCAGTGGCAGAAATGTTGGTCGATTCGGCAGCAGGTTTTGATTACTTAAGTATGCTAGACGGCTATTCTGGTTATAATCAGATTTTTATTGCCGAAGAATATGTGTCGAAGACAACTTTTAGATGCCCTGGGGCCATAGGCGTTTATGAATGGATAGTCATGCCATTCGGTTTGAAGAACGCTGGCGCCACATACCAAAGGGCAATGAACTCTATGTTCCATGATTTTATAGAAAAATTTATGCAAGTGTACATAGATGATATTGTTGTGAAATCTCCTAACCTATTATTCTCTCTCATCAAAATAATTTTTTTTAATCAATCATCTATCAATTAAATACACTAAAATCAGCAAAAACTCAAACCCATCCAAGTATTTTCCTTTTTTGCCTTTGAGAAAGAAAGAACAAACATGAGATAGATTGGGATAAGGAGGATTGTTACTACTTTTGTTATCTATCATCATGGTTTCCTTTAAAATGTTTTTAACAACTAGACTTTCCACCCGTGCTGCCACACGGGTCATAAATATATGCAAAAGTCAATTTCAGTAAATATTCAATGTATTAAACAACGGATAAAGTATTGGTTCAAGATAAATACAAATGATTTAACAGTGTAACAAACATTTTACACGTTTCTAAAAACCTCTCGATACACGACATTTGAAGTTGTGTTAATTGAGTTTCCATATTCATCAGTCATCAAAATCTTCAAACCCTTTCTTGATGTAACCCTCGAGATTGCAACATAAAGCTGACCATGTGAAAACACCGGCTGAGGAAGGTATATGCCTACTTGTTTTAGTGACTGCCCCTGACTTTTGTTGATGGTCATTACAAAAGACACATATATAGGAAACTGTCGACGCTGAAACTTAAAAGGAATTCTGGTATCAGATGAACTCAATGATAATCTAGGTATATAAACCTTTTCTCCAATGTTGTCGCCAGTTATCACCTTACCTTCTAGAACATATCTTCCCATATTCGTAATTATCAATCGAGTACCGTTGCATAAACCATTAGTTGGGTCCAAATTTCTCATTAGCATCACAGGTACTCCAACCTTTAATGTTATCTTATGATTTGGAATACCAGAAGCATTAATAGTATTTAAAAATTCTGGTGTGTGTACATCATCTGGCCTATTAACCATTGAGTTGCTCGAAAGAGGTGAATCACAACTTAAGTATGTTTTTTCTTCGCCAGGAATTAAAGACATAACATAGTCATTGATCTAAGTCTTAAGTTATGTAGGTATCTCAAGACATTGAATGCTTCATCAAGTCTTAACTTATGCAGTTGTTATTTGTGCATGTATAATGAACTATGATTGAAACAACCGATTTTGTATTGAAAACATATGGCCTCTATGATTGGATTATAGCTCTTTATGTATCCTTCAACCACCATATGAAAAGGATGGGAATAAATGGCACACGTGTATAAATTACCCATTTTAAGCCCAAAGGATTTCCATATAATGATAGGATGAACCAATGGATGATTAGAATTTATTTATAACAAAGTTGGCACATATACTTTTCTAAATTGCGGTAGCATTAGAAAATGCTCATATTTTTTTGATACACAAACTATAACCCATTCATATTAAATCTAATTAGAATTTATATTATTTGGACAAACAATTTGCATTGATTATTGGGAGTAAATGATCTGCACGTGTGCAGAGTTTGTGCAGATCATTTGCACTGTATGAAGGTCAGCTTCTGAAGGTCAGCGTCTCAAGGCAGCTTCTGAAGGTCAGCTTCTGAAGACAGCTTCTGAAGGTCAGCTTCTGAAGGTCAGCTCCTGAAGGCAGTGTAACGACCCTATTTTCGTATGTTATATTTTTATATATTTTATTTTATGGATTTGCATTTAAAAATATTTTCGCGTAATCTAGAAATAATTATTTGGCGCGAGGATAAGTTCGTAATCGAGTTTTTAGGGTTTTGGGGCGAAATTGGGCCAAGAAGATGAATAGTATTGGGCTTTTGAGTTTATGAGTAGTAGTGATCCTATGTATATGATAGTAGTAAGCTTGGATTGAAATAGAAGGCTAGGATTGGTCCTTGAGAGTTAGTAAGGAATGGATGGCCAAGATTGTTTTGCTTGAGTTATAAGATTATCACAAAGACTTTGAATATCACTATTCATTGTCTTTGTGAAGAAACTTGGAACGTGAAAGAGAAGGAGGAAAAGCAAGAGAAGCTAGGGCAAGAGCAAAAGAGCAAGAGAAAGCTTGGAATTTCTGTAGATTCATCGATTGTGAGGTAAGAGAGTTAGTATTGCTTATTCACAAGTGATTTTGAGAAGCGGAGAATGTCTATTTCTCCATCCCAAACTTCTCCTTTCACTTTGTCTATGTTTTGATGGAGAGTTTTTATGATTTAAGTGTTGAGGATCATGTTTTGCTTACTTGATGCTAAGTGATGATGCTAGTATGGTTAGTTGATGTTGCTAGTGTTTTGAATTCATAGGAAAAGTTATAGAAAGTTAGTGTTTTAAACCCTAATTTCTTTGCTAGGTATAATCCTTGCTTGTGATTGTTTTAAATGATGTTTTATGATGGAAAATCGTTTTTAACAAGTCCTGGAACTTTGGGTAACCTTGAATGGGCTAAAATGGTGGAAAATCACATTTTTACATGATTTTATACTGATATGGTCGCTGTAGCGACGGACCGTCGCTTGTAGCGACCAGGCAGGATAATTCCCTGCCTATCCGCGCTTCAAGCGACCGCACTGGCGCTTGTAGCGACCAGGGGCGCTTGTAGCGACCAAGGGCTCGCTTGTAGCGACCAACCCTGGACATGCCAACTTCGTTGAGCTGTTTTGAGAGTCCTGGTGCGCGCGGGGATGGCTTTTTGCTACTGCATTCTCATAATATATTTTGGAAACCTTGCCCACAATTTTAACTTATTCTTAATGCTTCCTAAAGATTAATTGTTCAAGAAAAGCTTGAGTATATACATGTTGTGTCTTATGATTTGGCCATGAGTGCTGATAATTTAGTAGTTGTGTTTGTTGTTGTTGATGTTGTGATAATTATCAGAGTGCTGATAATTTAGTAGTTGTGTTTGTTGTTGTTGATGTTGTGATAATTATCAGAGTGCTGATAATTTAGTGGTTGTGTTTGTTGTTGTTGTTGTTGTGATAATTATCAGAGTGCTGATAATTAGTTGTGTTAGTAAGTATCATATATTTGCTAAGTGAATCATCATGCATTTCATGATTGTATGATATCAAGAGTGCTTGGTATATGAAATCCAAGAGTGCTTGGTTATCAAGAGTGCTTGATAAGGATATAAGTTTATCCAAAATGATTTGGTACCACATGCATTAGAGAATGCATTTGAGGCATGCATCCTTGTGACATTAGTGTTCATTTAGGAATTATGTGTGCATAATGGTTGTTAAGTGATAATTGTTATTGATGAGTGTTGTGCGTTGTCATTTACGTGTTGTGGTTTGGTTATGTATAATAATGTGTTATTTATACATGTTTATTGGTTGTGATACTAACACTCTCTGTTTTGTGTTATCTGCTGGATCTTTGGGGATCCAGAATATCAGGTTGACGAGGCTATCGTCGAGGAGTAGCTTTTGCTGTTTAGGAGCCTACGTAGTGGTGAGGGCATAGCTTAGCTATCCTTACTTTTTGTACTAGGTGTTGTATCCTAGTTAGAGTTTAGGGCTCTGATAGTTGTAACACCACTTTGGGTATCTGAACGTGTACGTAACTGTGGCAATGATCTCTGTTGTAGATTTGCCCCTTTTGAAATCTTATGTATATATTTTTGTATATTATATGCATGCTTGGTTACAAGCTGTTTGTTATTTTTCCGCTGCTGTATGTGAATCAAATATATTTTGATCTGTTGATGTTTATGAAAATGCGTTTTCATTATGTTGTAACTTCCTATGTCCTTAACGTTTTTTTTTATTAAAGTTAATAATCGGCGATTAAGGGTTAGGGTGTTACAGGCAGCGTCTGAAGGTCAGCTTCTGAAGGCAGCTTCTGAAGGTCAGTTTCTGAAGATCAGCTTCTGAAGGCAGCTTCTGAAGGTCTGGAATTTTACTCATTTTCTTGATTTTTTTTCCAAAATGTGTAGACAGTGAAAACCATTGTAATGCTATTTTCTTTATTTTCATTAATCAAACTATGTTACGTAATTAAGACATATTTTCTTACTCTACAATTGCATTACATTACTCATCTCAAAATTATTTTCTGATACACAAACCTAACTACCATATTAAATCTAATTAGAATTAAGGAGTTGGCACATAATTCTTCTCTAAACTGCGGTAGCATGATCTGCTACTCATGACTAAATTACGGTAGAAATAACCGTTACAAATTTATATATTCTACCGTGATTATAGTCATGGTAAACTGTATCGATGTTCGACATATAAATTCATACAAATTCAGATAGTTTTAATTGTTTAGTTAAAGCATGAACACACAAGTTTTAATTGCTTTAAGTGTGGACAACCGGGACATCGTTTTTTTGAGTGCCCGAAGAATGATGGTAAATGTTTCAAGTGTGGTGATCCTAACCACAAAGCTGATCAGTGCAAGAAGGGTATTGTGTGCTTCAACTGCAAAGAAGCGGGTCATAAGAGCAACGTGTGTAAGAAGCCTAGAGCGGCTGGAGGAAAAGTGTTTGCTTTAGATGGTGGTGATGCGAAGGCGGATAACTTGATCAGAGGTACATGCTTTATCAATAATACTCCTTTGTCTGCTATTATTGATACGGGTGCTACCCACTCGTTTATTTCTGAGGATTGCGTTAAGAGGTTGGGTCTTAGAGTAGAAAATATGATGGGACGCATGGTTATAGAAACGCCTGCAAGTGGTTCGGTATCGACTACTCTAGTCTGTGTTGACTGTCCAGTCACTATGTATGGTCGACACTTTGGTATGGATTTAGTCTGCATTCCGTTGAGCGGAATAGACGTTATCTTTGGTATGAACTGGTTAGAATTTAATCGGGTTCATATCAACTGTGGTAAGAAGACGGTTATGTTCCCAAGACTGGAGCCAGAGTTGTGTTCGAAGCTCATGTGTTGTCGAGAAGTGGTAAGATCAGTGAAGGCTCAAGAGGACGTGTTTGCTATGTTTGCTTCGTTGAGAGTGGAAAGGAAGATTGAGGTTGATGCGTTGCCGGTGGTGCGTGATTTCACAGATGTTTTTCCAGATGACATTTTGGATTTACCACCCGAGAGAGAGGTTGAATTCGCAATTGACATAGTACCTGGTACTAGTCCAATATCAATGGCGCCGTATCGTATGTCAGCTGCTGAGCTAGAAAAGTTGAAGGAACAATTGGAGGAATTGTTAGAGAAAAAGTTTGTAAGACCGAGTGTATCGTCGTGGGGTGCGCCGGTTCTGTTGGTAAAGAAGAAAGATGGTAGTATGCGTCTGTGCATCGACTATCGTCAGTTGAATAAAGCAACTATCAAGAACAAGTATCCACTTCCGAGGATAGATGATTTGATGGATCAGTTAGTGGGAGCCTGTGTGTTCAGCAAGATTGAATTGAGATCGGGATATCATCAGATAAGAGTTAAGGCGGAGGATATACCGAAGACTGCTTTCAGGACAAGGTATGGTCACTACGAGTACGCTGTTATGCCTTTTGGAGTTACTAATGCACCTGGAGTGTTTATGGAATATATGAATCGTATATTTCATTCCTTTTTGGATCGATTCGTGGTGGTCTTCATAGACGATATTTTGGTATACTCGAAGACGGAAGAGGAACATGCCGAGCATTTGAGGATTGTGTTGGAGGTGTTGCGCGAGAAGAAGCTTTATGCAAAATTTTCTAAGTGTGAATTTTGGTTGCATAAAGTTAGCTTTTTGGGTCACGTCATTTCAAGTGGTGGTATAGCAGTGGATCCTGCTAAGGTAGAGGCCGTGCAAGATTGGGGAACGCCGGAGTCTGTTACTGAGATCCGAAGTTTTCTTGGTTTGGCCGGTTACTATCGGAGGTTCATCGAAGGATTTTCGAAGTTGGCGTTGCCGTTGACACAGTTGACTAGGAAGGGTCAAGCTTTCATTTGGGATGACAAGTGTGAGCAGAGTTTCCAAGAGCTGAAGAGGAGGTTGACATCTGCACCTGTGCTAATTCTGCCAAATCCGAAGGAACCGTTCGTGGTTTATTGTGATGCGTCGAAGATGGGGCTAGGTGGTGTGTTGATGCAGAAAGGACAAGTCGTTGCTTATGCATCAAGACAGCTGAAGATTCATGAAAGGAACTATCCTACGCATGATTTGGAGCTAGCTGCTGTCGTGTTTGTTCTCAAGATTTGGAGGCACTACTTGTATGGGTCAAGGTTCGAGGTTTTCAGCGATCACAAGAGTCTGAAATACTTGTTTGATCAGAAGGAGCTCAATATGAGGCAAAGAAGATGGTTAGAGTTTCTTAAGGATTATGATTTCGAGTTGAGTTATCACCCGGGTAAGGCTAATGTGGTAGCCGATGCGTTGAGTAGGAAGTCTCTACATATGTCGTCTTTGATGGCGAAGGAACTGAGATTGATTGAGGAGTTTAGAGACCTCAGTTTGGTTTGTGAAAGGACAACCAAAAGTGTGAAGCTAGGGATGTTGAGATTGACGAATGATTTTCTTGAAGAGGTTGTGGAAAAGCAAAAGTCTGATGTGAGATTGATGAAGCTTAAGACGCTCATCGAGCAAGGGAAAAAGGTAAACGTTGAGATCGATGAGAAAGGCGTGATGAGGTGTCAGGGAAGGTTATGTGTACCTGATGTGCCTGAGCTGAAGCGGATGATCTTGGAGGAAGGTCACAGAAGCAACTTAAGTATTCATCCTGGTGTTACTAAGATGTATCAAGATCTGAGGAAAATGTTTTGGTGGCAAGGGATGAAGAAAGAGATCGCCGAGTTTGTTTTCGCGTGTTTGACTTGTCAGAAGTCCAAGGTGGAGCATCAGAAGCCGTCGGGGCTATTGCAACCTATGTTTATTCCAGAGTGGAAATGGGATAGTATTGCGATGGATTTTGTAAGCGGTTTGCCGAAGACGTCGAAAGGTAACAATATGATTTGGGTAGTTGTCGACAGGTTAACAAAGTCTGCTCATTTCATAGCTATCAAGACCGGTATGCTAGTACCGAAGTTGGCTGAGATTTATGTCGAGCAAATCGTGAGATTGCATGGAATACCGTCGAGTATCGTATCAGATCGAGATCCCCGTTTTACTTCAAGGTTTTGGGAGAGTTTGCAAGAGGCGTTGGGGACTAAATTGCGGATGAGTTCTGCTTATCACCCGCAGACGGATGGTCAGTCGGAGAGGACGATTCAATCATTGGAGGATTTATTAAGATCGTGCATTTTGGAACAAGGAGTGAGTTGGGAAGCTTGCTTACCATTGATTGAGTTTACGTATAACAACAGTTTTCATTCGAGCATTGGTATGGCACCTTTTGAAGCGTTGTATGGGAGAAGATGTAGAACACCTTTGTGTTGGTTTGAATCGGGAGAAAGTGTGGTGCTTGGACCTGAGATTGTGCAACAAACGACCGAGAAGATCAAGATGATCCAAGAAAAGATGAGAGCGTCGCAGAGTCGCCAGAAAAGCTATGCCGACAAGAGAAGAAAGGATATAGAATTTCAAGAAGGAGATCATGTGTTTCTAAGAGTTACATCGACTACGGGTATTGGACGAGCTTTGAAATCGAAGAAGTTAGCATCGAGGTTCATTGGTCCGTATCAGATTTTGAAGAGGATTGGGAAGGTGGCGTATAGGATTGCGTTACCGCCGTCGTTGTCAAATCTACATGACGTTTTTCACGTGTCTCAATTAAGGAAATACGTATCGGATCCGTCACATGTGATTGAGTCGGACGAGATACAAGTGAGAGAGAATTTAACGGTTACAACGGTACCCTTAAGGATTGAAGGACAAGAGATTAAGAGGCTCAGGAACAAAGAGATTTCATCGGTGAAAGTCATTTGGGGAGGCCCAGCCGGTGAATATGCCACGTGGGAGCTCGAGAGCAAGATGCGGGACTCCTATCCAGAGTTGTTTTCAGGTATTTTCGAAGGTCTGGATTTTTATACTTTTTCTTGATTTTTTTTTTCCAAAATGTGTAGACATTGAAGACCAATGTAATGCTATTTACTTTATTTTCATTAATCAAACTATGTTACATAATTGAGACATATTTTCTAACTCTACAATTGCATTACATAGATATTCACAATGTATATGACCCGTGTGGTAGCACGGGTAGACGATCTAGTTTTTACAGGTATCTCAAGACATTGAATGCTTCATCAAGTCTTAACTTATGTAGTTGTTATCTGTGCATGTATAATGAACTATGATTGAAACAACCAATTTTGCATTGAAAACATATGGCATCTATGAATGGAGTAGCTCTTTAAGTATCCTTCAATCACCATATTAAAAGGATGGGAATAAATGGCACACGTGTATAAATTACCCATCTTAAGCCCAAAGGATTTCCATATAATGATAGGATGAACCAATGGATGATTAGAATTTAGTTATAACAAATTTGGCAAATATACTTTTCTAAATTGTGGTAGCATTAGAAAATGCTCATATTTTTTTGACACACAAACTATAACCCATTTATATTAAATCTAATTAGAATTTATATTATTTGGACAAACAATTTGCATTGATTATTGGGAGTAAATGATGTGCACGTGTGCAGAGTTTGTGCAGATCATTTGCACTGTATGAAGGTCGGCTTCTGAAGGTCGGCTTCTGAAGGTCAGCTTCTGAAGGTCAGCGTCTGAAAGTCAGCGTCTCAAGGCAGCTTCTGAAGGTCAGCTTCTGAAGACAGCTTCGGAAGGTCAGCTTCTGAAGACAGCTTCTGAAGGTCAGCTCCTGAAGGCAGCGTCTGAAGGTCAGCTTCTGAACGCAGCTTCTGAAGGTCAGTTTCTGAAGATCAGCTTATGAAGGCATCTTCTGAAGGTCAGCTTCTGAAGGTCTAGAATTTTACTCATTTTCTTGATTTTTTTTCCAAAATGTGTAGACAGTGAAGACCAATGTAATGTTATTTTCTTTATTTTCATTAATCAAACTATGTTACGTAATTGAGACGTATTTTCTTCCTCTACAATTGCAGTACATTATGAAACTTCTGGCAGGACCTGATGCTGTTCGTAACAGAGTACAAATCTGGTGCAGTAAAACAGAGTACGCAAAACAGTAGTTTAGAAGCAGAATAAAAACAAACAGAGTACGCAAAACCCCTCTAACTTCCTACTCAATCAATCAATGCCCCAGTGATCTTAAACTCTAAACAATTAAAGATGGAGACACTCTCTAAAACACCCAATAGTCACTCTTGCTTAAAAGCTTCAAGTGAACTACAGTTACAACTCAATAAACCAAACCAACTCTAAACAATTGAGTGGTATATAGAAACAAAGCACAAAGCTCACAATGAACAAACTCAAAACCTAAGTATAACTCTCTCTATAATGACTTCTGTTTTGATCGAGTTTCTTCAAAAGCAGCGTCCTCTATTTATAATCTTCAGTAGCAACAAATAAATGAACCAAATATTCTTCAAAGATATATTTCCAAACTTCTTTAGAAACATATAGAAGCAAATATTCTTCAGAAATATATTTTCCAAAGATCTCTTTGAAAATATATACACAAATAAAACAATATCCAATCTTCAATATATCTTGCGAAAATATCTTCTTCTGGAAACATCTGGAAGCACACGCAGCAAGGAGAATTCTTCAAACAAATCTTCAAACGAGCAGGTGAGAAAATAAACACTCCAAGTGCGAAAACAAAACTGCTTCTGAAAGTTGCTTCTGAAGCTTCAGCGTCTGAAGTACTGTTCAGCGTCTGAACATCAGCTTCTGAAGGTTCAGCGTCTGAAGTACTGTTCAGCGTCTGAACATCAGCTTCTGAAGGTTTAGCGTCTGAAGTACTGTTCAGCTTCTGAAGACCCAGCTTCTGAAGTACTGTTCAGATTCTGAAGACCCAGCTTCTGAGGTACTGTTCAGCTTCTGAGAATCAGCTTCTGAAGACGCACATCTTGCTTGTATATTTGATTTTAGCAAACATGAAGCCAACAACCAAATATCCAACAATCTCCCCCTTTGGCAAATTTTTGGCTAAAATCAATCTGAGATCAAAAGCAAGTTCTTCACTCATCAAAGGACGCAATCATGAAGAATTTAAACACAGCAACCAAAAATCAATAGAGTCAGCAGCGGCACAAAATAAACAAACTCCCCCTGAAACATATCAATCAGCAGCAGCTTCTGAAACATACACTACTCCCCCTGAAACATATCAGCTTCTGACAGGAAACACATATACTCCCCCTGAAACAGAGACTCCCTCTGAAACAGATCAGCAGCAGCTTCTGACACACTTATTTCTCCCCCTTTTTAGACAAACAATTTTGACAAAAATAACCATGCAATCACCAGGAGTAGAAACACAGAGAAACATCAGAGGTTACAAAGGGAACACACCCAGAAATCTAATCAGAGAACACATCCAGAAATCTGAAACACAGGATATAAACATCCATCACAGCAACACACACAGAACCCACATCAGAACCATCAATAGAACCATCATTAAAACCATCAGCAGGATCAGAATCACACAAACAGAGTACCCACACATAGTCTTCATAGAAGAACAACACAAAGGAACACAACTGTGTTGGGTTTTTGTAGATTGGCTACATTTTGCAAAAACATCTACTAGCCAGATGCTTGGACAGATGCTGTAGCATATGGAACAGCATTATGTGACCTGTGTTTTTGGCGCCAGCTATCGCTTTATTTTTGTACGCAATCTTCCAAAGATTTGCTTGAAGTTTTATTTTCCTCTAGCTTGCTGATCAAGGCGCGTGTATCTGATGATGTGTAAAAGGCGGTCTTGCCTTGGTATTTTTCCAAAAGATATCGTTATATTTTTGGAAGCTTTTTATTGTTTCTAAAAGAATTTCCAGCTGGACCGGACAATGTCCATGCTCTGTTTTGAAGCCCAAACTCGTGCTATCTCAGTAATATATATTTGTGAAGAAAAACCCTAATAGGGTTACCGAAAACCGTGTGTAATAGAAAAGCGTGCGTTTAAGGTTTTTAGGGTTTCTCTTGTTAATTATGAACCTTGCTTGTATCTTCCTGATTCAAGCTAAGGACTGTGTTTGTTTGAGTTGTAATTGTGAACTGCTCCTAAGCTTTTAAGTACGGAGTGAGTTTGTGTCATTAGAGTGTGTCTCTTTTACTTGTGCTTTTGTGTGTTTGATAACAACACTGTCTGTGTTGTTGGTAGGAATTGAGACGGGGTCTCATATCTAGGAGTTCCTAGATAGAGTTGACACTGGTAGGGTCTAGGTGCAAAGTCAAGTAGTGTGTTTATGTTGGTCTTTTCACTAGAACTATAATAGTGGATTCATTCCTGGATTGGTATCCCCCAGAGTAGGAGAGTTGCTCCGAACTGGGTTAACAAACTCACTGTGTACTTTATCTTTCTGCTGTGTTTCTTTTATTTCGTGCTTTGCTACACTGCGTTATTTTAATTTTAGTTCTGAGTAGGAAAAGTGCTCGGACAGTTGTGCCAACATTGTGCACAACGTCTGTCGGTCAGGTTGCCAGGAATTTCAATTGGCATCAGAGCAGGCACCCTGTTCTGTGTGGGTGAGCTCCAGGGAAAGAATTTTCTGGCATAATGGATAGAGAAGGAGGACTGGTGAACAGACCACCCCTGTTGGATGGCTCGAACTATGACATTTGGAAATCACGCATGACAGCATTCTTGAAATCTCTAGACAGCAGAGCTTGGAAGGCTGTGATTAAAGCATGGGACCATCCTAAAATAAAAGATGCAAATAATGTTGATACTGATGAGTTAAAACCAGAAGAGGAGTGGTCTACAGCAGAAGACACTGCAGCTATTGGAAACTCTAAAGCCCTGAATGCTTTGTTTAATGGTGTAGACAAAAACATGTTCAGGTTGATTAAACAATGTACTGTTGCTAAGGAAGCTTGGGATATCCTAAGAACAGCTCATGAAGGTACTCAAAAGGTCAAGAAGTCAAGGCTACAACTGCTGACAACACAGTTTGAGAATCTTAGAATGAAGGAAGGGGAGAGTGTTCATGACTTTCACATGAATGTGCTAGAATATGCTAACACATTTGAATCCTTGTGGGAAAAGATGTCTTATGAAAAATTAGTAAGCAAAATCCTCAGGTCCCTGCCTAAGAAATTTGATATGAAAGTATGTGCAATTGAGGAGGCCTAGGATATTGGAAATATGAAAGTTGATGAGCTGATTGGATCCCTTCAAACTTTTGAATTAAAGGCTAATGAAAGATCTGAAAAGAAGGACAAGAACATTGCCTTCATCTCCAACACTGATGAAGATGGTGTGGAGAGTAATTTAGATACTGATGAGAGCATCTCTGAAGCTATTGTGTGGTTGGGTAAACAATTTAATAAAGTTCTGAAGTGGATGGACAGACGCCCTAGGACACATGCTCCGGACAACAGTCGCAGCATCTATAAAAATGTCAACAATCAGAGGAAACCTAGAACTGATGACAAAACTAATCAAAGCAAAAGGGTGCAATGCCATGAATGCAAAGGATATGGTGACATCAGAACTGAGTGTGCAACGTATCTGAAGAAACAAAGGAAGGTGATGACTGTTTCTTGGTCTGATGAAGATGAGTCAGAAGAAGAACCTGAAACTGCAAAACATGTGAATGCCTTGACTGGAGTGTGTACATCTGACAATGAATCTTGTGATGAAGAGGTAACATATGATGAACTGGCTGATTCCTACAAGGAGCTATGTCTCAAAAGTGAGGAAGTTTGTAGAACTTTAGAAAAACAAAAGAGGACCATTGCTCTCTTGCAAGCTGAGAAGGACAAACTTCTGGAAATGAACTCAGGTCTCAATGATGAGGTTATTTTACTTAAATCCAAGATTGACAATATGAACAAGCAACTGCGGATGATGAACACAGGTACTGATGCTTTAGACGAAATTCTGGAGATAGGACAGAAACTTGGAAATCCTAAAGGTATTGGGTTTGACTACAGATCCTTGCTTCATCATAAACAACCACCAGTGAGACAGTTTGTGCCATCTGTTAGTACTTATGATCCCACTATGTCAAGACAGATGCCCCAACATCAAGTGAGACAACAGACATCTGGATATAGGCCCAGATCAAAAGGAAGATATTATGGTTGGGTAGGCCACTAATGTGGAAGAAAAGGACATATCAGACCTTTCTGTTTCAAATTATATGGTTATCCAGACAGAACTTATTCACCAAGACCTGATCCCACATTGAAGATCACCAAGAAGCAGTGGAAGTAAAAAGATGATAATCCCACAAGCAACACTGTGGATCCTAGAAAAACAGAACCTGAAGCTGATGAGATTGCTCAAATTGCTCATACATCTCTGAGAGTGTCATCCAGAAATGATTGGTACTTTGAAAGTGGGTGTTCCAGGCATATGACTGGCAATAAAAATTACTTAACTGATGTTATGCCTTATGCTACAAGTTTTGTGACTTTTGGTGATGGAGCCAAAGGAGAAATAAAGGGTATAGGAAAGCTTGTGAATAAGGGTCTACCCAAACTTGATAATGTTCTTCTAGTGAAAGGATTGACTGCTAACTTAATTAGTACTAGTCAACTGTGCGATCAAGGATTGAAGGTCAACTTTACAAAGAGTGAATGCTTAGTTGCTAACAGTAAAGGTGACATCCTGATGAAAGGTGAAAGATCAAAGGACAATTGCTACTTATGGGTCTCTCAAGATAAAGCAAAGTTACCTACTTGTCTAATAACCAAAGAAGATGAAGTAAAACTATGGCACCAAAAGCTTGGGCATCTGAATCTCAGAAGCATGAAGAAAGCTATTGCTGAAGGAGCTATCAGAGGTCTACCAAAACTCCAAATTCAGGAAGTAAGTATATGTGGAGAATGCCAGATAGGAAAACAGACCAAGATGCCTCACCAGAAGCTGCAACATCTGTCCACATCCAGAGTTCTTGAGTTATTGCACATGGACTTAATGGGACCTATGCAAGTCGAAAGCTTAGGTGGTAAGAAGTATGCATTTGTTGTTGTTGGTGATTTTTCCAGATATACTTGGATAAATTTCATTAAGGAGAAATCAGACACTTTTGAAAAATTCAAGGATCTTTGCTTACAACTTCAGAGAGAGAAGGATTGTGGAATTGTTAGAATCAGAAGTGATCATGGGAAAGAGTTTGAGAATGGTAAGTTCTCTGATTTCTGCATCTCTGAAGGAATATTTCATGAGTTCTCTGCACCCATTACTCCCCAACAAAATGGGATAGTTGAAAGAAAGAACAGGACTTTGCAAGAATCCGCCAGGGTTATGCTACATGCAAAGAAGCTGCCATTTTTCTTTTGGGCTGAAGCCATGAACACAGCCTGCTATATTCATAATAGAGTGACCTTGAGAAAAGGTACATCTACAACCTTGTACGAGCTATGGAAGGACAGGAAGCCAACAGTGAAGCATTTTCATGTGTTTGGTAGTAAGTGTTATATTTTAGCTGACAGGGAACCAAGAAGAAAGATTGATGCTAATCAATTTGAAAAATTAAGACGGAAGTTAGGGATCTGTTTATTTGAGGAATTGTAGCAGTTAATTTATGGAAGGCGTGCAGCAGTTATTTTCTCCCTCCTCAACCGCTTGATGCACGCAATTCAAGGAAGTTATTTCCAACCTTCCTTATTCAAACCTCCCACACGCTACCATCATTATTCTTTTCTTAACTTCTCCAACTTCTCAACTCCTCTCTTGCCGCTCTCATCATCGTTCAAAAATCATCCTTTCTTCATACTTCCAAACAACAAATCAACACCATGTCTGATTCTATTTCTCCACAAAACGTGCAAGATCAAACCCCTGAACTTCCATCAGATTCAATTTCTGGAGCGATTATCACTGATGCTCTACCACTCACTACCATTCTTAGTTCTCCTGCAAAGAAGCAACGCACTAAGTCGCTTGTATCACGGAAGAAGGATTCTACAAAATCCAGCAAAGCTACTTCTCCTACCGCGATGAACAAGAGTTCGAAATCGAAAGGTAAGAAATCAAACACTCCCGTTGTTCAACGTATAGGGCTAAGCATGCATGATCTGTACTGTAAGGATAATCCTTTTAAATCGAGTGTTGTAGAACCAAATGTTGACACTTCTGTCAACAAATCTGAAGATATTACTGTTGAAGGTACTGTTGCTGCGTCTGAAACCCTAGGTTCAGATAATCCTAAGGTATCTGACAAATTAGTTGCTGATATTTCTAATTCCCCTATAGAACAAGATATTACTGCTGTTTCTGTTGAGAAAAATGTTGTTGATAATGTTGGTACTGAGACACTTGTTAATTCCCCTGTTACGACGAAGGATGCTGTGACAGATGCTCAAGCATCTTTGTCACAAGCTAATGAGGGGACTGAAGTGGTGGTTCCAAACACCCCTGATATTGTGAATGTCCATGAGAATGACTCTTCAAAGCCTCAGGATCAAGATACTGAGACTCAGAATGCTGTGGGTAATGCTGAGATTGAAAATTTAGACCAGGCTGACATTGTTGATGTTGAGGATGTTGTGCCTGAAGAGAGACCTCTGGAAAAGACTGATGTTGTAGGTGTTGCACGCAGAACAAGGAGCAAATCTATTAAAATTGTTTCTACTGGTAGTGAAAGTAACAAAGGAAGTAAGAAGAAAACAACTAATACTGGGAAGAAGCCTATGTATGGTCCTCCCAAGGCTTGGAGCAAGAATGTGTCTCAAGCTGATCAGAAGAAGAAGAGCCTCAAGAGGAAAGATCCTCCCACTAGTGATTCTGATTTTGAGATTGCTGAGACAGATGCTGCCACATCTGGTGGAGCATCTAGAAAAACCATGAAGGGTATGAAAATCCCTATAACCATCCCTCCATCTCCTCTGGATAATGTATCTTTTCATTTGGAAAGTGGGTCTTCTAGGTGGAAATTTATATATCACAGAAGACTAGGACTGGAAAGAAATCTGAAGGAAGATGTGTTCAAATGCAAAGAACTGGTTGATGTTTTGGAATATGCTGGGCTGATGAAAACAGTGAAAAATCTAGGTCCCTGTTATGATAAATTGGTCAGAGAATTTCTGGTCAATGTCTCTGATGAATGTGATGATTCAAGGAATCCTGAGTATAGGCAAGTTTTTGTTAGAGGTAAATGTGTCAACTTCTCCCCTCTGGTTGTCAACACCTATCTTGAGAAATCTGTTGAGGAGACTCCTGAGCTGGAGGTAACTGAGGATACCATTTGCAAGGCCATCACAGGTAACAAGGTTAAGCATTGGCCTAGACATTTGTCTTCTGTACAACTCTCTCCCCTGTATGCTGTTCTGAACAAGATTTGTGCACAAAACTGGACTCCAACTACTCACTCCAACTCAGTTGCTTCTGGTTTGGCCAAATTGATTTATGCTGTTGGTACCAAGTCACCTGTTGATTATGGGGCCTACATTTACTATCAGGTTCTGGAGCATGCAAAGTCCTTTGCTGTCAAGTTTCCTATAGCTTTTCCCACTCTCCTGTGTGGTATTGTACTTCAGCAACATCTAGATATCTTGATCAGTACTGATGAGCACTGTAAGAGGCCTGGCCCTATGTCCTTGGATTGTAGTTTGCTGTCTGAGAGACATGCTGCTGACTTAGCTGGTACTTCTGTCCGGACAACTAGTGTGCTCACTAGAAAACAAATGATTGCAGATCTAACTGAGACTAGTATGGCTCTTGGAGCTAGGAAGATGAAAATTGATAGGATAATTGCAGCTTTGAAGGCTGAATCTGAAGCTGAGGGTGAGCAGGATGAAGAAGAAGGAGGGAATAAGAATGCTTCTGCTGGTGATACTGAGGAGTTATCCGCTGACTCTGATGAGACTGTCCCATTCTGATTTTGATGTTTTCCTTGTTCTCAGTTGTAGTATTTCTTTTGCTTTTTTTTCTTTGGTTGGTTGGGCTAGGCCCTGGAATTCTTATGCACCTGTGTGTGCCTTATGGTCTGTAATATGCACTGTGTGTGGTATCTCTCTTCTGTGTATGCATAGATGTTATTTGTCAGAATTTGTGGCTAAAAAGGGGGAGTAGATGTAGCTTATATTATAGTATCTTGGTTGTTTGTATGTATGGTGCATGCTCTGACAGATGCTCTGACATCTGTATCTGACATCTGTATGTGTTGAGGGGGAGTACTGTGGATGGGTATGTGCATGTTTTTGAGGGGGAGCTGTTATATCTGATTGTTTCTGGTGTGTGGAAATTTATTTTTTCCCTAGTGTTGTTTTTCTCTCTTCTCTATGTGAATCCACTATATGAGAGTTTATTTCTCTCTGGTTGTTCCTATGAGGCTAGATGTTTTGTCTTAACTGTTGCATGCCTCTGATACTACTTGCAAGTTATCTTTGTCTAAAGAGCTCCCTTGGAAGTAGTCTCGTTATATGCTATGATATTTTCTTCCTTAGTTGTGTGCCTATGTTGACTTGAAGGAAAATTATCTGTGTATCTCCCAAAGACCTGGCTCTAGAGTGTTTTAGCCAAAAATTTGCCAAAGGGGGAGATTGTTGGGTTTTTGTAGATTGGCTACATTTTGCAAAAACATCTACTAGCCAGATGCTTGGACAGATGCTGTAGCATATGGAACAGCATTATGTGACCTGTGTTTTTCGCGCCAGCTATCGCTTTATTTTTGTACGCAATCTTCCAAAGATTTGCTTGAAGTTTTATTTTCCTCTAGCTTGCTGATCAAGGCACGTGTGTATCTGATGATGTGTAAAAGGCAGTCTTGCCTTGGTATTTTTCCAAAAGATATCGTTATATTTTTGGAAGCTTTTTATTGTTTCTAAAAGAATTTCCAGCTGGACCGGACAATGTCCATGCTCTGTTTTGAAGCCCAAACTCGTGCTATCTCAGTAATATATATTTGTGAAGACAAACCCTAATAGGGTTACTGAAAACCGTGTGTAATAGAAAAGCGTGCGTTTAAGGTTTTTAGGGTTTCTCTTGTTAATTGTGAACCTTGCTTGTATCTTCCTGATTCAAGCTAAGGACTGTGTTTGTTTGATTTGTAATTGTGAACTGCTCCTAAGCTTTTAAGTACGGAGTGAGTTTGTGTCATTAGAGTGTGTCTCTTTTACTTGTGCTTTTGTGTGTTTGATAACAACACTGTCTGTGTTGTTGGTAGGAATTGAGACGGGGTCTCATATCTAGGAGTTCCTAGATAGAGTTGACACTGGTAGGGTCTAGGTGCAAAGTCAAGTAGTGTGTTTATGTTGGTCTTTTCACTAGAACTATAATAGTGGATTCATTCCTGGATTGGTATCCCCCAGAGTAGGAGAGTTGCTCCGAACTGGGTTAACAAACTCACTGTGTACTTTATCTTTCTGCTGTGTTTCTTTTATTTCGTGCTTTGTTACGCTGCGTTATTTTAATTTTAGTTCTGAGTAGGAAAAGTGCTCGGACAGTTGTGCCAACATTGTGCACAGCGTCTGTCGGTCAGGTTGCCAGGAATTTCAAACTGCATCACAAAATGAAACCCAAGACTTAATTTACAGTCTTCAGACTCAGCATCACAAGCTGCTTAGTCTTCGCAACATCAGATGCTGCTTAGTCAATGTGTGCTTCAGGCACATTCAGAGGAATCTTCTTCCCAGCAATCTGCTTCTGAAGTTCAGCAATCCTCTTCTGAACATAGGGCATGATGTCTTGCTCAACATCATCCTCAGACTCACTAGGATCCACTTCCTTTCCTTTTAGTGCCTTCTTCTTTGAGACAGAGACCACCACCTTGCTCCAGACTTTAGATGGTCCAACAACAGCACTCTTCTTAACAACAAGAGTAGGCCTGCTGTCAGCAGCAACATCCTTTCCTTTTCTATTTTTCAGCCTCTGGACAGCACTTTCACATTTTGGCCTCCATTCCTTCTTGATATTGACTTTGTTTACAATGGGTTCCACTTTTCTTTGCTGAAGGTGCTTATGCAGTTTGAAACAGAAAGGCTTTATGTGCCCCTTTTTACCACAGTGATGACATATCCAAGGATGAGATGCCCTCTTGTTCTTAGATCCCTGAGGTTGGTTCTGGTGTTCCAACTTAGGTTTACCCATCATTGGATCAAATGTCCCAACAGCTGCAATGAACATTTTAGCTGGATTTTGCTGTTTGTTGTTCAAGGTCCTATCATCAAATCCTATACCATTTGGTTTCCCTTGGGTCAGACTCTCCAATATCTCTTCAAGCATATCAGTACCAGTGTTCATCATTCTGACTTGCTTCTTCATGTGTTCAAGTTGAGAGTTCAGCTGAGTTACCTCATTTTTTAGATCAGAAATTTGTGCTAGATGGTCACTTCTTTCAGCCTGAAGTTGACTGATAGTTCTCTTCTGTTCTTCCAGCTGCTTGCACACTTCTTCAAATTTAACATGCAACTTCTTGCAAAAAACAGCAGGTTCTTCATAAGATAGTTCTTCATCACTGGATTCAGTATCAGATGATGTTTCAGAACCTGATAGTGCTTCAGAAACCTTAACTTTATCACCAGACCTGCATCTACCAGTTAAGGCAAAAACATGCTTGGTTGATTCATTCCCCACTTCTCCTTCTGAGTCATCTTCATCAGACCAAGAAACTGCCAAACTCTTCTTCTGTTTCTTGAGGTATGTTGCACATCTGTCCTAATGTGGCCATAACCTTCACACTCATGACACTGAACTCCTTTGGTTTGATTTCTTTTCTCATCAGTTCTTGTCTTCTGCTTCAGAATCTTGTTAAACTGTCTACCAAGCATCACAAGATCCTCTGATATGCTTTCATCAAAAGCAACACCTTTTCCCTTTTTGTCAGTTCTGTTGTTGAAGGCTATCTCAAAATTCTGCAAGGATCCTATCAATCCCTCAACCTTCATACTGGAGATGTCTTGTGCTTCCACAATGGCAGTCACCTTCATATCAAATCTCTTAGGTAGAGATCTGAGAATTTTTCTCACAAGTTTCTCATCAGACACTTTTTCTCCAAGTGAATCAAATGAGTTAGCCATGTCCAGAACGTTCATATAGAAATCTTGTATGTTCTCATCCTCTAACATTTTGAGATTTTCAAACTTGGTGGTGAGAAGTTGAAGTCTGGACATTTTTACCTTGGATGTGCCTTCATGAGTAGTTTTGAGAATCTCACATGCATCCTTAGCAATAGTGCACTGCTTGATCAGTCTTAACATATTCTTGTCAATTCCATTGAATATAGCATTCAAGGCCTTGGAGTTTCCAAGAGCTAATTCATCTTCTATCTTGGACCACTCTTCCTCTGGTTTTAACTCAGTTGTCTTCTTTCCATCTTTGTCAAGCACAACAGGATGTTCCCAACCTTTCAGAACTGCTTTCCAGGTCTTACTATCTATGGATTTAAGGAAAGCACTCATGCGTGATTTCCAATATTCATAGTTGGAACCATCCAACAGAGGTGGTCTGTTCACAAATCCTCCTTCTTTATCCATTCTGCCAGAAAAAACTTCCCTGGAGCTCACCCTAAAACAGGCAGGGTGCCTGCTCTGATGCCAATTGAAATTTCTGGCAGGACCTGATGCTGTTCGTAAAACAGAGTACAAAATCTGGTGCAGTAAAACAGAGTACGCAAAACAGTAGTTTAGAGGCAGAATAAAAACAAACAGAAATAACAGACTGAAAGTAAAAGGCACAGGTGATTTGTTAACCCAGTTCGGTGACAAACACACCTACGTCTGGAGGCTACCAAGCCAGGAAGGAAATCCACTATAATAGTATCAATTCGAAGTCATATGTGAACAGCCCCTGTTTCACAGCCTTCTCACTTAATCACTACCTGTGGTATTTCTACCTAGGAACTCCTAGATATAAGCACCTATTACTTCCTACTCAATCAATCACTGCCCCAGTGATCTTAAACTCTAAACAATCAAAGATGGAGACACTCTCCAAAACACCCAATAGTCACTCTTGCTTAAAAGCTTCAAGTGAACTACAGTTACAACTCAATAAACCAAACCAACTCTAAACAATTGAGTGGTATACAGAAACAGAGCACAAAGCTCACAATGAACAGACTCAAAACCTAAGTATAACTCTCTCTATAATGACTTCTGTTTTGATCGAGTTTCTTCAAAACTAGCGTCCTCTATTTATAATCTTCAGCAGCAACAAATAAATGAACCAAATATTCTTCAAAGATATATTTCCAAAATTCTTTAGACACATATAGAAGCAAATATTCTTCAGAAATATATTTTCCAAAGATCTCTTTGAAAACATATTCACAAATAAAACAATATCCAATCTTCAATATATCTTGCGAAAATATCTTCTTCTGGAAACATCTGGAAGCACACGCAGCAAGGAGAATTCTTCAGACAAATCTTCAAACGATCAGGTGAGAAAATAAACACTCCAAGTGCGAAAACAAAACTGCTTCTGAAAGTTGCTTCTGAAGCTTCAGCGTCTGAACATCAGTTTCTGAAGGTTCAGCGTCTGAACATCAGCTTCTGAAGGTTCAGCGTCTGAAGTACTGTTCAGCTTCTGAAGACCCAGCTTCTGAAGTACTGTTCAGCTTCTGAAGACCCAGCTTCCGAGGTACTGTTCATCTTCTAAGAATTAGCTTCTGAAGACGCACATCTTGCTTGTATATTTGATTTTAGTAAACATGAAGCCAACAACCAAATATCCAACACATTACTCATCTTAAAATTATTTTCTGATACACAAACCTAATTACCATATTAAATCTAATTAGAATTAAGGAGTTGGCACACAATTCTTCTCTAAATTGCGGTAGCATGATTTGCTACTCATGACTAAATTACGGTAGAAATAACCATTACAAATTTACATATTCTACCGTGATTATAGTCATGGTAAACTGTATCGATGTTTGACATATAAATTCATACAAATTCAAATAGTTTTAATTGTTTTAGTTAAAGCATGAACACACAATCTACATAGGCTGATAAATAATTTCAAATATCATAAGGAAAGTACATCAAAGGTCCACTGGTAGTTCAAAATCAAAAGTCTGCTTAAACTAAAAACCCTGACAGATAAATTAGACACTAATTGAAATGAACAAAAACTAAAAACCCCAACAGATAAACAAGAAATCTCAATAAAAAAACCATAACCTCCAAACAACATTGTCACACAAACAAACCCCATAACACTGCCCAATCCTACTAAGGGCGAACAATCCTCAAATAAAGTGTCTCGTTACTCCCAGTTACAGGTGCACCAACCATAACATGAGAATGAAGGTGAGAAAAACACACAAGAAGGGGGGGTTGAATTGTGTGGGCAAATTCTTTTCTTTCTCAAAACTTATGTTAAGTTCAGAATCAGATTCTGAACCTTTTTCAGAGTTAATTAGCAGCGGGTAAATAGAGATGAGAGAAAGGGAAAGAGAGACACAATGGTTTTTATACTAGTTCCTTCCACAAACCGGAAGTAGTCTAGTCCCCCTGTCACTTACAAGGGATTTGAACTATAATCAACTGATTACAATTGCTCAAAGCACACAGCTAAGAGACTTCCAATGCTCAAGCACTTAGCAAGAGACTTCTATGCTCAAAACACAAAGTTAAGAGACTTCTCTGCTCAAAACACAAAGTTAAGAGACTTCTCTGCTCAAAACACAAAGTTAAGAGACTTCTAAATTGCTCAAGCACGCAGGCTGAGACTTGAATCAAACTGATTTACAAAGAAAATAAGTTTGAGTTGAACACTTGATAAAATATCAGAGGTGTTCACAAAATACAACTCAGTTTAAGACTCAAAACTTAAGAAATTCTAAGATGAGAAGTTTGTAAGAATTTCTAAGAGTTTTTGGTGACTTTCGAATTTGACAGCAAAACAGAGCACATAATTCAGTCAATAAGTTTCTTGTGTCTTAGCAATTTTCTTCTTCAAATCTTCACCTTTTTATAGAGAATAAAAGAGCTATTGAGATTGCCAGAAATCCAGCAAAGAGCCGTTGCAAAAGAGAAGCTAGGTCCAGCTGAAATTGTGTGCTGAACTGCAGAAAACAGAGCACGCAATTTTTGAATTAGTTTTCCTTAAAAGTTGGAGAATGTTTCTTCAAAGGAGGCAACTGTTCCATTGAGTTGTTCTGACAGTGCAGGCATTAAATGCAGACAGTGACAGTTGCTTTTCCTTAAGGTCAAACTTAAGAAGCTTCTTCAGGAACTGTTCATCAGAAGCTTTCTTCAGACTCAGGTCTTCAGACACACCCTTCAGAAGCACTGTTCATCTGACGCTCCCTTCAGACGGACTGTTCATCAGACGCACTTCTTCAGACGTTGACTTTCGTTGACCTTCAGACTCAGTCTTCAGATGTTGACTTTCGTTGACCTTCAGACTCAGTCTTCAGACGCACTTCTTCAGACGCAGTCTTTAGACGCTGCCTTCAGACTCAGTCTTCAGAAGCTGCTTCAGACACAGATTTGCTTCATACTTGCAACATAAGCTTTTATGCTTTCCTTCTTGCTCTTAGCTTGTTCTTCCAAAACCAATGTTAAATACCAAACATTAAGGTCATGGTTCTGCACACTTAGAATCAAGCATTAGCAATTCCAATTTTCTTTTTAACACTTTGTTATCATCAAAACCCAAAAGAGAGTTGTTCATACATTTTGTTCCAACAGAGAACCTTCACGAAGCATTCTGGCAAGCACCATGCGTTTGAAACCACCACCAACCCTAAAATGGACATATGGTCGTCTACCAAATATGAGAGTGCAATCCCAAAGATTCCCACAGTCATCTACCATCTTCAACGCAATAGTCCCTGTATCAAGCGTGAGTTGACAAAAACCATCGTAAGCAAGGTCCTGAAAAAAAATTTAAAGTTGTTAATATATGAAACAATTTTATATAGTACTTGGAAATATAAAAAAAAAAAAAACACCTTACCATACAACCATTCTTAATCTCATCAGCAGACAACTTCTTCTCATATGTAAATTGGAAATTCAGCAGATCATGGATAAACGGTGATGGTACATCATGTACCAAGATGGCAGGAATTACAGATTTATCAATCACAAACTTCATTGGAGGGTTAAAGGTTGGGTATCAAATTCCCTTACCAAACCTATCCTTCATCCTTAACTTAAACTTTCACATCCCAACAAAAACTAATGTGACCCAACCACCAAGTGAAATGTTGTAAAAGTCACGCAGGGCATGCCATCCCTTAGTCAGATAAATGCCGCCATGGTTCCTTTCCACTAAAACTTCAAACTCATTGAAACAGGGGTCAACCAACGTCGCATAACGACCAATCTGATCCCCAAAGTCATGTCCAAACATGCTAGGCAGCATAACCACGCCCTGTAACACGCGCATTTGAATTAAATACAATAAAAAAAAATTCAGACTGTAACACAGAAAAGATACATATATAGATATGAATAAACCCACATGGTCAACGTCAAACTCAACGCAATAAGTCCTATACTTCAAACGCAGCTTATTGACAGTCCTTTCCAACTCGTCATGAGGATTCAGATTCAATGGTGCTGTTACAGAAGGAAAAAAAATTTGATAAATAAGAAGAACGTGAAGAAGGTTTGTTAGCACTGTTAGATAGAAAATGAGGTAATTTTGAGATACCTGTCAAACAATGATAAGATAGTAGGTTTCTGATATCATCACTTGCCATCACTTGATTTGTTTTTTAAAAAAGGGAGTTGGATTGAAAGGAAGGGATGAAAAGGACGTGGTCATTATAAAGGAAATGAAAAGGAAGCTATACAGGTTTCTACTTCAGAAGCATGGGTAATGGGAGAGCATTTAATCCCTTATAAGAAGGCAAACAGTTAGTGTACAATTTAATTAACAAAAGGTCATCATTGAAAATTGACGTGTAGTATAGAGGGTTAGGCATGGGTAATGCAGTTATTAGTGTACAGATTAATTACTCATTGGTGGTTATCAATTAAAATTTGAATTTCAAAAGTGAAAGAGGGTTAGGAGCCAATATTTTAGGGTTAGGTTAGTGGAGTTAGGGTTTGGAGGTTAGCTAGGATTAGATATAAGGGATGTGAGAATCATGGACTCCAAGTTTCCTTATGATGCGATAGTTTTTTAGAATATAAACATGAATGTGAAAACTATAACTTGGAGTTCAAACACATCATTAGCTAAGGTAAGGAACGCAGTGAATTATACAAGTAAAACGTGATAGAACAATCAATTATCCTATTTTGAGAAAGACTGCTGTAAACAGGAAAATAATGATTAAATTAAAGTTGTATGTATTAAGGTGTCAAAGCAGTGGAGTATTAAAACACAAGCAATAACAGTTAGGGGTGTGCATGGTCGGATATTTTGACCAACCAAACCATATCCATATATATAAACCACTTATATGGTTTTGGATTCCTAACCATGACCTTATTTTATTGTAAACCGGTTATATAACATGTTATGAATATGGTTATGGATATATAACCGGTTATTTTTACAAAACCGGTTTATAAATGGATATGGTTTGATTTATAAAATTATCTGGATTTTTTGTTAAATCCGGATTAAAAATTGGTTATTTGTCTTTAAAAACCGGTTTTTGCTCTTTTTAAACCAATTTTTAAGACCAAATTTTGTACAAAAAATAAAATAAAACTTTTTTTTTTTTCAGTAAAAATGAATACAACCAATTTATTAAAAAATCGGTTTTTTCTTTGGACCTTTTGTTCAGAATTCTAATTTTTCAAAAATATACTTATTCCAGCCAATCATTTAAAATACTATTTATTATTTATTCCTACTTTATTTTATTTTTCTAATGATGTACTCTGTGTGTATATGGAAGCTAAAAAAATCGAAACCTCTAAAAACTATAAAAAGTACGATGCTTCTCTCACATGTTACTATTTTTCATTTTCATTGCTTAAATAATAAAGTACCGTGTTGTGCACTTGTGTTCCAGTGAATAAATTAAAAATTAATTTCCACGAATTTAAAAATTGGGACAGTGTCAAAGTATGCTAATTGCTAAGCATGTGTAACAATATAATACGAGTTACGATAAAAAGTATATCTACAACTATTATGATCGTCGCAGTACAAAATGTCGATATAATGAGTGATAATGTGCAAGAAGAATACAAAGTTACCTATCTCTGAAATTCATCATCAATTCAGGGAGAGAGGAGGAGAGAGAAGGAGAGAGGAAGAGAGAGAGAGTCTATGATTTAACAATGTATGGTTTAGTCGAAAAAGAAAAAGAAAAGAAAAAATAAATTATGGTTATGAATATGGACATTGGACCGTAGATCTCACTATCTAGGAATTAAGACCCCAAAGCCAAGGGTGTGAACCCTTAAAATAGGGCTGGACGTCCTCCAAGAGGGCAGAGAGCCCACTTGACAATCACAAATAACCCTTTGGGGGCGCCCTCAGCAGCTTACGAGGGCGCCCAAGTCATGGTTTTGGCCCTTTACGATTTAGGCCCAAAACTATGACCGGGTAGGCCCAGAAAAGGCTACAAATAGTAACCTTGGGACCATTCCCGAGGCATGACCAAAACACAGCACAGAAACCCTAGTTTCTAGAAGTATTGTACTCACTGCCAGTACAGTTGGCGCCCACCGTGGGGCTACGGTAAAACTGACCTAGCCACCGTCTCCCAGAGAAAAACGATCGATTCACGGCCCCCTGAGAGCCATCAGAGCGCCGTGTATCCACCATATCTCCCAGAAGCAACCTCAAAGCCTTCGAATCCGCCGTGATTCAACCCTAGACCTACCCCTAACTCTAATCAAACGCCCCGTTTCTTGTTCAAAACGTCAGTTAGTCCCTCCGAAATTCGCAGTCCCGACCGGGAGCCTTCAATCGCAGTTTTTTGAACTTTGATAACCAACCCGAAAACGACCACCGTCGCCATCGTTGTTCATGGACCCGGAGGCGACGAAAGCAGTACGGCAACAGATCCAGCAACTTCGCAGCCACAGCAAAACGTTGCAAGTCAACGTCATCGACTTGGATCCAAGGGAAGAATTCCAGAACGAACGTCTTGAACCCACAGAAGATCTGAAGGAAGTCACAATAGGCCCGGAGCCACATCAAACCACCAAGGTGGGGACCTCTTTGGATCCCGCCGAAGAACAAAATCTAGTGGATCTCCTGAGAAGAAACTTAGACCTGTTCGCCTGGCAACCATCAGACATGCCCGGCATCGACCCTACCATCGTATGCCACCACCTCGCCCTACGCCCAGGAGTGAAGCCAGTGGCTCAGCGCAAAAGGAAATTAGGCGAAGAAAGGAGGAAAGCAGTAGATGAAGAGGTGGCCAAGTTAAGAGACGCCCGTTTCATAAGTGAAATCAAGTATCCTACCTGGCTGGCGAACGTCGTCCTCGTAAAGAAAGCTAACGGAAAATGGCGCATGTGCGTCGACTACACCGATCTGAACACCGCTTGCCCAAAAGACCCATATCCCCTCCCAAACATTGACCACCTTATCGACAACGCGTCAGGATACCAAACCCTGAGTTTCATGGACGCGTACTCCGGTTACAACCAAATAAAGATGGATCCTCTCGACGCCCCAAAAACGGCCTTCATGACTAATCACCACAACTACCACTACGAAGTTATGCCTTTTGGCTTAAAGAACGCCGGCGCCACCTTTCAAAGGTTAATGGACACCGCCTTTGCAGAACAAATCGGAAAGAATTTGGAGGTCTACATCGACGATCTGGTAGTAAAAACAAAACATGACAAAAGCCATGCAGAGGACCTGGAAGAGATCTTCGATCAAGTTCGCGCGTATAACATGCGTCTCAACCCGGCCAAATGCTCTTTTGGGGTTCACGCAGGGAAATTCCTAGGCTTCATGCTGACCCGACGCGGTATCGAGGCAAACCCTGACAAGTGTCAGGCGATAATCAACATGAGAAGTCCCTCTAGCATCAAGGAGGTGCAGCAGTTGACGGGTAGGCTCGCAGCGCTCTCCAGGTTTTTATCATGCGCCGGCGATAAAGCTTTCTCTTTCTTTGCCTCAATAAAGAAGAAGGAACTTTTCCAATGGACGGAAGAGTGCGAAGATGCGTTCGCAAAGATTAAGACGTTCCTTTCCAGCCCGCCCGTTCTGCATCGTCCAGACGCAGGCGCCGTCCTTTTCCTCTACCTATCTATATCGGAAAATGCTATGAGTTCCGTCCTTGTGCAAGATTCTGACGAAGGTGAAAAACCAGTGTATTTTGTGAGCAAGGTATTCAAGGGAGCCGAGCTGAGATACCAGAAAATAGAGCGCCTGGCTCTAGCAGTAGTAGCAACAGCGAGGAAGCTGCGACCATATTTTCAAGGACATAGAGTTGTTGTCAAATCCAACTACCCCATCAAGCAAGTGTTGGGGAAACCAGATCTGGCGGGAAGAATGGTATCTTGGGCAGTGGAATTGTCCGAATATGACATTCAATATCTTCCTAGAGGCAGCATAAAGTCACAGGTCCTGGCTGACTTCCTAGTAGAATTCTCATCCCCGGTGGAAGAAGTCGCCCCTTTCGTATGGTTGTTATCGGTCGACGGATCATCAAACCTCAAAGGTAGTGGAGCCGGCATAGTGTTGGAGGGTCCAGGGGGCCTAATCATAGAGCAGTCGCTGAGATTTGAGTTCAAGGCGAGCAACAACCAAGCAGAGTATGAAGCCCTGGTAGCGGGCATGAAGCTGGCACAAGAGATGGGAGCGGAAAACTTGAGGGCGAAGAGCGACTCCCAGTTGGTGACGAGCCAAATTACCGGGGAATACCAAGCGAAGGACAGTCAACTTACCAAATACTTAGCAAAGGTCAACAGTTTAGCCTCCACCTTCAAGTTCTTCGAAGCAATCTACGTTCCAAGAGAGCAGAATTCAAGAGCCGACCTTTTATCTAAACTGGCCAGCACCAAACGCCCGGGGAACAACAGAACGGTCATCCAGGAGGTGCTGGCGGCCCCCAGCACAGAGATCATGGAAGTAGGCGCCGTGGAGAATGAGGAGGAGGGGTGGATGACGCCTCTCATCAAATACCTCACGGGAGCGTTCAATCCTAAAAGCGAGGAGGAAGAACTGCAGATACGAAAAAAGGCTTCGAAGTATTGCATGGTCGCTGGCAAGTTATACAAGAGAGGCAAGGCATCGCCTCTGCTCAGATGCTTAGGTGAAAACGAGACCCACCTCGTCCTCTTAGAAGTGCACGAAGGCGTGTGCGGGAGCCACATCGGCGGACGATCCTTGGCCGCGAAGCTGTTGAGAGCAGGTTATTACTGGCCAACAATGATCCAAGAGAGCGCAGACTTTGTACGAAAGTGTGACAAGTGTCAAAGGTTTTCTGATAAGAAGCACGCCCCTGCTTGCGAACTCACCTCGGTCTTTTCCCCATGGCCTTTTCATAAGTGGGCAGTGGATATTGTAGGTCCATTCCCGTTGGCACCAGGACAACTGAAATTTCTCATAGTCGGAGTGGATTACTTCACGAAGTGGGTCGAGGCCGAAGCGGTCGCCAAAATCACGGCGGACAGAGTAATACGCTTCTACTGGAAGAAAATAATATGTAGGTTTGGGCTTCCCAAAGTTATAGTATCTGACAACGGGACCCAGTTCGCCAGTTCCAAGGTGGTAGAATTCTGCAATCAACTCGGAATCCAGACGAAGTTTGTTTCAGTCATCCATCCCCAAGCAAACGGGCAAGCCGAATCTGCAAACAAGGTGATCTTGAACGGCATAAAAAAGAAGCTTGACGACGCCAAAGGACTTTGGGCTGACCAATTGCATGAAGTGCTCTGGTCATATCACACGACGCCTCATTCCACAACCAAGGAAACCCCGTTCACCATGGTATACGGCGCCGACGCTATGCTGCCCGTAGAAATTGACACACCAACGTGGCGCCGGGAGAACTTCTCAGAGGAGGCTAATGAGGCGAGCTTACTATGCGGGATAGACATGATTTACGAGGTACGGGAGGCCGCCCACATCCGGGAATTCGCCGCCAAACAAAGAGCAGCCCGCCGGTACAATTCAAAAGTAATACCAAGAGACATGAAAGAAGGAGATTTGGTCTTAAGGCAGGTCGTCGCGCCCACCCGAATTGGAAAGTTACTTCCCAACTGGGAAGGACCATACCGAGTCAGGGAAAAGCTAGCACACGGAGCATACAAGTTGGAGGAGCTGAATGGAGACACGATATCACGAACCTGGAATGCCGCCAACCTACGCCATTACTACAGCTGAGTACCTCACCATTCCTACAAACAAGCCAAACAAGGCCGAACTGCTGTAAAGTCTTGCTTGCATTTTCTTTTGAATTTTTTGTATTTTGATGTCAATTAACAAAGAGGAATAAGGGAGCACTCTTTTCCCCGCGAAAGCTGGGTTTTTAATGAGGCACCAATTTCCGTTTACTCTTATCTCTGTTTGACTCCAGTATCACAGATATCGCCGAAACAAGCGGGGTAGCATCAACTCACAAAGGGCGCGCCTAACCCCAAAGGGGTTGCCACCTAATTCCTTAACCCTAAAAGACAGGGCTCTAAGACGTCGTGTGCTTAAAATGAAAATGCCACCTATTTCCTTAACCCTAAAAGACAGGGCTCTAAGACGTCGTGTGCTTAAAATGAAAATGCCACCTAATTCCTTAACCCTAAAAGACAGGGCTCTAAGACGTCGTGAGCTTAAAATAAGATCGCCGCCTAATTCCTTAACCCCCAAGAGGGCTCTAAGACGTCGCGAGCCGAAAAATAAGATCGCCGCCTAATTCCTTAACCCCCAAGAGGGCTCTAAGACGTCGCGAGCCGAAAAACAAGATCGCCGCCTAATTCCTTAACCCCCAAAAGGGCTCTAAGACATCGCGAGCCGAAAAACAAGATCGCCGCCTAATTCCTTAACCCCCAAGAGGGCTCTAAGACGTCGCGAGCCGAAAAATAAGATCGCCGCCTAATTCCTTAACCCCCAAGAGGGCTCTAAGACGTCGCGAGCCGAAAAACAAGATCGCCGCCTAATTCCTTAACCCCCAAGAGGGCTCTAAGACGTCGCGAGCCGAAAAACAAGATCGCCGCCTAATTCCTTAACCCCCAAGAGGGCTCTAAGACGTCGCGAGACGAAAATAAGATCGCCGCCTAATTCCTTAACCCCCAAGAGGGCTCTAAGACGTCGCGAGCCAAAAAAAAAAAAAAACAAAATCGCCACTTAAGTCCTTAACCCTAAGGCGTCGCAAGCAGAAAACGAACACGTCGCGAAAATAAAAGAAGTCATACATAAGATGCCTCAATAGAGCAATAACACCGGAAAGCTCAACGGTTTGACAATCTTAAATAAATCGAGAAAACGTACAAGTAATAACTATCACCCAAGAAGCATTATCATCGCCATCATTGAACAAGAAACCAACGAAATATAGTACAAATCACGCATCAATACAAATTCAAGAAAGTTCAAAATAAATTAAAGTTACAACAAAGACTATTGTTCATCCACAAGGACGCCATCTGCAATTATCTTGAAAGAATCCATAGACGAAAGATCAGCTTCAGGATGGAGGAAGGCGGCCTGCTCCTTCGCACGCTCAAACCCAGTCTCAAAAGACAGCGCCAGTTCTCCTTTGGCTTCCGCAACCTCAGCCTGCAATGCCGTCTCCCTCTCAACCCCCGAGGCGACCTCTTTCCTCAAACGAATGATCACCGCGTCCTTCCCAGCTAAGTCAGCGTCATGACCAACCTTCAGGTCACTGATTTTTTCGTCGAACTCGGCCCTCAGTGCCTCTGCCGCCTCCTTGACCTCTTTCTCCTTGCCCTCTTGAACCTCTTGCAATTCCTTCTCCAGTAGCTTCACCCTTTCCAGCAACATTTCTCCATTACGAACTGACTCCGCATATTTGCAATCAACGGACATCAAAAGCATAATTGATCGCAAACAGTTCACGCCGATATCCCTCGTCGCAAAAGGAACAGGGTTCTGCATCCCAGCTGTCACATCATCAGGATTGCAAACCATCCTTTCTTTCACGTAGGCTTCGAAATCAAAATCCTTATCCCAGAAAGACCGAACATCCCGGCTGGGGCCAGTAGGTTCAATGGCGGGATGAGAATGCGCCCGCTTAGACCTCCTCTCTTTTATCACCCCCTCCTCTCGATCCGCCGCCTTCCTTTTCTTCTCCTCCTGAGTCTTCTCCTGCGCCACGTCCACAGTACACTCAGGTTGAGCGTCAAGAGCAATCTCGGCTTTCTTTTTGGACTTACGAAGGATGAGCCCAGAAGAGTCGCCAGTGTCAGCCACCCCGCCCGACCTCTTGGCCTTCAGCTCCGCCAAATACTGCTTCCTCTCTGCAGCTGTTAGTGGCGCCATTGATTCTGCAAGTCAAAAGGCCAGCGCCATTACACAAATAATTAATAAAGAGAAAGGCAAAAAGCTAGTCAAGCAAAGTTATGAAATCAACTCACGCAAATAGGTCTCTAAGCTATCGACATCTCCCTCTCTATTCAGCAACTCCCGGATATCCATGGGCAGCATTTTATCCAGGAAGGAAACGACACCTTGTTCATACGCACTCAACTGTTCGAAAGCAAACCCCGTAATGGAAGCTGGGGAACTCGTCCAGCAAATGGGAAATTTTAATTCATTGTGAACGCGCCCTCCTCCCCTCACCCTAAGGAATGTCCGTCTCCAGTTCTTGTAATGAGAGGCGTAAGGTGGAAACAACCGTTTCCCAGGGTGCGCGCCAACAGAGACCCAGGACGATTTTTCCACCCCCCGAGTACCGTAGAAGCTAAAGAAGCACCCGGCGGAGGGCTCAAAGCCTAATCCCTCGCAAGCTATCTCAAAGGCCCGGATGAACGCCCAACTGTTGGGCTGAAGCTGCGAGGGCGCCACATTCAACCACCTCAGAACAGTTTCGGAGAAGGGCGTGAATGGATACTTCACGCCCAAATCTTCAAAGACCGCCGCATACATATAGAAGAACTCGTGGGCCCTACTCCTTGGCATCCGTAAGTATACTTTCTCACCAGGACGGCAGGGCTCCAGGATCACATCGTCTTCACATCCTGTCGAAGAAACATTAACCTTGCTTCGGAACAGCGCCTCTCGTTCAGGATCCATAAATACGGACTCCAGGCGCATCATTTCGCTAGTAGAACCCCCTAGCCCCAAATCACTAGCGGACGCCATACCGTGATTTTCTTTCGTATAGGATGGACCTGGACGAACAGAAAGAATAACACAATCAGATGAGTTCCCGCTATCGTCTTTATCCTCGCTATCACTCGAGTCGCTCGAAAACTCCCCTAAAAGGGAATGGCCATAGTAGGCATTCTCAAAGGCAACCCAATCGGTGGTCCCGTCCGATCGTTTCGCAAGCCTAACCGCCTCTCTCAATAACGCATCCCTTTCCTCCGAGTTAGCCGGAGATAACACGTTTCCCTTCCCATCACACTCCCTGATAACTACCATGTCCTAGTTTGAATTACAAAAACGAAGCGCTAACGATCAGAAGATGAATTCTAAAAAAGGGATTACCTGTTTCGAGTGAAGAAAAACTGGACGAAGAAAGGGACTGATTTGATTCTGGAGGAAAGCGTTGATTCTAAGAACTGTTTGCAATTGGTGAGGGACGTACGTTTCGGACAAAGAAAGGAGAAGGAAAGGGAAAAGACAAAGAAAGGAACTGATTAGATCCGCGTTCAGTTTAAAGTGAAAAGCCTGGGAAAACGCGCAGATGACGTCACTTAAGTTGGCACGATTTCCGAGAACTGCTAAGATTACGACACGTCAACGAGAGCGAACGGTCGCCTCACACCAGCCGTCGGATCCCAGTAAGAGGCGTCCTCAATACGCGGTCCAAAGGGCGCGGCGAGCTACACACAGTTTAATCACTTCGCCTTGTACCAAGACTTGTGCTTGTTGGGCTAGCATAAATATTCCTGTTGGGCTAGCGCCCAACACTCTCGTAGGGCTAGTGCCGCCCACTAAGGTACTCAAAACAAAACATGGAGCTAATACCCACGTTGGGCTAGTATCCGTGTTGGGCTAGTACCACCGCAGGGTTTAAACACCCACGTTGGGCTAGTATTCATAAAATTTTTTCATGGCTTCGTGACTAGTAAGCCCCACTTGCCGGGCAAAGGATCATAGACAGACCCCCTGTTAACAATTTAATCACTTCGCCTTGTACCAAGACTCGTGCTTGTTGGGCTGTGGACCGTAGATCTCACTATCTAGGAATTAAGACCCCAAAGCCAAGGGTGTGAACCCTTAAAATAGGGCTGGACGTCCTCCAAGAGGGCAGAGAGCCCACTTGACAATCACAAATAACCCTTTGGGGGCGCCCTCAGCAGCTTACGAGGGCGCCCAAGTCATGGTTTTGGCCCTTTACGATTTAGGCCCAAAACTATGACCGGGTAGGCCCAGAAAAGGCTACAAATAGTAACCTTGGGACCATTCCCGAGGCATGACCAAAACACAGCACAGAAACCCTAGTTTCTAGAAGTATTGTACTCACTGCCAGTACAGACATGTACATCCAATAAAAAAACGGATTTATAAAAGTGGATGACCGACCATTATAGAAGAAACCGGTTAATTATTGTTTGCAAATATCTGGTTATTTGAATATTGTTTTGGATTTGGATATTGTTTTCTCCATGTCACCTGATATTTTGTTCACCCCTAGATTTAAGTAATATTCAAGTTATTGAGGGATTGGTTAAATGGTACCCATTTAAGTGATGAGTTCGTGGGGCTTTATCTCCTCCAGTTGTTGAGTTGCAACCATTACACCGAAGTTTCTACGCACGTCAATGCTTAGGGTTGTCAATCCTATAGGGAGATGCACCTTCGTACGTAGCTTTACGTGGGGTTCTTACTCTCTCAGAGGTAATTGAAGCATATACTTAAATTAGAGTTCAAAAATTCTCAATGGTCATAAAGGTTCCCTCATCTATGAATCTTTTTTTTTTTTGAAGAAGCTAAATTAGCCCACCCAAATTGACGCCGGCAGAATCGAACCTGAGACCTTGAGGAGGAGCACACTCCAAGGTTCCAAGCCAACACCACCAGACCAACCTAAGTAGGACCTCATCTATGAATCTTAGAAGTACATCATCATACTCTTCCTCTTGATAATTCTACAAACGGGCAGCCCTATCTCGTCTACCTTACCAAGGATAAAAGGGTAAAATTACTATGCTAGATTCGTATGTTTATTCACAGTTTTTCTAGTTAAGACAGTTTCCCTAATTCGAGTGGTTGTCCACCGTTATCTTAGCTACTTCCTAATTTGAGTAATTTATCGTTATATTAGGTATCTCACTTCCCTAATCAAGTAATTTACTGTTAACTCAGGTGTGTTCTAGGTCATGTGAAAGAATTACGTAATTTGCATAATAAAGTTAAACATGACTCATAAAATAACTGAATAAAAAGACTTAAATTAAATAGATCCAACAAATAAAATAGAGGTTCATCTTAGAGACCTACCCAATAGGGTTTTGTTACTCATGGTAACTAAAGACAAATTACAAAAGAAATAAAACATACCTTACAGACTTAGAGTGAGGAGAGAGACTCCTCCCTTGAAGCTCCTAGTGCTTGCCTTACTCTTGAACCACTTCGTTCTGAATGAAATATTATGAATGAGAGAAGTTGTATTTATAGGCTTTGTTTCCACTAGGGTTTGAGCCTAAAAAATGGGGTTTTCCACCAAAAAGTAGCAAAAAGTAGTTATTTCCCAAAACAACACACCTTATGGGGTTCAGACCACACCCGGGGGCGCATAGGTGCTTTTTTCTGTGCCCTGGGGCACATGGAAAACACCCTAGAGCATGGCTCGGACCCGGGGGCTCATGAGTGCAATTTCTCGCGCGTAATTGTTTTTGTGTCTTCATCTTTTGGGTGTTTTCTTCCATATAACTTGTCTTGGAACTTGGAATAGAATTTCTCCATCTCGTAATGTCTTCAGAGGCTTCTTGAATCTTCATTCATTGTCTTCCCAAATCTTCACAAGATGTGTTGTTTTGCCGATCTGCATGATTTTGCCTTGAATTACATCAAAAACATCTTAGAACTGCTTGGTTTAGGGAAAACTACAATTACATGACTCGAAATGAAAACATTACAAAATGTCCCAAAAACCATAGGCAATTGTTCTAAAACTCCTGTAACTTGGATCAAAATAAAATAAAAATGACTGAAAAATATGCTACAAATAACGTAAGATGACATGTCATCAGCATACCTGCCTTGATCACTAAGTTATGAGTATATTGGGATTGTTCTAAAATATAATATTAATAGAAATTATAGGTTATTTGTATTACTTAAATATTTCATTATTCTCCATTAGGACAATAATGGTTATAATTATTTAGTTTAACTATTTTGTTTCATTGAAGTTTACAAGGTAATTGCAGCTATTTTAGAACTTAATATTTTAAGAGCTCTTTATAAACTTCATAAAAATCCCCTTATAAAAAATAAATTTGTAAATTCATTTGTTTAAGTTCAAAAATCATATTTTAAAATTTGTGGTTATTAGATACAATTTCCACATTTCATGTTATAACTTCAATTAAAATTTTATAACAAAAAAAAAAAAATCCTATGATACCTTTCATATGTTTCAACATTTATTATTATTAGTTTTCTTTTGGGGTTTTTCTCCATATCTATTGCAAATGGTTTTTTTTTTTAAAATTTTTACTAAAATAAAGAGGTATGTGATGCATTAAGTTGAGTCTGAAGGTCATATACCTCCATCCTATACCGCCTACTATTAATATATTATTAGAAAAAGGAAAAAATATATATACAGGGGGCAAACCAAAACCCTCAAAAAAAAGAAAATTTAAAAAAATAAGAAAAATAATTGATGTCATACAAGGACAAAATAAAAATAAGAAAAAATATATTACGAATGGCTAAAAAGATAAATAAAAAATATAATGAACTTTCGTAATCATCAAAGATTTTTATATGAGATCTTAACTAAGATTAAGGTATCAATCAAATGAGGTAAAGAGATTAACACATCATATTGATTAAAGGCATTTTATGTAATTTTATAAATGGCTTCTTGCAACTCCTAAATGCTAAAATAATTTAATCGCAGTTAAAAAACATGAAAATTTTAATTATAAAAGGATCAAATTTTTGTTTATTTATTACATGTAAATGAGAAAAGATATGACTCGAATTCCCTTGTTTGTTTATACTTTGATCATCTTTCTTTCTTTATTTTTTGTTGTAACCAATGGTGCTATGTCATTTGTCATAACTTTTTCTAATCTTTTTTAATTTATTTTATACACAATATTTTATCATCTTTTAAAAACATTCTTTTTTCCTTATTTGACATTGCAGAACTTGTAATTCGATGCATCACTGACGCTGATTGTCCTGTGTTTTCTCCCCCTCTAGATACGAGGTGCATTGAGGAAGTTTGTCGTTTGATATTTTTATAATTACCTCAAAGTTTGAGATTTATGTTTCTCTTGTATAAAAAACAACAATGTCCTTGCTTGATTATAGCTACTAATAAATAAAGATAATATATGATTATGTAAATTAACTATATATTTTAGTTCTAGTTTCACTATTTTTTTACTGGAGCATTTTTTACAAAGTCATTAAAAAGAGCTCGACTTAAACTTTCATGTAATAAATTTTTACGAATAGTTTTATACTCATTAAATAATGTTACAAAATACATATGATGTCATAATATATTAAAAATTAATATATAATTAGTTTTATATTAGATTTTAATTATTTTACACATGTATTTAATGATGTGTTGTCACATCAATTGATGAACATGACAACTCATATGTTTTCATATTCATTAATTGATGTGTCAACACATCATTAGATGCATGCACAAAATAATTGTATATACCAACTCAATTTCTTTATATTACCTTAAAACCATAAGTATTTTAATATTCGAAATGCTAACAAATATCATCCCTAAGAACACTCGTTAAGAAGTCTAAAAAAATGACTTTATCTTAAAATGATTTTTCTATCATATGAAAATTTATACATGTTAAAAAATTCATGATAGTAATAAATCTTTAACAAGTAACTTGTTAGCATGACACTTTAATATAGTGATCATAATATATTTTAACATAAGAGGAGATAAGAGTGTAATTCAAGCATATTTCAAGGGAGGGGAGTGTAATTTACTAAAAAAAATCATCTATACGTTTTGGTGTTGTCAGAATACATTTATTGCTTTTAAAGTATAATAATGACTATATTGATGATCATAACGTTTTGGTTTAATTTGTAAAAAATAAAATAAAACGTTTTGGTTTAAAAAAACAATTGGCTAAATGTAGTGGTATAGCCGTTAGATTATTGTGTGAAAAGAAATATAACGAGTTCTAAAAAAACTAAGTTATTTGACTAGAAAACACTTGTTTGGTAAGTGTCATTTTTTCGTGAGCTTATAACTTATTGTTTTAGTTTATGACATTTTTTAATAAGTTAATTCAAGTAGCTTATAGCTTAAAGTTAAATATTAATTAAATATATCTTTGTTAATGTCATTTAATACTTATAAGTTAATTTAACTGCTAATTTTATCAAATACTATAAATTCAATCAACTAGCTTATTCGTTATAAGGTGACTTATGAACTATCCATTATTACAGAGCCAAAAAATACGTATAAAGAAGATTCTAAGTTTGTGATTAGCAGCGATGCTACCTTTGACGAAAAAGCTACGGTGCCTAATGATGGTGATGTTAAAATATAAAAAATAATCAAGTAGTTAAGATAGAATCTAAAGACCAACCATATTCTAGTCATGTTTAGGTGGAGCATCCTGGTGTTACTCAAGATGATGACGAGAATGAGGTTGATCATGAGGATGTTCAATAGAAAAATACACATACATTACAACAACATCAACATGAATCTTTAGATACCAATAGCCCAAAAAAGTATTACAAAATAGTTCGGAAGTTTGGGTCAGACAAACCTTTGACGCATTATGGGTTTGTAAATTTAGTTGAATATGCACTCTCGTTAGAAGACGATTGATACAATTTTAGCAAGTGTACTAATTTATATCGAAGTGATAAATAAATTTGTATCCACAGAGACTGTTCTAATTTCTACTTGGCAATTTCATTAAGACTCAGGATGTATGTAAATGGGGGTTGCCTTAGGCAAATAGGTTTTGGTTGCAATTATAAATAAATAACTGAAAATAAACTTGCTTAAGAAATATGAGAGACAAGATTAGGTCTTTCGAATCATCTGCTCGACACTCATTAGTAATCTGCTTCTAAATCTTATTAGTGTTATTCAGTTCAAGATGATTAACAAAATAGCTCAGGTCAATTCTTTGACTCAGAACCCTCTTTTCTAATTATAATCCCCTAATTCCTTAGGTGAACCTACACTACAAAAAACGCGCTCTTTTGCGGCGGTTTTTTTTGGGAGGTTGCAGAAAACCCCCGCAAATTAGTTAAAAAGAGAGCCCAGCTGTTTATGAATATTATTCTGCGGCGGTTTGAAAACCCCCACAATTTAAAGTGCCTTTTTCCATTTTTTTCACTCTCCCGCTGCCTTATTTTCATGTGCGCGCTACTTATTTTCATATACGCTTCTCTCACTCAAAGAAAAACAAAAAAAAGCTTCATATTCTCTGCATCCGCCGCTTCTCTCTCTCACGCATCCGCTTCTCTCTCTCTCACGCATCCGCTTCTGCATCCGATTGTCTTCCTCAATCGAAGCTTCCCTCTCTCTCACACGCATCCGCTTCTGCATCCGTTTGTCTTCCGCAATCGAAGCTTCCCTGTCTCTCTCACGCATATTCAAAGGTATTTTCATCCTTTTTCAATTCTCATGCCTTTGTCAATTTGTTGTATCTGGAGATTCGCTTGATGAACAGTAAATGCGAATTGGGATTTGGGGATTAGGGTTTCTTGTTTAGCCATTTGTTCTGGTTGTTCTGATTTGGGGATTTGGGGATTTGGGGATTAGGTTTGTGATTTGGGGATTAGCCATGTTACAATGGGGAATTAGGGATCCATTTGTTTAAATTTGGGGATTAAGGATCCATTTGTTTAAATTTTTTAGCATTCCTCTGTGAAGGAAGCTACTTAATACAAATTCTCAAAAATGTTGAAAATTGAATAATTGAGATTTTAATTCTCAAAGAAAACTTATATAAACATCTCAAGATTCTTAAAACAGATTTTTTACATAAAGAGTGATTTCACTAAGAACGTACGTTTAAAATGAGGAATTATTTGGAGATTTTTAAATACTTGAATTAAAAAGGTTTATTATTGGGTCCATAATCTTATCAATACTTTGTAATTAGGTCTCTGAACTTAAATGTTTTTAAACAAGTTCCTAAACTTTTAAAAAACTTGTAATTAAGTCTTCCAAAACTTTTAAATAGTTTGTAATTAGGATCCCTTAACGTTTAAGTAATTTGTAATTAAGTCCTTCCTAAACTTATAATCATCAAATACCTCAACAAGGGCAAGCAAGGTCTGTGGAAGAACCTTTGAATCTGCAACCCTCTCTAGATCTCAATATCACATAGCATCAAATAAAAACTTAAGGTCCCTGCAAAAAGAAAAGATTCAAATAAATGAGTCAAATGTGACTAGTTAACATAAGTAACCATAACCAAAACTATAAGAAACACATAATCAGAGCAAAAAACATGAAAGATTATTGGTTCCAATAGCTAGTGACATAATTATGTGAACCAATACAAGCTAACTTCAGGTGTTGTTGCTGCTGTTACTGTTTTGTTCCTAACACAGTATTTTCTGTTGTTAGTTTTAAGTTCTTTTTCGGCTGCTTTCTTTTGGCATTGCTGCATTTTCTGCGGGTTTTTGGATCGTACTGCTTTGGTTGCTAAATGGTTTGGTTTGCTCCAAGTTTCATGACAGTAGCAGCCCCATTGTAATTGGTTTTTTAATTAAGTCCTTCCTAAGTAATTTGTACAAATACTTGATATTTGTACAAATTGAGTTCTTGGCACTAATGTCTGTCCGCGTCTGCTTTCTCAGTTGCTGGCAATCTATGAACACAGAATTGCTGTAGAAGGTTTCATATTGTTCATATTATTACCAAATTGCTAAAAAAAAAAAAGTAAATGATATTACCAATTTTTTTCCAACTACCACAAAATATTATTATTGAAATCGTAAATAAGGGATTAGTGGTGAAATACTTATAAAAGTAACAAATATATACTTGTGTGATAGTGTGCATGAGTGCATGTTTGACATGGTTGTTGTATGATTCTGTGTGTGAGCGCATGTCTGAGTTAAGATGCATAAGAGAAAAAAAAATAAGGTAGTATGAATTATAATAGTTTTTTAATATGAGAACATATGAATTGCTAGTATAGTAGTAGTTAATTGAGAAAAAAGTGAAAGCAATTGAGAACATATGAGAAAAAACGTGAAAAAAAATCAAAGAAAGTATATGGGGCATCAATTCTTTTGACCAGTGGGGAGTGGAGCTGGGGAAGGTATGTATTTGATAAGCGACCTTTTCACGTGCCTTGCATGAAAAATACGCTGTCATGTCTTTCTGATAGGATTGCATTTTGTATGTGTTAGAATAGTAAAAGAAAAAACATCTTAACAATATATTTGATCTTATAATTGAGTATCTAAGTTATTTCCTATGATCAGTTTATAATCATAGAATCTCCTTGGAATAGTTTTATACTACTAATTATTATTATGGTTTGTTTTCTGATTTTCTTAGAATTAGTATTTAGTATTTTGTATCAAGTTACACTCTGTTTGAATAAACAACATAATGAAGTGTTTATTAGTGCTAATCATATAAGTGCTTATGTATAAGCTGCTTTTATAACAAGATAAAAGAAAGTCAAATTGTATTGATATAAGCTATAAGTTGTTTTCATAAGCTATCCTAGAGAGTTTATAGAAAACGCTCATAAGTTATTTCAAGCTCTAACAAATAGTCTCACAAGTGTTTATGTGATTAGATAAGGTCAAATAAGCCAAATCCAAACAGACCCTCGTTATCAAACTATTTTCAAGTTATTTTCACTAAAACTCTAGATCTTCACTTCAACTTCATGCACATTTGTCAATTTGACTATAATCTTCACCATTGTTTACTGAATTTTTCATTTTGTTTGTTGTTGTTGCGATATATTTAACAGTCATTAGCCACACAAAGATTTTAAGTCCGTTAATCTAAAGTCACAACATAACAACGTTCCATTCCTAGATTGTCCATTAAGTTGAACAGTATAAATGGGTCAAAGGTTATAAGCTGGTGTCAATAGTCATATAATCTCTAAAATCAGTTATATTGGATTAGAATCATAAAAGCATTACGAACAATTTATACTGAATAAACTGGATTAACGTTCATAAAGATTCAGAGTTACAGATTACATAGCAACGAGCTTAGAACAGAATCATCTCAGGACCTAATCTCAATAAACTTAGCTACTCATGGCTAAAGCACAAATAACTAATACAAATATAAGACTCATTACATGAATTGGATGACCAGCTATGAGTTTTGATGGTCTCCCACCTTAGCTCCAGATCTCCAGCTCCAAAAAGTCAGTTTCTCCTTTCAACTTTCCGAACACTTCCTTCAGAAAACATTTTGGCTTTTATAGGAAAAAATTAGAAATGCACAAATCGTGCTCCGATGATTAGAAATCGTGGTGCGATCTCTTCAATAAATTCAAATTCAAGCCTAACACACCTTCAAATCGTAGCACGATGATAAGACATTGTACTCCGATATTTTATGAACCAAAATCATTCAAAGTTGCTCCAAATCGTGCTCCGATGCTCAAAGATCGTGGCACAATTTCTTCAATCCCAGGAATCATGAACTATGTTCTTTTGTGGCTAATTACTCAAGCAAAATCATCTAAACTCAACTAAAACAATATAAAAATTACTAACAAAGTGAAATATGACCTAGTGTCATCACAACCCCAAATTTGCATCGTTACTTGTCCTCAAGGAACAAACTTTTAAAATGAAATTAAACAGTAAAATAACAGTTACTTCACCAATGGTATAATCGAAAGTTCAGCTTCCTGTTAGCAATTTATGGGCTAACTTTCTTGGCATACATCCATCCCACAACTTCTCGCAACAATATGAATGGTACAAGGTTCACACAGTCGACATGCCAACCACTATATTACCAAAACTTGAAAAATTTCTAAACATCAATCAAAGTTATATCACAATACACACTTTTAAGGACTTTAAGGTTATAACGGGGCTAAGGTCAAAGGTGGGAAAATTTTTGGAAGTAGGTTTAATAAAACAAAATTGGAGTTAATCAATTCCTACTTATTTGAGCAAGTGACACCCCACCACCCATAAAGGAACACAAATTTTTTTTATCAGAACAAGAGGACTAGAGAACTAAGAATAACATGGATCTATATGCAAATCACAGTCTCACAACCTCTTTTTTTTTGTAAGTTGATTTTTGAGTTCAATTTGTTATATTTCTCTCTTTTTTTTATGAGACAAAAGTGATGATCTTTTCAGTTTCAATTTGAAATTCTGGCTGGAAAAGGTTCAAAACAAATAAGCAGGGCACAATAGTTTGCAAAACAGAGCACACACAAAAACACAACACAGGCAGCAAAATAAAGTGCAGGAAAGTAAAAGGCACAGAAGTTTGTTAACCCAGTTCGGAGTAACACCTCCTACTCTGGGGGATACCAATCCAGGAAGGAAATCCACTATAGGATTTAATCCTTATGATTCAAAACACAGAACTCGCTGTTCCCAGCCTAAGCAATTAAACTCCTCCTAGTCTGATTTCTACCCAACTCTTTGAGTATTAGACAACTGCTAACTTCCTACCCAAGCAACTAACAACCAGTCACTTAACAGTTCTAAAAACTACCCAGTTTTGAAGAACACACTTCAATACATCAAACCTTCATTCGTACCTACAGGCTTAGAATGAATTACAACTCAATTAAAACTCTAAACCAACTCAGATTGAGTGGTGTACAAAATAAACCTAAGTTTAAACACAAAGACTCAATTTCTGATTAAAACTCTAAACTTCGTAAGTCTTGAACAATGGCAGCAGCACTCCTTAAATAATCTTCAGCAATTCTCATAAATCTGAATTCAATCTTCTTCATTGATATGATTCTGAAATATGCAAGTCTTGAAAAGGAAACAAACGATTCAGCATTGTATCTTCTAAGAGATTCTTCAGGAAAATACGAACTTCAAAAACACGAGCCAAATCTTCATTAGATCTTCACTAATTCAATCAGCATTCTAGAACAATTCATCCATGATTAAACCTTGACAAATCTCGCAAAGATTCGCATAAAAATAACATGTAAAAGCGCAGCTTCTGAAGAAGTCAACGAAAGTCAACTGTTGAATAGTGCGTCTGATGCACTGTTCCTGAGTCTGAAGGAATTTCTGCGTCTGAAGAGCTACAGTGCGTCTGAAGGAATTTTTCAGCTTCTGATGGCTTTTTCAGCGTCTGAAACACTTCAAAATCGATTTCTTGCAACTGAAGACTTGTAATACACACGGAGACGCTTCCATTGAACACATTGCATTAGCCAAAACATGCAGCCAACATCAAAATATCAACACAATTCTTGTTCTCTAGTACCCCTACCCCAAACTTAACGTGTTGCTAATTCCAATAGCAACCCCAAACTTGACCTTTTGACCAAATTAACAGAGATACACAATGCCTAACTCCAAAATAAATTGGGCTATATACCCTAAGGCCTCTAGGCTTGTAATCATGGTTTGTCACCGAAACAAGGGGTCTAACCTATAGGCTCAACTTGGTTTGAAAAAAAAGGATAATTCAATATATAAACAAAAACAGGTTGGCTTCAAAGGCTCAAGGTACAAGCACTTTGCCTTAGTGTGTATAAGATATAACCAATTGACACAAAGAAAAATCGCAAGCCCTAGAAATAGCATCATCATGGAACACTCATATTTGTAAAAATGAAAAAAATAAAGTGTGGCTATGGAACTTACAAGCTGAGATATATGGAAGTTGTGGCTACCTAAACATTCCAGCTGCCGTACACTTCACCGTTGCATAAACATGCAAGCATCTACCTCCTTTGAACTTCAAAAATACCATTGGTGAAATAATTGTTACTAAACTGGTAAACTTCAAGCGAAAAGAAAGTTCATTAATAATAAACAAGTGCAGATGCATTACAAAACAGAGGGGGATAAATCAGTTCATACAATTAGATGTCACAATAGTTCAAAAGCTACAAGCCAATCAAAAATACAACAAAAATAAAATTACTGCTAAACAAAAGAAAACCAGCGCAGGATCAAAACATGTTTGGGTCAAACCCAGAAGCATCAGTGTGGCCCCCCAATTGGTCGTCAAGCTCCTCATTAACCTCCTGATCAAAACCAGCTTCAATCTCTTGCTCTCTCCGAGAAGCTCTCTCCCTTTGCTCCCTGAAGTAGCTTCTCATCCTGTCATTGGTTCCAAATTGTTGGATATTTGGTTGTTGGCTTCATGTTTGCTAAAATCAAATATACAAGCAGTTGTGTGTCTTCAGAAACAGTACGCTTTAGAAGCTGAAATCTCAATATGTGTGTTTTCAGAAGTTGGGTCTTCAGAAGCTGAACAGTACTTCAGAAGCTGGGTCTTCAGAAGCTGAACAGTACTTCAGAAGCTGGGTCTCCAGAAGCTGATGTTCAGACGCTGAACAGTACTTCAGATGCTGAACCTTCAGAAGCTGATGTTCAGACGCTGAACAGTACTTCAGACGCTGACCTTTAGAAGCAACCTTCAGAAGCTGAAATGTTCAGACGCAGAACTTCAGACGCAGACTTAAGAAGTACCTTCAGAAGCTGGTTTTCTGCGTTTTGTTTTCACGCCTTGGGTGTTTATTTTCTCGTGTGATCTGTTGAAGATTTGTCTTAAAAATTCTCTTGGATTTGTTTCTAGAAGGAAGATTATTTTGCGTGAAGATATTTGTTGAAGATTGGTTTATTTTATTTGTGAATATATTTTCAAAGTAATCTTTGGAAAATATATTTCAAAAGAATAATTGCTTCTATTTGCTTCTAAAGAATTCTGGAAATATATCTTTGAAGATTATTTGGTTCAAGATTATGTTGCTGCTAAAGCTATAAATAGAGGACGCTGCTATTGAAGAAAATAATTCAAAACAGAAGTCATATAGAGAGAGTCATACTTAGGTTTTGAGTCTGTGAGCTTTGTGCTTTGTTTCTGTACACCACTCAATTGTTAGAGTTGGTTTAGTTTATTGAGTTGTAATTCACTTGAAGCTTTTAAGCAAAAGTGACTTTGATGTTTTGAAGTGTGTCTTCATCTTTGTTTGTTTAGAGTTTAAGATCACTGGGGCAGTGATTACTTGAGTAGGAAGTAAGAGGGGTCTTATATCTAGGAGTTCCTAGGTAGAAGTACCACGGGTAGTGATTAAGTGAGAAGGCTGTGAAACAGGGGCTGTTGTCATAGGACTTCAAATTGATACTATTATAGTGGATTTCCTTCCTGGCTTGGTAGCCTCCAGACGTAGGTGTGTTTGTCACCGAACTGGGTTAACAAATCACTTGTGCACTTTACTTTCTGTCTGTTTTTATTTCTGCTTTTGAACAACTGTTTTTGCGTACTCTGTTTTACAAACAGCAACTGGTCCTGCCAGAAATTTCAATTGGCATCAGAGCAGGCACCCTGCCTGTTTTAGGGTGAGCTCCAGGGAAGATATTTTCTGGCATAATGGAGAAAGAAGGAGAATTTGTAAACAAACCACCTCTGTTGGATGGTTCCAACTATGAATATTGGAAATCACGCATGAGTGCTTTCCTTAAATCCATAGATAGTAAGACCTGGAAAGTAGTTCTGAAAGGTTGGGAACATCCTATTGTGCTAGACAAAGATGGTAAGAAGACAACTGAATTAAAACCAGAGGAAGGTTGGTCCAAGGAAGAAGATGAATTAGCTCTTGGAAACTCCAAAGCCTTGAATGCTTTATTCAATGGAGTGGACAAGAACATGTTCAGACTGATCAAGCAGTGCACTGTAGCTAAGGATGCCTGGGAGATTCTCAAAACTATTCATGAAGGCACATCCAAGGTAAAATTATCCAGACTTCAACTTCTCACCACCAAATTTGAAAATCTCAAAATGTTGGAGGATGAGAACATACAAGACTTTTATATGAATGTTCTGGACATGGCTAACTCATTTGATTCTCTTGGAGAGAAAATGTCTGATGAGAAAATTGTGAGAAAAATACTCAGGTCTCTACCTAAGAGATTTGACATGAAGGTGACTGCCATTGAGGAAGCACAGGACATCTCCAGTATGAAGGTTGAGGAATTGATAGGATCTCTTCAGAATTTTGAAATAGCCAGAACTGATAAGAAGGGGAAAGGTGTTGCTTTTGTAGCAAATGCTGATACTGTGGATGCTGAAAGCACATCAGAAGCTCTTGTGATGTTGAGTAATCAATTTAACAATATTCTGAAGCAGGCGAACAGGAGATCCAAACCAAATGACTTGAAGAAGACAAGAACTGATCAGTCCCAAGGTGTTCAATGTCATGAGTGTGAAGGTTATGGCCACATTAGGACAGAATGTGTAACATACCTCAAGAAACAGAAGAAGAGTTTGGCAGTTTCTTGGTCTGATGATGACTCAGAAGGAGAAGTGGGGAATGATTCAGCCAAGCATGTTGCTGCCTTTACTGGTAGATGCATGACTGATGATGAAGTTATGGGTTCAGAAGCACCATCAGGTTCTGAAATACCATTAGGTTCTGAAGTATCATCTGATACTGAATCCAGTGATGAAGAATTGTCTTTTGAAGAACCAGCTGCCTCTTATGAAGAACTATACCTCATAAATGAAGAAGTTTGTAAGTTATTATAAAATCAGAAGAAGACTATCAATCATCTGCTTGCTGAAAGAAGTGAACACTTAGAGCAAATTTCTGATCTCAAAGATGAGGTAACCCAGCTGAACTCTCAACTTGATCACATGAAGAAGCAAATCAGAATGATGAACACTGGTGCTGAAATGCTTGGAAAGATTTTGGAGTCAGAACCAAGGGAAACCAAATGGTATAGGATTTGATGATACGATCTTGAACAAACAGCAAAATCCAGCTAAAAAATTCATTGCAGCTGTTAAAACATATGATACAATGATGGGCAAATCTAAGATGGAACATCAGAAGGAGCCTCAGGGATCTAAGAGCAGGAGGGCATCTCGTCCTTGGGTATGTCATTATTGTGGTAAAAAGGGGCATATAAAGCCATTCTGTTACAAGCTGCATGGATACCCCAAGCACTTTCAACAAAGAAAATTGGAACCCATTGTAAACAAAATCAATGTCAAGAAGGAATGGAGACCCAAATGTAATATGGTTGGTCTAACAACTCACACCTCTCTGAGAGCATCATCTAGGGAAAATTGGTACTTTGACAGTGGATGCTCTAGACACATGACTGGAGTTAGAAAATTTCTTGAGAATATAAGACCTTACACCAGTGGCTATGTAACATTTGGTGGTGGAGCTAGAGGAGAAATTCTTGGAATTGGAGATTTGGTCAGTGATGGACTACCAAGGTTAGACAATGTGATATTAGTTAAAGGGTTAACTTCCAATTTGATTAGCATAAGCCAGCTGTGTGATCAAGGGATGGAAGTGAACTTCAACAAGACTGAGTGTCTGGTAACTGCTAGGAAAAGAGAAGTGCTAATGAGAGGTAAGAGATCTAAGGACAATTGTTACTTGTGGGTACCTGAAGAAGAAGTCAGACTCTGTCACCAGAAACTTGGGCACTCAAACCTGAGGGGTTTGAAGAAAGTCATGTTTGTGGAAGCCATCAGAGGACTACCCAAACTTAAGATTAATGAAGACAAAATTTGTGGTGAGTGTCAAAGTGGAAAACAAATCAAGATGTCTCACAAGAAGCTGCAACATCTTAAACTTCACATGGATCTCATGAGGTCAATGCTAGATGAAAGCCTAGGTGGAAAGAAGAATGTTTCTGTTTGTGTTGATGATTTTTCAAGGGGTAATCTGCATGAGGAGTTATAGCAATTACAGATTGCTGAGGGTGAGCAAGCAGGAAATGAGTCTGATGTCAAAGCAGTCTCTGTTACTAATTCAGTTTTTGTTTTCTGTGTGAAGACTGTGTTTTGTCAAGATTGTTTGGCTAAAAAGGGGGAGATAAATAAGTGTTTGTTCAGAAAACAGTATAAATGTTTGTTTCAGAAGCACTACAGTTCAGAAGTCAGTTTTCTTCTGAAGTAATACAGAAGAGCTGTTGTGATGTGTTTCAGAAGGAATCTTTGTTTCAGGGGGAGTTTCTATTTCAGGGGGAGTATGTGTGTTTCCTGACAGATGCTGAATGATATGTTTCAGGGGGAGTTGGTTGTGACCTTAGAAGCTGCTGTTGTATGTGTGAAACGTATTGTATTATCCGCTACTGAATCTGTTGCTACGTATGTTTATGTGTTGTTCTTCATGGTTACGTACTTTGTTGAGTACTTTGTTGACTCTGTTGCTACGTGTATGTTTATGTGTTTTTCTTCATGGTTGCGTACTTTGTTGAGTGAAGAACTTGCTTTTGTGAACAAATTGATTTTAGCCAAAAATTTGCCAGAGGGGAAGATTGTTGGATATTTGGTTGTTGGCTTCATGTTTGCTAAAATCAAATATACAAGCAGTTGTGCGTCTTCAGAAACAGTATGCCTTCAGAAGCTAAAATCTCAATATGTGCGTCTTCAGAAGCTGGGTCAGAAGTTGGGTCTTCAGAAGCTGAACAGTACTTCAGAAGCTGGGTCTTCAGAAGCTGAACAGTACTTCAGAAGCTGGGTCTTCAGAAGCTGATGTTCAGACGCTGAACAGTACTTCAGATGCTGAACCTTCAGAAGCTGATGTTCAGACGCTGAACAGTACTTCAGACGCTGACCTTTAGAAGCAACCTTCAGAAGCTGAAATGTTCAGACGCAGACTTAAGAAGTACCTTCAGAAGCTGGTTTTCTGCGTTCTGTTTTCACGCCTTGGGTGTTTATTTTCTCGTGTGATCTGTTGAAGATTTGTCTTAAAAATTCTCTTGGATTTGTTTCTAGAAGAAAGATTATTTTGCGTGAAGATATTTTTTGAAGATTGGTTTATTTTATTTGTGAATATATTTTCAAAGTAATCTTTGGAAAATATATTTCTAAAGAATAATTGCTTCTATTTGCTTCTAAAGAATTCTGGAAATATATCTTTGAAGATTATTTGGTTCAAGATTATGTTGCTGCTGAAGCTATAAATAGAGGACGCTGCTATTGAAGAAAATAATTCAAAACAGAAGTCATATAGAGAGAGTCATACTTAGGTTTTGAGTCTGTGAGCTTTGTGCTTTGTTTCTGTACACCACTCAATTGTTAGAGTTGGATTAGTTTATTGAGTTGTAATTCACTTGAAGCTTTTAAGCAAAAGTGACTTTGATGTTTTGAAGTGTGTCTTCATCTTTGTTTGTTTAGAGTTTAAGATCACTGGGGCAGTGATTACTTGAGTAGGAAGTAAGAGGGGTCTTATATCTACGAGTTCCTAGGTAGACATATCACGGGTAGTGATTAAGTGAGAAGGCTGTGAAACAGGGGCTGTTGTCATAGGACTTCGAATTGATACTGTAGTACCCTAATTTTGTCCTACGCATTTTAAAACAAAAATAAAAAAAAAAAAAAAAATCAAAGAGGGGAAAAAAGTCAAAAGTCAACAAAAGTCAACAGAAAAGTCAACTTTTCAAAATTGAGGACTTCGCAATGCGAAGCTCACTTCGCACTGCGAAGTCTGCGATTTTTCTGCAGATTTTTGGTTTCTTGGATTTAATTCCAGAATTTGTTGCATATCATTTCCATAATTATTTTAAGTAGCATTCATGGCTAATTGGGCCAAGCAAAGCCAGAGTTGAAGGACTTGCCATTAATGCCAAGGTTGGAAGCTTTTTCTTCCAACCTAGCATGTGACAAGCAAGTGGGCTTGCCCTTGGGCAGCTCTAGTCCCTCCCATGTGACCTGCTAACCACCACAAGGTTGCCAGCCACCTGCTTGTGGACTTTCCTCCTACTTGCTGCCCCCAAAACCAGTCAAACTAGCTGGGTTTTTTTTCACTTGAAAAGCCATGATTGCTACTCTGTTTTTGCAGCAGCTTTTCACCCTCTCACACCAGCCATAAGTAGCCTTTTCATCCCTCAATCTCTGCACAATACAGTGCACGTTTTTATTGATCAACCATTGAGATTGCAAGGATTGATCCCCAAGCATTAGCCAATTGCAAATCAGCTTTGTTCTTCATCATTACCTTCTAGAATAAGTTGAATTTGTGGCTGAAATCAAGCTGTATCTTGCCCCTTGGTACAAGGCAGGGTTGCCTCTATCCATTGGCATTTAATGCAAAGGGATTCAGCTTGATCTTGGCCACAAATCAGCTGAATCAAGGGATTGTGTAATGATGACAAAGATTTGATCTTGGCCTATAAATAAGAGGCATTGCCCAAGGTTACAAGCACTTCTAAAAACACAGTTAACACAGCATTAAAAGAGCAGAAACTCTACTCATTTCAACCTACAAATCTCCACAAACAACCAGCAAAAATCCATCCACCACAAGCTTTACAAAGTTCCAAAACCATCACCAAATATTCAAACCTTTGTGAAAGCCTTCAACCAAATCAAATCAAGTGCAGCAGGAGCTTTGCTAAGGAGTTCTGTAAGTTTCTAAGCTCTTTATCTTGCACTTTTAATTGTGTTTGCATAGCTGTTTTGGCTCAAAACTCTTTGTCCTAAAAAAACCCCTTTTGAATTCCAAAGAAATCCCAAGGTTTTCAAAACATCAAAACTGGTTTGTCCAACCTTTTTCACCCCAAAAACTCAAAGTCTTTCACCCATCTATAAGGTCTTGAGTGTGTTCAGAAGTTGTTTCTGAACAAAAGTTCAGAAACAGCTTCTGAACCCAAAATTTCGCATGCTTCGCAGTGCGAAGTCATGGTCGCAGTGCGACCATGACAGAACTCAGAACCTGAGTTTTTGTATCAAACCAACCAATTTTTGAGGTTCTAGCCCCAGAGCTCAGAACCTAAGAGTTTTTAAACCCATGTTCTTCAAACCATAACAAGGTTTTTGCATAATTTTGGCGAAATCACAAGTTCGTATAACCATTTTGTGGGTAACTTGCAAAGCAAGTTATGTTCCCAAATTCTCAAACAAGCATGAACAAACAAGCTATGTTCATCTTTTCAATCCAAACTTGAGCAACAAATATTGTTCATGATGTTCAAAACTCAAAGATGAACATACACCGTTTATGTTCGCATTTTCGCAAAATGAGACGAACTTGCGCGTTTTTAGCAAATTTGCTAACCCTTCCCATTTTTGGGTTTTCAAACCAAATGTTTTGACATACCTTGGGATTTCTAAAGAATTCAATCCAAAAACATGAATGAAAAAGGGATGGTGTGACGTATGTCTCTCCATCGCCCCGATTGTACGAATGCGTGACGTATGTCTCGTCGCTCGGACAATCGTCATTCCTTTTTTATATATGTACAACCCTAACCAAACCAAATCTTGGCCCCTTGTGGTCAATCCAAGCCTTTTGGTCCCCCGTTGGCCATTAGACTCAACCCCTCGACTCGTTAGAGTCCACTCGGTCAATGTTCGACTCGTCCGAGTCCATTGTACCCGTTCTTGATCTCAGTGGATCAATCGAACAATCGCCCGACTCTTCGGAGTCCACTCGGTCAATGTTTGACTTATATGAGTCCATTGCACCTCCCTTGGTCCCATAGCGACCAATTCAACCCTCTACCCTAACGGACGTACCTTTTAACAATTCTAATGTGATTCGCGAACGAACGCTTAATAAGTCTCCAAGTGCGAGCATACAAGCTACGTTTAATCGCAAGAATTCGGTTAAAACATCGTCCAATTAAAATCAACCAACACACATACGTTTTTCTACCAAAGAACTACGTATGCTTTGAATTCTCCGACTACCGGGAGATACGTAGGAGCAAGATCGACATCTTGTCAAGCACAATAATAATAAAAACTTTTTCTTCGTTTGTTTTTATCTCTTTCCCCCCCTTTATTATATTTTTAACATAAATAAACATGCACGCAAAGTATTAAAAAACAATTCAAGCTTTAACCAAATAGAAGGTTCCCGTTGAGTACAACGGACGTGAGGGGTGCTAATACCTTCCCCTTGCGTAACCGACTCCCGAACCCGACAATGGTTGCGATGACCTAATCCTTATCCTCATCGTCAAAAGGGTTTTATTATCGTTTCCCTTTACAACAAAAAACTTAAGGGTTTATCAACGTTCCCTTTACACAAAAACTTTGGTGGCGGCTTCACAAAGGCACCTCCGAGCGTTCGAGGACGACCTCGGAGGATTTGCGCGTCTTTTTCCCGAGGAAAAAAACGAGGTGCGCACAGATACTATTATAGTTGATTTCCTTCCTGGCTTGGTAGCCTCCAGACGTAGGTGTGTTTGTCACCGAACTGGGTTAACAAATCACCTGTGCACTTTACTTTCTGTCTGTTTTTATTTCTGCTTCTGAACAACTGTTTTTGCGTATTCTGTTCTACTCTGTTTTACGAACATCAACTGGTCCTGCCAGAAATTTCACAAATCTCGCAAATGATCCTCTCAGCCTCTCCTTATGTATCGCCTCGGCCTTAGTAAAGCGCTAAGAGAAATGTGGAGGCTCCACATAAAGTTGGGAAGAAGTTTCTTCCATCCAATTCGCTACACCATATTTGTAGTCGGCCATCAGAGGGTGAAGTGGTGGGTAATCTACTTCCGGCTGCTGATGATGTTCACCTTTTGGTTCATTAGGGGCCCCTCTTGCGCCCCGCACATCCCTCATATATCTGTCATGAGCCTTATAATACTTTGCCATGGTTATGTCATTGATTGGCAACTGAGACCTGAAGTAGATGTCAGAAGGTTCCGCTGGCACTCCCGCTTGTTCACACAAAAGATTAATTAGACAACTGTGCCCCAGGGTGGTGTTCTTGGTGCGGACCATTTCCTTCAGATTTTGAGCCATAAGTTGCCCCACATTCATTTGCTCATGGTCAGAAAGTAGCACCAACAGAATAAAAACTATAGAAGTGATCATCTCTGCAGCTGCCGAAGTGTTCACTATAGTGGACAAGATGAAAGATGCCCATGCTCTAGGGATAGGTAAGAGATCAGCAGTGTCGACTCGCTGAGGGTTGCTCTGTGGTGTTCTTCTCTTCCACCCCTTTCCTTCCTTCATCAACCCCACCAGCAACTCATCTCATTCTTCATGACTAGAAGGCCAATTTTGTGGCATCCTTCTCCTTTGCACATCACAGTTTTCTGGAGCAATCAACCCTAGCACATGGTTGATGTTGTGAGGGCTATAGTCGATCACCTTCCCTCTCACTTCAGAGATGTACTCTTGCTGTTTTTGGTCAAAAGCTTTGGCATAGAATTCCAACGCAATCGACTTATTACTTGATTTGGTAACCATGTTGTTGAGACCTCCCCATCCTTTTGCTCCAATTGTTGCCTCAAAGGTTCTATGCCCAGTTAAATTCACAAAATTAAACCCCCTTTCTCCAATAAAATCAAATTCCTTGATCACTTGGTACCTCTCTTCTGCCTCTTCTGATTCAAATCTTCGGTATGGTGTAGGTTGGGTAGGAGGGTTAGGAGGAGGAATTGATGAAGTGGCTTCTGGATTAGTTCTCCTCCTTCTTTTTTCTAAGTTTATGTTTCTGGAAGTTTTGGGTGCCATTTGTGGATTTTGAAGTGAAATTGATAGGGTTTGATGTGGGAGATTGTTTATGAAGGAGGAAAGTTGAGTATGGTGTTTGGAGAGGTGAAGATTGAGTGGTTATGGCTAAAAATGGTGTGTTATGGAGAAATTTTGGCAGAGCTTCACTTCAGAGGTTTGATGAAAGTGTGAAAATTCTCCTGGTTTATATAAGCATAGTAAATATCGTGCTCCGATGCCATACCATCGTGTCACGATTTGCTTTGTAACGGTCAATTTTTGAAAAGTTTTTTCAAATATCAGAGCACGATCTGACCACATCGTACTACAATTTTTTACGAATCAACCAGGCTTGCTGGTCTCAAAAATCGTAGTCCGATGTGGAACCATCGTACTACGATGTTTGAAAACCTTTTGACTCCCAGTTGACTTAAAATCTTAGCACGATATGAGGTAATCATACCACAATTTTTTTCGAGAGAACTTGCTCATTTGCTGAGTTAAATCATGCCACGATGCTCATAGATCGTGCTACGATTTCTTTACTTCAGACTTGACACTTTGAAAAAAAAATTATTTCTCACCCACATTTTTTTTCTTGGCTTTTTTTTATACTGAATGTAACATGTATCTGAGAACAGTGGGTTGCCTCCCACTTAGCGCTTCTTTACCGTCAGTAGCTTGACTTCAGACGACCTTTACAGGTCCGTCAGCACCAATCCCACCCTTTATTTGGGTAGATCTCCTCCAAGATAGGGCTTAAGTCTTTGCCCATTTACTTTAAACGTTCTTTCACCATCCGGTGTCATCACTTCCACAGCTCCATACTGAGACACATTCTTCACAATGAAAGGTTCTGACCATTTGGACTTCAATTTACCTGGAAACAACTTTAACCTGGAATTAAATAATAAAACTGGTTGCCCAGCATAAAAATCCCTAACCACCAGGTTTCTATCATGATACCTCTTAGTTCTTTCCTTATATATCCGCGCATTTTCATACGCTTGCAACCTCATTTCCTCCAACTCATTTAGTTTTAGGAGTCTTTTTCTACCAGCCAGAGTTTGATCAAAGTTAAGAAATTTTATAGCCCAAAAGGCTTTGTGTTCTAACTCGATTGGTAGGTGACATGCCGTCCCATAAACTAACTGATAAGGACAAAAACTAATCGGTGTTTTAAAAGCTGTTTTGTACGCCCAGAGTACATCATCCAATTTCTTAAACCAAACTTTTCTGGATGATGTCATAGCTTTCTCTAGGATTTGTTTCAATTGCCTATTCGACACTTCTACCTGCCCACTGGTCTAAGGGTGATATGGAGTAGCCACTTTATGCTTAACATTATATTTTGCAAGAACACTTTCTAAGTGTTTGTTGCATAAGTGTTTCCCCTCATCACTGATCAAGACTCTAAGGGTTCCAAACCTAGGAAAAACATTTTTCTTCAAAAAATTGACAACAGTAAGGGCATCATTAGCCACGCAAGCCGCAACTTCAACCCATTTGGTAACTTAATCAACACACACAAGGATATATAAGTTAGAATAAGCGGAAGGAAATGGTCCCATGAAATCAATGCCCCAACTATCAAAGGGTTCAGCATCAAGAATTCCATTGAGAGTCATTTCATTCCTCTTGGTGATGCTACTTGTTCTTTGACACTTGTCACAGTGTCGACAAAATCTTGACAGTCCTTAAACAAGGTTGGCCACCAGAAACCACTTTACAACAACTTCGTCGCGGTCCTCTCACCATTATGATGGCCTCCATAGGCTGAGCTATGGCAGTGCCACATAATGATTTTTATCTCTTTAACTGCAACACATCTATGAAGTAAACCATCAACGTTAGTTCTAAACAAGTATGGATCATCCCACACATAAAAATTGACCTCCGCAAAGAACTTCTTCTTTTGTTGGTAGGTGAGCTCCTCCGGAATCAAATTTCCGGCCTTAAAATTAGCCATGTCCGCAAACCATGGCCTTTCGGACACCACAAATAGCCTTTCATCTGGGAATTCAGCATTAATATCCTTCTCCTTTTCGGTGATCCTCTTGTTTTCCAACCTAGACAGGTGATTAGCCACCACATTCTCCACTCCTTTCTTATCTCTAATCTCCAAATCAAACTCTTGTAACAAGAGAATCCACCTCAGCAACTGGGGTTTAGAGTCCCCTTTTGTCAACAAGAACTTCAGAGCTGCATGATCTGTGAAAATAATAACCTTGGAACCAATGAGATAAGAACGAAATTTTTCCAATGCAAATATTACAACAAGCAATTCTTTTTCTGTTGTTGAATAATTGATTTGGTTTTCATTTAAAACTTTGCTTGCGTAATAAATTGCATGAAAAAATTTCTCATGGTGTTGGCCTAGAACTGCTCCCACAGCATAATCACTAGCATTAGACATAAGTTCAAACGGGAGATCCCAAGTGGGTGCAATGATTATGGGTGCAATGACCAACTTATTTTTAATTATAGAAAATGATTTCAAACATTCATCATCAAAAACAAACTCAGATTCTTTAACCAAAAAGTTACAGTGGGACTTAGCTATTTTAGAAAAATCTTTTATGAAACGCCTATAAAAGCCGTCGTGCCCCAAGAAACTCCTCACCCCTTTCACATTGATCGGGGGAGGTAGTTTTTCTATAACCTCAGTTTTAGCTTGATATACTTGAATACCTTTCCCTGAGATTTTATGCCCCAAAACTATACCTTCGGTCACTGTAAAGTGACATTTTTCCCAATTTAATATGAGGTTAGTTTCGGTGCATCTCTCAAGAACAGCATTCAAGTGATGTAAGCAATTATCAAAAGACTTACCAAATACAGAGAAGTCATCCATAAATACCTCTATGTTCTTCTCCAACATGTCAGAGAAGATGGAAAGCATACATCTTTGGAAAGTGGCGGGTGCATTACACAACTCGAAGGGCATCCTCTTGTATGCTAAAACACCAAAAGGGCATGTGAATGCCGTTTTTTCTTGATCCTCTGGAGACATTTCAATTTGATTGTACCCTGAATATCCATCCAGAAAACAATAGTAAGCCTGCCCCGCCAACCTCTCCAACATTTGATCCATGAAGGGTAAGGGAAAGTGATCCTTCCTCGTGGACTGATTCAACCTCCTATAGCCAATACACATCCTCCAGCCTGTTACCGTTCGGATAGGTATCAATTCATTTTTTTCATTTTCTACCATCGTTATTCCACCTTTTTTAGGGACCACATGTACTAGACTCACCCATGCACTGTCTGAAATAAGGTAGATCATACCTGCATCCAACAGCTTGAGGACTTCTTTCTTTACAACCTCCTTCATTGTGGGGTTTAGGCGTCTCTGGGGCTGGACCACCGGTTTGTATTCTGCTTCCAAGTGGATTTTATGCATGCAATATGCTGGGCTGATTCCCTTGAGGTCTGTGATACTCCACCCTAGTGCACTTTGGTTTCCCTTTAGGATCCTCATAAGTTTTTCATCCTCGAGAGCCGATAAAGAAGTGCTGATTATTGCTGGTATTGTGGCATCTTCACTCAAGAACACATATTTCAGATGCCCTGGGAGTTCTTTCAACTCTGGTGCGGCTAACTTTTCATTTTTCACTTCCTTTTTAACATTTGCAGTGTCAACACTCTTTTCTTTAACTATCGCCAATGCTTCAATTTTTCTGACCACTGACTCAACTTTTGACACATTTAGTTGTTGCACACACTCGTCAATCTCATCACTCTGGTCTTTGTCACAACCTTTAATGGAATTAACCATTACTCTTTCCAATGGGTGTGCAGGTGTTTCATCTTGCGTAGTATCTTCGACCAACTCATCAATTACATCCACCAGATAGTATTGAGGATTCTCATTCCTATGTTCCATGGCTTCAAAAATATTAAAAACTACTTGCTCATCCTGAAATCTCAGCATCAACTCCCCCATCTCAACTTCTATCAAGGCTCGCCCAGTTGCTAGGAAAGGTCTTCCCAACAACAATGGAGTCTCATCGTCTTCTTCCATGTCTAAAATTACAAAGTCAGCAGGGAACAACAGATCATTCACCTTCACTAGCACATCTTCTAACACACCATAAGGATAAGAAACTGAGCGATCTGCTAAAGTGAGAGTCATCTTTGTTGGCTTAGGTTCCCCACATCCTAACTTTTTCATCACAGATAAGGGCATCAAATTCACGCTAGCCCCCAAATCACACAACGCTCTTCCAATACTCACCTTCCCAATAATGCAGGGAATAGTGAATGCACCTGGATCCTTTAAATTAGGAGGAAGTTTCTTTTGAAAAATGGCACTACAGTTTTCTGATAAAGCAATGTTTAAACCATCTCTCAGCTTCCTTCTCCCAGATAATAAGTCCTTCATAAACTTGGCAAAAACTGGCATCTAATCAAGAGCTTCACTGAATGGGATGTTCACTTGCAATTGGCTAAACAACTCCATGAACTTCTTGAAATGTCCTTCTTGCTTTTCTTTCTTTTTTGACAAATGAGGGTATGGTAGCTTGACATAAGATGGCACCTCCTGCTTCTTGTCCCCTTCCTTCAGAATCTGGTTCTTTGTCCTCCGAAGAATAGAGTCTTCATCAATCAACTTCTCACTTTTTTCTCCCTCATTTTTTTCTTCATTTTTTTCTCCCTCTGAATTTTTTTCTTCCTTTTCATTTTCAACTCCACCATTTTTTATTTCAACTAACACCTCTTCCTCCTCAGTATTTTCAACTACTCCATTTTTAGTAGCCTTTGGCATTACTGGTAACAATATTTTTTTACTTCTCAACTCTATTGCTTTGCAACTTTCATTCTTTGGGTTATCTTGTGTATTTCCAGAAAAACCGCCATTTGATTGATTAGCGATTTGTTTTGCACGCTGACTAATCTGATTCTCAAGATTCTTCATAGAGGCCTCATTGTTTCTTTGGACAGTTTCCTGATTTGCCTTGATTTCTTGAAGGTTTGTTTGGGTAAACTTGACAAAGCTAGTCATGGCTTCTTCAAAGGCTGATGGCTTTCTTTGTTGTTGAGGTTGGGGGATAGGTAGAAGAGTGTTCAAGGTGTTGTTGTTTGAATATTTGAGGTTGGGGTGTTGTGCCCATCCGAGGTTATAGGTGTTAGAATAAGGGTTCCATTTTTGAAAATTTCCCATGTAGTTAACATCCTCACTCACTCCTTTAGGCACACACTCTCCACTCGCATGTCCTTCACCACAAAAATCACATTTAAGAGGTGCTGCTTGTTGAACTTGTTGGACTTGAGCTTGTAATTGACCCACAATAAGTGCTTGAACTTGTTTGGTTAGAGCCTCCATCTGCTTGGTCATCAAAGTTTGGTTTGCTAGAACGACACTGTTCTCACTTACCTCAAAAACTCTTCTTCTCCCCTTTTCAGTTTCTGCACGGTACTCATTTTGGGCCATGTTCTCTATAAGGGTTTGGACTTCCAGGTCAGTTTTTACTCTTATACTCCCCCCAACTGAGGCATCTAAAAGCATCATATGATTACGTTTCAATCCCTCAGTGAAAACTTGCATCTGGATTTTCTCACTCAAGTCATGTGCAGAACATCTCTTAAGTAAAAGTTTAAACCTTTCACAAGCATCATGCAACGACTCATTTTCTCCCTATTTAAAGTTTGTAATCTCATGTCTTTTCTCCCAATATCTGGACATAGGAAAAAATCTCTCAAGAAATTTAAGCTCCAGTTCATCCCAGGTTTGCATAGTTCCACACGGAATTGACAACAACCAATCTTTAGCCCTTCCGGTTAGTGTAAAGGCAAACAATCTGAGTTTCTTTTGATCTTCACTGATATGGGCTGGTGACACGCAAAACTGACATGTCTCATAGAATCTTGTTAAATGTTTGTGAGGGCTTTGGGCATCTCTCCTCTCATATTGGTTTTCTTTCAGACCTTGTTGAACAGAGGTCTTAATGTCAAAAGCTACGGGATTGACTGGTTGGAGAACATGATTAAGTTGGCCTCTGTTGGCTACTAAACCATAGTCTCCCATCATAGGTCTAAGAGGTGGTGGTGGTGGTGGTGGATTACCTCCGTGATCTCCCATGGTAACAGTTTCAGTTTCAGTAGGTGTTGGTTCTGTGTATTGTGTTCTGGGACTAGGATCAGCTGATCGAGCTAACCGGACAGCTCTCTGATTGGCTCTTGCAGTCTTTTCGATCTCAGGATCATGCAACAATTCTCCCGGTTGCACTCTACCTCGAATAAACAACAAATGAATACCTTAGTAGCACTGCACAATACAAAATAATGCAAGTGATTCAACTTTTTCGCACAAAAATTTAAAATACAGAAATTAAATGCAGAAATCCTAAATAATAATGATATTTCCTTGTTGAAATGATTCAACTGTCCCCAACAACGGTGCCAAAAACTTGATACAATTTTAGCAAGTGTACTAATTTATATCGAAGTGATAAATAAATTCGTATCCACAGGGACTGTTCTAATTTCTACTTGGCAATTTCATTAAGACTCAGGATGTATGTAAATGGGGGCTGCCTTAGGCAAATAGGTTTTGGTTGCAATTATAAATAAATAACTGAAAATAAACTTGGTTAAGAAATATATGAGAGACATGATTAGGTCTTTCGAATCATCTGCTCGACACCCATTAGTAATCCGCTTCTAAATTTTATTAGTGTTATTCAGTTCAAGATGATTAACAAAATAGTTCAGGTCAATTCCTTGACTCAGAGCCCTCTTTTCTAATTATAATCCCCTAATTCCTTAGGTGAACCTATAATCATCAAAGGTTTTAAGTATAACAGCCCGATTTTTCGTATTTTATGTATTTAATTAAGTCCATTAAGGTGAGTTAACCTAGCCCATTAATATTTAAGAATTGTGTAGTGTTATTTTCATTAGGTCTTCACAATTAACACAAAACTAGAGAGAGGTAGAGAGAGAAAACAAGAGAGAAACTTGGAGAAGAGGAAGAAGAGGAATCTAGAAGAACTAAGGGAGATTTTTGATTTCAAGTGAGTTAGCAAGAGAAGTGAAGAAACTAAGGTAAGAGGGAATATTATCTTCATTAATTAGTTTTAATAAGCTTGGGGTATGTTTGGGAATTGTAGCTTATGATTAATTGTTGTTGAATTGTTGTGATTTTCGTGGTCATTTTTATTGATTATGTTAAGCATGTCAAAACTTGATAATTCCATGCTTTCTCCATCTTAAACTTCATTTTTCATTATGTCAATTTAATACTCTGGTAAATTTTGATGTTCGTGATGATTAATATGATGATCAATTGCTGATTAGTGATTCTGTAATTGATTATGAGTATGGGTATGTAATTTGTTTGAGAAATCATGAAGTTATGTGGGATAAAGTTGTGAATTAAGTGATATTGTGAAAAGTGCTTATTTGACTGAATCTGCTTAATTTACTGCTATTACTATGTGTTACTGTTAAGATTATGATTGTGAACAAGAAACTATGTTTATTGTGTGAGTTGTTGTGAAATAAGTTGTTGTTGTTGGTGTTTTGGGAAAATAGCTTAATTAAGTGAAAAATGAATAAGCTATTGATAAACTGAGAAAGTTGTTGTTGGAATGGTTATAGTTGGTGTGTGTAGTGATGTTAAACATGTTAGGATGGAGTTATTTAAGTTGGGTGTGTTTGTTTGTTGAACTTGGGTGAAAATGGGGTTTTGAGACGAACTTTGAAAATTTACTGGAAAATCTTTGGAATTGATGTTTCCTTAAGTACCCATTGTTCAATTTGAGTATATTGATCATGGGTATAGCTTATTAAATGTTTTGGGTGTGTTGGGATTGAATTAAGTGATTTAAAAGTGATTTTGGGGTGAAAAACGTGTTTTAAAAACTGATTTCTGGTGGCTGACTCTGATATTTCGTGCCACGATGAGGGTTTATCGTGCCACGATATTGAGCCCATAATTTGGGTTCAAGTGCTGGAAATATCGTGCCACGAAGGAGGACCATAGTGCCACGATGAGACCTAGAATTTGGTGTTCTACACTGGAAATATCGTGCCACGAGGGGATATCATCGTGCCACGATATGGCCAGGTCAGAAACCCAAATTCCGCTTTCAATTGGTCTTTTTACCATATTCTGTTGTGAATTGGGTTTTGGTGTAAACATGAAAGTTGTAGATATGGATGTTACCTTTAATATGGCATTGGTTTGACTTCATTTAGATGTCTAGAACTTGAGTTATGAGTAATATACTACACATAGGTCATGGTACATTTTCATGAAAACTTCCGCATACTTTTCCAATGAGTCATGAAACACCCTTATAATTAACAATGAATACTAGGGGGCTTTGAGAGCTAATAAATGAGTGTGTATTGATGGTGATATTATGTTGACATTGATGATGTTATTGACGATGATGATACATGTTATGTATTAAGTGACGATGTTTGAGTAAATGATGATGATACATGTTATGTATTAAGCGACGATGTTTAATCATATGAGAATATATGATAGTGATGATGATGTTGTTGTCGAGTCTTATGTGTACTTGATGTGAGTTGAATATATGATCATGCATTCATTCATGAGTCAAGTCCAGTGACGTTGGCATATTTAGTATGCAAAGTGACGATGGCATATTTAGTATGCAAAGTGACGATGGGATTACTCGGTAAGTTCTGAAATCCAAAAAGCAACGATGTTTGGTACCACATGCATATAGAGTCGTTTAGGAACATTGCATAAGTACGAGTCTTATGTATTAATGTGTTGATGAGTATTTGTGCATCTAAGTGATAATTTTGCATTGAAAATGTGATGTGATGAATTGTCATAATCTACTTGATAATTGGTTATGATGATAGTACGAATTGAATGACTGTAAATGATGAGTTGATATGATGGTGTAGTTATACTTGTATGAGAATATGATTATGAGATACAAGTTCTTGAATTTCGGATAATCCAATTTGTTATGTTTGAATAATGTGATGATATGAATGTTGTCTGAACTACACTTGTTTAATATTTCTTATTAATGAATGTATATCTTACCCTCCAGTGGCTTTGTTGTCGCCTCATCCCTTGTGAATGTAGATTTGCAGGATTGAGTGCTTGCTTCCGGTGAGTCTCATGTTTTATGCTTTGCTTGGAGACGTATAGAGTTAGGATGCTCTGATTAGGATGTCGTTTGGGATTTTATTTTTTGTACTATGTTGGATTTATTTTGAGCGATCTTTATGATCCAGATACTTATGTATTTATTTTGAGATGTTTTGAGATGACCCGAGATGATTGTATGTATGTTGAGATATTCTGCTGCGATATGTTTATTTATATTGACGAGATTTTCATATTATATGTTTAATATGAGTTTTATGAAGAAATATAAGGTTTTGATTGCATGCTAGATGTTTATTTATCGTTGTTTAGTAGTCTCGGGGATCGCGTCCTTATATTAAGTCTGATAATCTAAAGTCACAACATAACAACGTTCCATTCCTAAATTGTCCATTAAGTTGAACGGTATAAATGGGTCAAAGGTTATAAGCTGGTCTCAATAGTCATATAATCTCTAAAATCAGTTATATTGGGTCAGAATCATAAAAGTATTACGAACAATTTATACTGAATAAACTGGATTAACGTTCATAAAGATTCAGAGTTACAGATTACATAGCAACGAGCTTAGAACATAATCATCTCAAGACCTAATCTCAATAAACTAAGCTACTCATGGCTAAAGCACAAATAACTAATACAAATATAAGACTCGGTACATGAATTGGATGACCGGCTATGAGTTTTGATGGTCTCCCACCTTAGCTCCAGATCTCCAGCTCCAAATAGTCAGTTTCTCCTTTCAAATTTCCAAACACTTCCTTCATAAAACATTTTGGCTTTTATAGGAAAAAATTAGAAACACACAAATCGTGCTCCGATGATTATAAATCTTGTTCTGATCTCTTCAATAAATTCAAATTCAAGCCTGATGCGCCTTCAAATCGTAGGACGATGATAAGCCATCGTACTACGATATTTTACGAACCAAAATCCTTCAAAGTTGCTCCAAATCGTGCTTCGATGCTGAAAGATCGTGGCACAATTTATTCAATCCCACGTATCATGAAATCTGTTCTTTTGTGGCTAATTACTCAAGCAAAATCATCTGAACTCAACTAAAACAGTATAAAAATTACTAACAAAGTGAAATATGACCATGACCTAGTGTCATCAACGATGAGCCAATTACCTTCAAGCAAACTATCAAAGGCAAAGATAGAGAGATTTGGTTGGTTGTTATTGAGGAAGATATGCAATCTCTTCATAGAAAAAAGACATGGGAGTTGATCCCATTGCCTATGAGGAAGTCTGTTATTGGTTGTAAGTGGATGTATAGAAGAAAAGAATATCATACCAAGACATGCGGTAGGAGACATACAACTAGGCTAATGGCTAAGGGGTTCACACATAAGAAAGAGGTTGATTACAACGAGATATTTTTCTCCAGTGGTGAAACATACTTCTATTTGGGTGTTGTTAAGCATTGTTGCTCATGGTGATCTTGAGCTGGAACAACTTGATGTGAAGACAACCTAATTGTAAGGTGATAAGGAAAGCAATGTATGTCTTTTGAGAAAATCATTGTATGGATTGAAGAAGTCTCTTAGACAGTGGTACAAGCGATTTGAATCATTAATTCATGATAAAACAAGGATTCTTCAGAAGTGATTATCACAATTGTGTCTATATTCTGAAGCTTGATGGAGGTGATTATATTTATTATATTGTTTGTGGATTACATGATTATTGCTTCAAAGTTGATCAAAAATGCATGAAACATGCATGAAGTTGGCCAACTTTGTTGAGCAAGCAACCGTCCATAGTCTTGGTTGTTCGATTTGTATAATCTGGAATAATGCTCAGTTTACTTCGGATTATATAATAATCCCAAACATGTCCAACATGTCCAGACTATAACGTGGTGGGTTTGATACGTTTCATTTTTTTTAAGAAAATACGTTTCATATTATATAATTTGAAATATGTTTGGAAGAGAAAAAATAGAAATATATGCCATTAAATCAAAATTTACAACAACATAAATTAAATATAACAATTTCAAGCAATATAATTTCAACAAGATAATTCAACAACATAATACTACAATGTAAAACAACACAATTAAACACAAACAACATAATGTTTTCTCTAACTTTCTCTAATATCATTAGAAGATCCAATTAAGTTATGGGTCAAATCAAACTTTCTCTAATATCATAAGGTTGGCCGTTTCATAAATGTTCAATTCATTTTTATCTTCTTTGACTAGTTGACCATGTCTTTCAACCTTCCACTAACTCTTGTTACTATCAATGTTTGTCATTTACATATAAATAGTCACTCATTCTTCAAAAAAAATCATTTCAACTCACCTTACCTTTTTTTCAATCTTATTTTCCTTTGTTAAACGTTTCTGATGCTATGGTTTCATTGTTGACCATTCATACTATCTGCAAAACTACTGTGATTTTTGTGGGATAGTATGATGGTCTACATATACTTTCAAATCACCTAGTATTTTTTTTCTAAGTTTTTATAGACTTTGATTATATAATCTAAAATAATGCAAAAATGCTTAAGATTACATAATTCAAATGGAACAAAATGAGAAATTTGGAGGGCGTGCGAGAAATATATGGTGGGAAAAGAAATTCCCTTAATGTTTTTGGAAGAATTTAGGGCCTCAAAGTTTGGAGGTCACGTAGCCCACTGTGCACAAGCTATGGGCCGACCATGATATGTTTATGAGAATTTCTTTTCCTAACCTCCTCACTTCTCATACACTCTCCAAAATTTCCAAAATACTCTCGTTCGGATTGAAATTCTGGCCAGGCAAAACTAAGAGAATACCAGGTTCTGAACCAGACAGGTTCTGAACAATATGCAGGGCACAATAGATCGCAAAACAGAGCACAAGTAAACACAATACAAGAGCAGCAAAATAAAGTGCAGGAAAGTAAAAGGCACAGAGGTTTGTTAACCCAGTTCGGAGTAAACACCTCCTACTCTGGGGGATACCAATCCAGGTAGGAATTCCACTATTGGAATTAATCCTTAAGACTCAGACACTGACTCCCAGTTCCTATCCCAAGCAATTAATCTCCACCTAGTCTTGAATTCTATCCAACACGTTGAGTATTAGAAAGACCTCTAACTTCCTATTCAAGTAACTACAACCCAGCCACTTGAACTACCCTATGAACTTAACCAGTTCTGAAACACAACTACCCTGTTTTTGAGAAAACCTTCAAAGACAAAACTTCATTCGTACCTAAAGGCTTAGAATGAATTACAACTCAATAAAAACTCTAAACCAACTCAAAACATATGAGTGGTGCACAAAACAAAGCTAACAAGCTTAAAACTAACACAGACTCTTTTTCTGAATCAAAACTCTCTAAAATCGTAAGTCTTCAATAGCAAAGCTCCTCCTTTTATAATCTTCAGCAAGCCTCTTAATTATGCTCCAAATCTTCTGAATTGATTTGTTACTGGAATAAGATTATTCCAAAAGAGTAACAAATAAAACTGCATCCAACCGTTGAAAGATTTAAAACAGAAAATACAAATTTTCATAACTTTGAACCAAATCTTCAAAGATATCTTCTCCAAGTAAACCAACCTTCTAGAAGCAAATATACAAGAATAATTCCTTGCTAAATCTCCCAAGATACGCGCAAAAACAATCCAGCAAACACAGCTTCTGATGTGGTCAACAGAAGTCAACGCTGGCTTCAGAACCTGAAACTGCTTCTGAAGTGCTACAGTGCTTCTGATGAGCATTTCAGCTTCTGATGTAGATTTCAGCTTCTGAATGGCTTCAAATGAGAAAACTTGTAACTGAAGAAATGTTCATCATAAGGAAAAGCTTCTATTCCATACTTTGGTTTTGCCAAACAATGCAGCCAACACTTAAAGACTCAACAATCTCCCCCTTTGGCAAATTTTTGGCTAAAACCAACCAAGTTCTTCAATCTCCCTTATAATCAGCTCAGCAATGAAGAACTCCACAAAAATACATCATAGCATAAACATAAGCAGCGGATAAAACACTTTTCTGAGCTATGTTAAACAACAACAGCTTCAGCTTCCGATCTCCTGAAGCACACAAACACACTTAAACATGGTATCAGAGCTACTCCAAGGTATCAGAGCTACTGATCAACTCCTGATCATCACACATACTTCCCCTGCAACTCAGCATACACTCAGCATACATCAAACTCCCCCTTACTTCTGAATTTATGGTATCAGAGCCAACACTTCAGGAGCTGTACACATTTGTTCTTCAGGACCATACCTCAGGATCACAGAAATACTCAGGACCATAACAATCTTGTACTCCCCCTGAGACACATACTCCCCCTCAATAACATCTTGACAGCTCTTGTTATATTTGTTCTGAACTCTGAGCTTCACAAATAACTTCTGAACAACACTGAAAGCTGAATTTGAACTAATTCTCTGAGCAGCAACACTTGGTATCAGAGCGAACACATAACATAAGATTTGAGCCAACACATTACATAAGATTTTCTCCCCCTTTTTAGCCACAAAATTTTGACAAATTTCAGACTTCAAATAAGGAACCAAAACTACACATCCAAAAGTAGTCTCAGACTCTGACTTAGGTTCAGGATCATACTTAGCAAAGGCACAACTGGCAGGTACTCTAGCTTCCTCACATCCAGTTTGCAGTAATTGCTATAACTCTTCATGCAAACACACTCCTAACTTGCTCCTTAAGTTTTCAAACTGCTTAGCATCCAAGGCCTTTGTGAAAATGTCAGCAACTTGTTCTTCAGTAGCTACATGTTCCAGCTGAATAATATTGTCCTCCACAAGATTTCTGATAAAATGGTGTCTGATATCTATGTGTTTAGTTCTGCTGTGCTGAATAGGGTTCTTAGAGATATTAATAGCACTCAGATTGTCACAAAATAGGGTCATGGTTCCCTGTTCAATGTTGTATTCCTCCAGCATCTGCTTCATCCACACCAATTGTGAGCAACTACTTCCAGCAGCAATATACTCAGCCTCAGCAGTTGACAATGACACACAGTTTTGTTTCTTGCTGAACCATGAAATCAAGTTATTTCCTAAGAAGAAACAACCTCCTGAAGTGCTTTTCCTGTCATCAGCACTTCCAGCCCAGTCAGCATCACAAAATCCCATCAATTCAGAACTTGAACTATGAGAATACATGATTCCATAGTCACTTGTGCTGTTTACATACTTTAGAATCATCTTCACTTGTGTCAGATGACTCATCTTGGGATCAGCTTGATATCTTGCACAAACTCCAACAGCATAAGTGATATCAGGTCTGCTTGCAGTTAAATACAATAAGCTCCCTATCATGCTTCTGTACTGACTTTGATCAACTGATACTCCATGTTCATCTTTGGTCAACTTTAGATGAGTAGCAGCTGGTGTCTTCTTATGAGCAGCTGATTCCATTCCAAACTTCTTCACCATGTTCTTGGCATATTTACTCTAAGAGATGAAGATTGTATCTTCCATTTGCTTGACTTGTAAACCAAGAAAGTAAGTCAGTTCACCAACTAAGCTCATTTCAAATTCTGACTGCATCTGCTGAACAAACAATTTGACCATCTTCTGAGACATCCCTCCAAACACTATATCATCCACATAAACCTGAGCAATCATCAGACTCCCATTTTCATCTTTCACAAACAAAGTCTTATCAGAACCTCCTTTTCTGTAACCTTGAGCCACAAGAAACCGAGTCAGTCTGTCATACCATGCTCTTGGTGCTTGTTTCAATCCATATAAAGCCTTCTTTAACTTGTACACATGTTTTGGAAACTTAGGATCCACAAAACCCTTAGGCTGTTCAACATACACTTCCTCTTGCAGATATCCATTCAAAAATGCACTCTTCACATCCATCTGAAATAGCTTGAACTTGAGAATGCAGGACACACCCAACAGTAGTCTTATGGACTCTAGTCTGGCCACAGGTGCAAAGGTTTCATCAAAATCCAATCCCTCTACTTGAGTATAGGCCTGAGCAACCAACCTAGCCTTGTTTCTGACCACAGTACCATTTTCATCTGTTTTATTCTTGAATATCCACTTAGTGCCAATCACATTCAGCCCTTCTGGTCTTGGAACAAGATCCCACACTTCACTCCTTTTGAACTGATTCAATTCATCTTGCATTGCTTCAATCCAAAATTCATCAGTCAGGGCTTCTTTCACATTTTTAGGCTCAACTTTTGACACAAAACAAGAATCAGTAGCAGCTGGTTCTGATCTTCTTGTTCTGACCCCTTGATCCAAACTCCCAATGATAAGCTCTTTAGGATGATCCTTCTGAATTCTAACAGATGGCCCTTTATTGGTAGGATCATGTTCTGGATGTACATCTGCTTCTTCAGACTCTGGATGAATTTCTGCTTCTGAAGTTTGTTCTTCTGATGGTTCAGACTCTGGAACAACTTCAGACTCACTTCTATCTTTCTCAGCAGTCAGATCATCAATTACCACATTAATGGACTCCATCACAACTTTAGTTCTTGAGTTAAATACCCTATAAGCTCTGCTGTTCACTGAATAACCCAGGAATATGCCCTCATCAGACTTAGGATCCAGTTTTCTTCTGTTTTCCCTATCAGCCAAAATGTAGCATCTGCTCCCAAAAACATGGAAGTATTTGACTGTAGGCTTCCTTCCTTTCCATAGTTCATATAAGGTGCAAGTTGTTCCCTTCTTCAGAGTGACTCTATTATGGATATAACATGCAGTGTTCATGGCTTCAGCCCAAAACATATATGGTAACTTCTTAGCATGCAGCATAACTCTTGCACATTCTGCTAAAGTCATGTTCTTCCTCTCTACTACACCATTTTGCTGAGGTGTGATAGGTGCAGAGAACTCATGTTTTATACCTTCAGAAGCACAGAATTCTGAAAAACTCTTGTTTTCAAATTCCTTGCCATTATCACTTCTGATTCTGACAATACCACAGTCCTTCTCTCTTTGTAATTGAGTACATAAGTCTTTAAACACTTCAAAAGTATCAGACTTCTCTCTAATAAAGTTGATACATGTGAATCTTGAGTAGTCATCTACCATTACAAAAGCATACCTCTTTCCTCCAATACTCTCTACTTGCATAGGCCCCATTAAATCCATATGAACAAGTTCTAGTACTTTGGTAGTTACCTGGTGAACTAATCTGGGATGAGACTTTCTTGTTTGTTTTCCAATCTGACAATCACCACAAATACTGTCCTCATTGATCTTCAGATTAGGCACACCTCTGATAGCTTCAGTACTTAGGATTTTCTTCATGCCTTTCAAGTGCAAATGTCCTAGTTTCTGGTGCCAGAGCTTGACTTCCTCTTCTGAGCTCATAAGACAAGAAGTTAGACTTCTTTCTTCTTCAGAAACCCACAAATAACAGTTGTCTTTGGATCTGCAGCCCCTCATCTGAGTTTTACCATCCTGATCAGTAACAATACACTCCTGCTTGTTGAAATTTACTTTTAAATCCTGATCACATAGCTGGCTGATACTGATCAGATTAGAGGTTAATCCTTCCACCAGTAGCACATCATTAAGTCTGGGCAAACCTTCTCTGATCAAATCTCCAATACCCAGAATCTGACCCTTTACACCATCTCCAAATGTCACATAACTTCTGGAGTATGATCTGATATTGCTCAGTAGCTTCTTTACACCAGTCATGTGCCTTGAACAACCACTGTCAAAGTACCAGTCTTCTTTTGAAGTGGCTCTCAATGAGGTATGAGCAATCAGCCCAACATTCTGAACCTTAGGTTTCCACACCTTCTGAACACTGTGTCTGGGTGCAGCGGGTTGCACACTTCTATATTGAAAGTGTTCAGGATAGCCATACAGTTTGAAGCAGAATGGTTTGATATGCCCTTTCTTTCCACAATGATGACAAACCCATGGATGATTCCTCCTCCTTTTGTTTCTGAAAGATTTCTGGGGTTGCTTCTGAGGTAGCATCTGGGCTTGTTTCTGAGGTCTCCTCTTTGATGTTCCAACCATAGAATCATGAGTTTGAGTAGCAGGAACAAAACTCATCTGTTTAGGAATCTGAGTCTGATCAACAAAACCTAAACCAGTTTTTCCTTGTTGTTGATTCCCCAAAATGTCCTCCAACTTATCAGTAGCAGAGTTCAACATCTTCACTTGCTTCTTCATTTGATCAAGTTGGGAGTTCAGTTGGTTCACTTCTTCTTTTAAATCTGAGTTCTGCACTAATAATTCACCTTTTTCAGCCTCCAGTTGAAGAATAGTCTCCTTCTGATCCAAAACTTGTTTGCAAACCTCAGTACTTCTGGTATACAGCTTCTTGTAGTTATCAGCTAGTTCATCATGTGAGGTTTTAGCATCTTCAGACACAGATGAGGCTTCAGACTCTGAGTCAGACTCTGAAAAGGTCTCAGACTCTAAAACAGCTTCCTTCTTCAAGATAGCTCCTGACCTCACTACCAGACCAGTATCACACATATCAGATTCACTAACATCATCATCTTCAGAACCATCATCAGACCATGCAACAGCTAGACTCTTCTTTTTCTGCTTCTTAAGAAAAGTAGGACATTCAATTTTGATATGTCCAAAACCCTCACACTCATAGCACTGCACACCTTTGGCTTGGTTATTTTTCTCCTCAGACTTGGTCTTTTTCTCATCAGTTTGTTGCTTCTTGTTATTGAATCTGAAATTCTGACCTTTGGCTTTGGCTTTTCTGTTAACATTCTTCAGAATCTTGTTGAATTGTTTTCCCAGCAACACTAGAGCTTCTGATAAGTCATCCTCCTCAGAATCTTGTTGATCATCAGCTTCAGTATTCACAGTAAAAGCTATACCTTTCCCTTTCTTATCAGGCTGTTTGCAGAATGCAGTCTCAAAATTTAACAAAGAACCAATGAGCTCTTCAACCTTCATAGCAGAAATATCATGAGCCTCCTCAATAGCTGTCACCTTCATATCAAACCTTCTGGGCAGGGACCTGAGGATTTTTCTCACTAGCTTCTCATCAGACATCTTCTCCCCAAGAGAATCAAAGGAATTGACCATATCCAGCACATTCATGTAAAAATCCTGAATGGATTCATCTTCCTTCATCTTCAGGTTCTCAAATTTGGTGGTCAGCAGCTGCAATCTGGACAACTTGACTTTAGAAGTTCCTTCATGAGTGGTTTTCAAAATTTCCCACGCATCCTTAGCCACAGTACATTGTTTAATAAGTCTGAACATATTTTGATCAACACCATTAAAGATTGCATTCAAAGCTTTTGAATTTCCCAGAGACAGATCATCTTCAGCTTTGGTCCATTCCTCCTCAGGCTTCAAAATCTCAGTCTTGTTACCATCTTTGTCTGTATACACAGGATGATCCCAGCCTTTAATCACAGCTTTCCAAGTCCTGCTGTCAATAGACTTTAGAAAAGCACACATCCTTGACTTCCAATATTCATAGTTTGTGCCATCTAGTAGGGGTGGTCTATTGACATAGCCTCCTTCTCTATCCATGCTTGCCAGATATTAAGTCCTCTGGATCTCACCCAAATTACAGGCAGGGTGCCTGCTCTGATACCAATTGAAATTCTGGCCAGGCAAAACTAAGAGAATACCAAGTTCTGAACCAGACAGGTTCTGAACAATATGCAGGGCACAATAGATCGCAAAACAGAGCACAAGTAAACACAATACAAGAGCAGCAAAATAAAGTGCAGGAAAGTAAAAGGCACAGAGGTTTGTTAACCCAGTTCGGAGTAAACACCTCCTACTCTGGGGGATACCAATCCAGGAAGGAATTCCACTATTGGAATTAATCCTTAAGACTCAGACACTGACTCCCAGTTCCTATCCCAAGCAATTAATCTCCACCTAGTCTTGAATTCTACCCAACACGTTGAGTATTAGAAAGACCTCTAACTTCCTATTCAAGTAACTACAACCCAGCCACTTGAACTACCCTATGAACTTAACCAGTTCTGAAACACAACTACCCTGTTTTTGAGAAAACCTTCAAAGACAAAACTTCATTCGTACCTAAAGGCTTAAAATGAATTACAACTCAATAAAAACTCTAAACCAACTCAAAACATATGAGTGGTGCACAAAACAAAGCTAACAAGCTTAAAACTAACACAGACTCTTTTTCTGAATCAAAACTCTCTAAAATCGTAAGTCTTCAATAGCAAAGCTCCTCCTTTTATAATCTTCAGCAAGCCTCTTAATTATGCTCCAAATCTTCTGAATTGATTTGTTACTGGAATAAGATTATTCCAAAAGAGTAACAAATAAAACTGCATCCAATCTTTGAAAGCTTTAAAACAGAAAATACGAATTTTCATAACTTTGAACCAAATCTTCAAAGATATCTTCTCCAAGTAAACCAGCCTTCTAGAAGCAAATATACAAGAATAATTCCTTGCTAAATCTCCCAAGATACGCGCAAAAACAATCCAGCAAACACAGCTTCTGATGTGGTCAACAGAAGTCAACGCTGGCTTCAGAACCTGAAACTGCTTCTGAGGTGCTACAGTGCTTCTGATGAGCATTTCAGCTTCTGATGTAGATTTCAGCTTCTGAATGGCTTCAAATGAGAAAACTTGTAACTGAAGAAATGTTCATCATAAGGAAAAGCTTCTATTCCATACTTTGGTTTTGCCAAACAATGCAGCCAACACTTAAAGACTCAACACGGATAATATAATCCGAACACCATTTTGGTGTATTTCGGTTTACATAATCTGATATGTGTGAAGATTGTATTCAAAATTTTACTTTTGAGGGTTTGGAACGTTTTAGATTTTATAATCTGAACCAGTAAAATACATGATTTTTATGTGGTTAACAATACACTGACAGGTTATGCACTCCACATTGCACAAAAACTTCTATAAAATGGCGTGTTTGGTTCATTTGCAAATCACATCCCATAACCATGAACAGTTATCCAGTAGGTGTAAACACGAAGCTAGTTGTAGTGTATTACAATGGGAGGGGAAACCTAATTTGTTTAAGGTCCACATTGATGTTACACTGTCCACCTTGAAGGACCGGCATGATCAAATTAACGGTCGTCTCAACCACAGAGACACAATAAGGGCAATCAATATTGAATATCGTCGTCCAACAATAGACTCTGATGGAAGTGCCTGTTTCACCTTGATGAAGCTCCTGAACAATGATGACGTGAGAACCATAGACAAATCATGGGGCTCTTCCGTAGAAGGTGTAACATACTATTTGAGAGTATGTTCTTTGATGAAGCCAATATCAGGCTCGCAGTACATAAATGGACAAAATACATTGCCTGATATGGAAACGAAATTGGCATGTGGTTAATTTTTTAATTTATTTCTGTTCAATTGTAGGAGGTTTTAGCCATTTTGATAACTATCATATAGAGAATTTGCAAATCAACTTATAAAAACGGGTTTTCTTTTCCCATTCTCCGCACTTCTGGTACGCCTTCAATAATTTCCAAAATTCCCCCGTTTTGATTATATAATCCGAACACTTTTTGCAGGTTTTCAGATTATAAAATCTGAAACCTACCATTATATTGTCCTCGTATAAACTGCACAACAAAATGTTTATGCGACAATATGGACCTTCAGACACAAACAATACACACATTCATTAATTTTTTTCTTCCCTCCACTCCTAACCCTCCAAAAACCCTCCATTTTTTGTGAAATCTTACTTCCAAAGTACAATCAAAGCATCAAAAGAGTTCAAACACATCTCATTGCGCTGAATGCAAAGGTATTGTGACTGCAAAACCTTTCTCATTTGATTTCTTACCTTTTATGTTTCATTCACATAAAAAAAATAGGCTAAATTGCATATTTGGTCCTTTAACTTATTTGTTGTTTTCATTTTGGTTCCCTAACTAATTAACGTTATGTTTTGGTCCCTTAACTTATACTCCATTAGCCAAATAAATTTCCTCCGTAAAAAACATTTGTTGTACCCTAATTTTGTCCTAAGCCTTTCCAAAACAATTTTCAAAAAAATCAAGAAAAAAGAGGAGAAAAGTCAAAGTCAACAAAAGTCAACCAAAAAAGTCAACATTTCAAAAATGGTGACTTCGCAGTGCGATGTCCACTTCGCACTGCGAAGTCTGCGAATTTTTTGCAGATTTTTGATTTCTTTGATTTAATTCCATTTTTTGTTACATATCATTTTCATTATTGTTTTTATCATCATTCATGGCTATTTGAGCTCAGCAAAGCCAGAATTGGAGCACTTGCCATTAATGCCAAGGAAAGAAGCTTTTTCTTCCAACCTAGCATGTGCCAAGCAAGTTGGCTGCCCTTGGTCAGCTCTTGTCCCTCCCAAGTGACCTACTACTGACCCTAAGGTTGCCAGCCACCAGCTTGTGGACTTTCTTCCTGCTTTCTCCCCCAAAACCAGTCAAACCCAGCTGGTTTTCACTTGCCCAAAAGCCATGAGTGCTGCCCTGTTTTCAGCAGCTTTTCTTCCTCCTCACACCAGCCCACATGTTGCCTTTTGTTTCCCCCAACCTCTGCACATCACAGTGCACGTTTTTATTGCTTAACCCTCAAGATTGCAAGGACCAATCCCAAGGGACAGCCAATTGCAAACCAGCCCTGTTTTCATCATCATTTCTATCCAAAATCCATTGAATTAGTGGCTGGATTTGGCTAAGTCTTGACCATTGCAGCAAGGCAAGGTCACCTCTTCACTTTTGCATTAAATGCAAAGTGATTTAGCCTGATCCTAGCCCACAAATCAGCTGGATTTTGGGGATTTCTCATGATGAAAATTGATTTGGTTTTGACCTATAAATAGGAGGCAAGGCATAACCATTGAACACTTTGAAACACTTACACTCACTCACTACAACCAGAAAAAAACCATCAATTGAACATTTGAAACAACACTAAACACCAGCAAAAAACCAGTCCAATCACCAAGCATTACACAAGTTCATTGCTTTTGTTCAAACAACATTCAAACCTTGCAAAAACTCCAACCATTCAAGTTCATTTCATTTCCTTGCAGCAGGAGCTTTGCTAGGATCTCTGTAAGTGTTCTAAGTCCTTACCTTTCATTTAGAGTTGTGCTTGCATCTTAAATTTTGTTCAAATCCTTTTTGCTCTAAAAACCCCTTTTGAATTTCAAAAGAAATCCCAAGGTTTGCAAAACATCTAAACTGGTTTGTCCAGCTCTTTTTATTGCTAAATCTCAAAGCTTTTCATCTCCCCTAAAGGTTCTGAGATTGTTCAGAAGTTGTTTCTGAACAGCAGTTCAGAAACAGCTTCTGAACTCAAAATTTCGCATTGTTCGCAGTGCGAAGCCATGGTCGCAGTGCGACCAAGACAGAACTCAGAATCTGAGTTTAGGCTCCCAAACAGCCAATTTTTGAGGTTCTAGCCCAAGAACTCAGAACCTAAGAGGTTTGAAACTCATTTTATCCAAACCTTATCAAGAATTTTGCATAATTTTGAAGGATTCGCAAGTTCGAGCAACACTTTTGTGGATAACTTGCAAAACAAGTTACGTCCACAAACTTTCAAAACAAACTTGAGCAATAAGCTATGTTCATCATTTTCAAAACCAAACATGAACAAGAACCTTGTTCATGATTTTCAAATCAAACATGAACTTAAGCCGAACTTGTTCGCTTTTCAAAACCGTTTTCAAAATTGAGCCGAACTTGTGCGTTTTTTCACATTTTTGTTAAAACCTTATCATTTTGGGTTCCAAACCAAGTGTTTTGATTAACTTTGGGATTTCTAAAAATTCAACCAAAAACTTGAATGAAAAAGGGATGGTTTGATGTATGTCTCTCCATTGCCCCGATTGAACGAATGCGTGACGTATGTCTCGTCGTTCGGACAATCGTCATTCTATTTTCAACGTATCCGACCATACCAAACCAATTCTTGGCCCTTTGTGGTCAATTTGAACCTTTTGGTCCCCCGTGGCCACTAGATTCAATTCCTCGACTCGTTTGAGTCACTTTGGTCAATGATCGACTCCGTTGAGTCCATTGTACCCGTTCTTGATCCCGTTTGATCAATCGAACCCCCCTCGACTCGTTTGAGTCACCTCGGTCAATGATCGACTCGATCGAGTCCATTGCACCTCTTTTGGTCCCATAGCGACCAATTCGAACCCTTTTACCCAGCGGACATGTTTTTATCTATTCTAAGCGCGATTCGTAAACAAACGCTTAAGCCTCCCATGCGCGAGCATACAAGCTATACGCTTAAGTCTCCCATACGCGAGCATACAAGCTACGTTTAATCGCAAGAATACGGTCAAAACATCGTTCATTAAAAATAACCAACATATATACGTTTTTCTACCAAAGAACTACGTACGCTTTGAATTCTCCGACTACCGGGAGATACGTAGGAGCAAGATCGTCATCTTGTCAAGCACAATAATAAAAAAACAAACTTTTTCCCCTTTCATCATATTTTCTTTTTCCCCTTTTTACATAGACAAGCATGCGCACAAAACATTTAAAAACATTTTAAGCTTTAGCCAAATAGGAGGTTCCCGTTGAGTACAACGGACGTGAGGGGTGCTAATACCTTCCCCTTGCGTAATCGACTCCCGAACCCGACAATGGTTGCGATGACCAGTCCTTTTCCTCATCGTCAAGGGTTTTATTATCGTTTCCCTTCAAATAAAAACTTAAGGGTTTATCAACGTTCCCTTTAAACAAAAACTTTGGTGGCGACTTCACAACAGCCTTCCGAGCGTTCGTACACGTCTCGGAGGATTGCGCGTTTTTTAACGAGGGCGCACAACGTTAATTGAATGTCTAAGGTGGATACACATCATAAGTGGTCCACCAAAGACCTCATTAATTTGTTTAATATTAACTGTTTGATAAACAAGAGAAGGTTCTTCCAGTTGATAAAGGGAAAAAACTGAACTTTCGCAGAAGCAGCCCACGCAAGGATGGAAAGCGAATGATAATCCCTCTGACATAGGCTCCTCTAAAGCTTTTGAGGCTTCAATACAAGCTGCTCCTCCTCCCCCCCATCATCACCAGGAGGTGCACGCAGACCTTGGAATTGTTGTTGCAAACACACACACATAGAGCGTTGAGGTACCTGTTACTCAGCATGAGTAGCCAACAAACCATATTAATGCGCTGGTAGAGAGTCATATTTCTGTTATTTCTATTGATACAACCCCCACAACATATTGAAAATTCTCAGACTACGTTTCATATGTCGTTACATAACGTCAGTGATGAGCTAGTTAGGAAACAATCACCATTACATGACACGACCTTAGTGCAGACGGCCCATGATGTCCAACTAGTTCTCACTTTGGCACATATTTTGTGCCAGATATTCAGAATATTACTGCTGGTCCTGATGACCCGGTGGATCCAGTTTTATAGAAGGAAATGAATTTAGTGCAAGATTTATTAGCTCAAAGTGACTCAGTTGAAGTTCCTTTCACTCCCTATTTGTTGAAGGCACAAAAGAAGAAAATAGTTATTTATTGGAATATTTGGGGTGTCGACAACTATGATTCCCGTGTTTATCGGGAAGGCAACTGTTGCGCGGAAAGGCTAGCATCTCATGGGCATGCTCTCGTAGGAGCTGTTTGGTTTGAGATGATGCTGTCATTTCTGTATTTGGATTTCTTTAGGGATAGGAATAGCTTGGCTAAATACTGTATACCCTAGGATCTTTGTTGTTTGTTTGCTTTCTCTGCATCTCTATTTGAGGGTTTTGGCCTAGCCCCCCTCTTGTATATATATTTTTCCTTTTTTTAATAATATATATGGAGTAGGCGGTAGCGAATGAGAATTTCAGTTAGATGCCAACCTCGTTGGGATGTTTCTGGTGCTCCTTGATGCCCAAACTACTTCTTGCCTTATAAAAAAAAAATCTACAAGAGATTGTGGTTCCAACAAGACAATTCACGTTACTTATTTAGAACAGTAAATAATTAAATAAAACAATAAAAATAAAATAAATGGGGGGGGGGGGGGAGGTGTGGGGGGTTGTGCAGTTTGATCTGTTTGCTCAGAGCGAGAGTTTAGAAGTAACTTGTTTTTTATTGTAGAATGTTAGCGACGGTTAGGATTATTTAAATCCCTTCTATTTATTTGTTGGATTTAAGTAGGGGTGTGCATGGTCCGATATTTTGACCAACCAAACCATATCCATATATAAACAACTTATATGGTTTTGGATTCCTAACCATGACCTTATTTTATTGTAAACCGGTTATCTAACAGGTTATGAATATGGTTATGGAATATATAACCGGTTATTTTTACAAAACCGGTTTATAAATGGATATGGTTCGATTTATAAAATTATCCAGTTTTTTTGTTAAATCCGGATTAAAAATTGGTTATTTGTCTTTAAAAACCGGTTTTTGCTCTTTGTAAACCAATTTTTAAGACCAAATTTTGTAAAAAAAATAAAATAAAACTTTTTTTTTTCAGTAAAAATGAATACAACCAATTTATTAAAAAATCGGTTTTTTTTTTTTGGACCTTTTGTTCAGAATTCTAATTTTTCAAAAATATACTTATTCCAGCCAATCATTTAAAATGCTATTTATTATTTATTTCTACTTTATTTTATTTTTCTAATGATGTACTCTGTGTGTATATGGAAACTAAACAAATCGAAACCTCTAAAAACTATAAAAAGTACGATGCTTCTCTCACATGTTACTATTTTTCATTTTCATTGCTTAAATAATAAAGTATCGTGTTGTGCACTTGTGTTCCAGTGAATGAATTAAAACTTAAATTCCACAAATTTAAAATTGGGATAGTGTCAAAGTATGCTAATTGCTAAGCACGTGTAACAATATAATACGAGTTACGATAAAAAGTATATCTACAACTATTATGATCGTCGCAGTACAAAATGTTGATATAATGAGTGATAATGTGCGAAAAGAATACAAAGCTACCTATCTCCGAAATTCATCATCGATCCAGGGAGAGAGGAGGAGAGAGAAGGAGAGAGGAGGAGAGAGAGGGAGTATATGATTTAACAATGTATGATTTAGTCGAAAAAGAAAAAGAAAAGAAAAAATAAATTATGGTTATGGATCTGGACATGGACATGAACATCCAATAAAAAACGGATTTATAAAAGTGGATGACCGACCATTATTTGAATATTGTTTTGGATTTGAATATAGTTTTCTCCATGTCACCGGATATTTTGTTCACCCCTAATAACAGTTTTAACATTGTTCTTAGCCTTAATTTAGTCAAAAACATTGTTCTTAACCTCTACTTCAACAAAATATAAATTTTAAATTGATGCATGGTACCAAGAAGTGACAAACATAAGTCCCCCTAAGAGGAGCCAAATCCCAAAATTAGATTCTTATAGAGAATGTTCTTTTGTTCGCATTTCTTGTTGCTCCACAAAGAAATTTCTTACAGTCCATGGCTGCAATTCTTATAAACTCATTGCAAAGTGCTTTCATACGTTCAGCCACATTCATATGCCTATCAAAAAAAAATTCTTAAACTGCCTCGAGCAGCACACTTGAGCACCTTCCAGGTATGCATTGCATGCCACCATAATATCATGAGCACGACTGATGAAAAAACCCCAACTATGTCTTCAAAATTCTGAAACAAGTTAAATTGTAAACATCAGAAAAGGAATAAACACAAGTGTAAGCTAGTCAAGAGAGACACATATGTAGATTATTATGTGTCTCTCAACTACACAAAATGATCTCTATCTTTATATAGGCTTATAAAAGTAACATAATATCATGAGAAGGGAAAAAACGATAAGTTTTAGAAATTTAGAAATACTCGTAAAGGTAAAGCATAAAGTTTTCTAATTAAGTTCATGGTTCGTCTATGCATATGATATTGGCGGTAAGTGCCCCCACTCAATTATTTTATTGTAAAGTATTTAATAATTTTTTTTTAAATAAATAATTTTTTTTTGTTCTATTAAAAATTAAGTATTGACCCAACATAAAGATTTTTGAAAAATCACACATAAAATGGTATGAAAGATAAATTGTTCAATAATTATTCAGTCACATTCATAAAAAAATGTATTTGATAGTGTTGAAAATGAAAAACAAAATCATATAATAATTTTAAAATATAAATACACGTAGAGAATTATAATTCATAGATATTTAAATGTCTTTAATTTTTTAGATGTAAAATAGCATAATTTGCTTAGTCTAAATTTTTGCTTTTTACAAAATTATGTTATTATTTTAATCACTCATAAAAATAAAATCTTTCCCCCGTCAGTTGAAATTTTTGGATCTGTCATGCATCCCACTTTATGGTTTGTCTATGTATCCCACTTTTAAATATCACATGAAGCAACAAAAAAGAAACATGAATATCAGAAGTAAGGATAAGCATACATATATGTTTCTGGAAATTTTGTCGATGTTAGCGTCCGTTTGAATGAAGAAATTTCAAAGGAATGTCTTTTGCGCAGTGTGACCTGAGTGATTGAGTGTGAAGAAAGGAAATGGAACACAAAGAAGTTAGTAAAGGTTTAATGTTGGTGGAGCAAAATCAGGAGAATTTGTTTAAGAGTATTGGGCCATTTTCAGATTGATAAAACTTAGGTGCATTTTGTTATGCGATTTTTTAGTTTAACTAAAAATACATCTTTTGTGGATATAATAAACTTTCAAATTTCTACTAATTTCTCACCAAACGGGAACACCACCCTTTCCAAACACACCAATGGGCATAGGCTTCCAAGTTCCAACCAAGTTAAGGGTCGGCAAAACATGGGGTTGTGTGGCTCAATTGGCTTGAGATAAGGGGTTCGTGGTCCTGACTTCAACCTCAAACAAATGAGAAATAACTAATCTAACAACTAATTATTACAATTGTCATTAAAAAAAACCAAAAATAAAAGAAACAAAAGGGGCATGAAGGAACTTGTCGCAATGAAAAAGAAGATTATCCATGATCTCCTCTATATTCCTTGTATTAACGATTCCTTGATATTCTCCGGCCATTTTGTAACAACTTTTGAGATAATTTTTTATTTCATGTTCTTTTGGGACAAAAATAATATAGAGGAGGAAAAAGATAGTAAGAATACTATGAAAGTATGAGAAAGAGAGAGAGAGAGAGAGAGAGAGAGAGTTGTCTCAAAATGGTAATACAAATATTATTCCTCAAACTTTCAATATAAGATCGGTGCCTCCTTCAAAAAATATATATATATATATAAGATCGGTGCCTCTAAATTGTTTGAAATGACTATGATCTTCTTTACTTTTGTCTAAAAGAATAGTCTAGTCAAAGATTATTTGAGGATGTTTCCAGCTGTGATATCCTTTGTTAGGTAAGTTTCTAATGGTCATGACAACGCTCTCAGAGAAAATAAAATAAGGGAGCTTGGTGGTCATTTAAAAACTAGAGACCAGGTGCATGATATTTTTAATTCGATATTTGGCCTAAAGATCGATTAGTTTGAAGGATCAATCTAATGAGTTCATTAGTGGAAGTTCAATTGAATGTATGAAATGGTCAAATACATAAATTATTAGAACTTGGAGGATTTCAACTTCAGACTCATAAATTATTAAAACACGCTGGTGCTCCGACAACTTTCATGGCGGAGCACGGCAGCGACTCTGGCCAGAATACCAATTTTTCGGCGACTCACGGTGGAGATCCGGTGATTTCACAGGGCAGTCCGGCGGCCGGAGGCGGTGACCGGCGGAGCTCCGGTAGCCATATGTGGCAGTTTTTTTTAAAATGGGCTGAATTGTTTTTAGGAAAGTGGGCTGAATCTTATGGGTCAATCATTTAGAAAAGGGTATTACTTTTTCCACCCTACCCATTAGAAAAAAAATAAATAAATGTTGGTCCAATCAATTTATAAGCATTTAATTATCAATTAATTTAAATTCTTTAAAAAAAACAACATTAATGAAAATCATGTCAAAAATATTTTTTATCCAATGGATTATTATTAATATTTGTGTTGATCCATTAGATTTTTAAAATAAGGTGGATGGATTAGATCCATCCATAACTTTAAATAGATGGATTGAATCCAATCCATTAACTATTTTTTTTTTTTGTGGATGGACTGGATGGATTTTGTAGTGAATGGATTTGATGGACATAGATTTGGTGGATTGAATTGCCACCCCTACTATAAAGAAGTACACTTCTAGATCTCAATTTTCACCGTCATGCCAACCCCTCAAGATAGGAGGTGTATGATTTTCTTTTTACAAAGAGGTGTATGGTATTAAGTGAAACATTAGAGGTGAATATAACTTTTGCTAAAAAATAGAATTGCTCAGAGTATTAGATTATTTTGAAAAAACACACACGTCTAGAAAAACGAAAAAATGGAAGACTTTTTTTAGTTACACCCAAAATTACATTTTAAACACATCAAAATGACTAATACGTCCTTATAACTAAATCAAATTTTCAAAACACCAACCACAACCCCCACACCTACATCTCCTTCTCTATACTTCAATACATGTTAGCTCCTCATCATATCAAGAATTACGGCCTTAAATGATTCACCAAATTCTTTCCAAAGATTGTCTTTTGATGAGGGTAGAGGGTTTTGGGGATCTAAGGTTGATGATGATGATGATTTGAAATTGATAATTGTGTGGTTCAGTTCATCGTTTAGGGGTTTTTGATCGGTTAAGGAAGAATGGTGTTTGGGATTGGAGGAAACTTGTGAAGATTTTTTTTCTAATTACACCCAAAGTCAATTGAAAATTGTTGTTTTTACATCAAGCCGGTTAGCATTCATCGGCAGTTAACTACCGCCGGTTTTGAATGCAACAGTAGTTAACTGCCGTCGCGATCCAAATATTGGCGATTACAGCAACATACTCCTACTCACTATTTCATCATCACCTTTTTTTCCCTCTTCAATCAAAACCCCAAAATCAAAAAAAAAAAATTTCCCACAATCATTGTCCAAAATCATTGAAGCAACAATCCTAGAAGGTTTTCAACACACTTTTGACGTCAAAAAACAGGTAATGCATCTTTTAATCGATTTAGATTTATTGTTTTTTCTGTCATTTTTTGCAAAATATTGACATGCAGCGTAGCGGCACTTAGTTGCCGATGTATGGGCTCATCGGTAGTTAACTGTCGATGGGGTAGCAGCAGCTAACTACCGATGCGGTAGTTCAAAATTCCCACTTACTGCCTATTTTTTTGGTTTTTTTAGGTTAAATTAATTTTGAAATTGATGTTATTGCAATGGTAAGTTGTTTATTCATAGTTATGTGTTGTTTATTTATAGTTATGGTTGAAAACACGGATGATGATCCGGTTGAGACAAAACCTATTTTTGTCGATAATTTCGAAGATGTCACACCGCCTAAGGTTGAAGCCAAACTAAATATTGATGGAGTTTCTGTCCATGTTGAAGCTTCAATATATGTTGACTCCGGTGTCGTCCCACTTGATGCCAACGAAGTTGACACAACTCAATTTTTTTCAAGGGAAGTTAAATGGAAAGATAGAGATAACTTGCTTAATTGGGTACGTCATCAAGCAAATAGGGTGGGATTTACAATTGTTATACGTAGATCCAATGTGATCAATCCAATGTTGCAATTGTTGTGTGAAAGGAGCGGCGAACACAAAGTGCCGAAAAAAGATTGAAGCATGAGGCAACGCGCTCAAAAAAATGTGGATGTATGTTCATGCTTCGTGGATATCTTAGTTGGGAAACAAATGATTGGAGATTGACTATTCTTAATGGAGTTCACAACCATGAGATGAGGCCAAGTTTAGAAAGACACATGCTTGCGGGTAGATTAAGCGAGGATGACAAGAAGATTGTACGTGACTTGACCAAGAGTTTGGTGCAACCAAAAAATATTTTGATAAATTTGAAGAAAAAAAGACAAGAGAGCATGAAAAATATCAAGCAAGTATACAATGAACGTCAAAAAATATTCAAGTCAAACTGAGGTAACAAGACAGAGATGCATTATCTAATCTCAAAGTTGGAGTACAACTATGTTTATTTCACAAGAACACAAAGTGAGAGTACTATTATTCAAGACATATTTTGGGCTCATCCAACATCTGTTAAGTTGTTTAACAATTTTCCAATAGTTTTGGTTATTGACTCCACCTATAAAACTAACATGTACATGATGCCAATGTTTGAGATAGTTGGGGTCACCTCGACCGATATGACATATTCTATTGGTTTTGGATTTTTGACAGCTGAGAAAGAGGACAATTTTATTTGGGTTTTACAGACGATGCTTAAACTTCTTAACTCAAAGAGTGATATGCCTAAGGTGGTTGTGACTGATAGAGATACGACTTTGATGAATGCGGTAGCAACTGTTCTTTCTGAAACTAGTGCAATACTTTGTTGTTTTCATGTTGGTAAAAATGTTGGAGCCAAGTGCATCACTGACTATAGAGTGAAACCGAAGGATGTAAAAAAGGATGGGAAAGAGGTGAAGCCAAGTGACATAGTTAACAAGGTAATGAAAGCATGGGATGTTGTTGTTGAATCACCTACTCAAGAATTATATGCAAGTGCGTTAATGGAATTCCAAAATGTTTGTAAAGATTTTCCAAAGTTTCTTAGCTATGTCAAGAGCACCATATTGGATGTTGTTAAGGAGAAAATAGTGAGGGCATAGACAGACCATGTCTTACATCTTGGTTGCAGAACCATCAACAGAGTTGAAGGGGCTCATGGTAGAGTGAAGAAATATTTGAGCAATAGTGTGGGTGATTTGGGTACTTGTTGGAAAAAATACATGATATGTTGGTGATCCAGTTAACTGAGATACAAACATCATTTGGGAGGAGTTGTAATGTATTAGAACATAGATACAAAGACGTCATTTTGTACTCTTGGTTGGCGGGTTATGGGTCTAGAGCTGCTTTGAGCTTTATTTTTTAGGAAGAAAAACGTTCCAAGGAAACCTTGTGCATGGACAAGAAAAGTTGTGGTTGTGTGATAAGGGCATCATATGGGCTATCTTGTGCATGCATCATTGCTATGAAAATCCGTCACAACAAGCCTATTCGATTGGATGAGATACACCGTCATTGGCAAATGTTATGTATGGGTGAAGAAAGTAATGAAGATGGTTTTTCTGTCATGGAGGAGTGGAATGGTATTCAAGAACGTCTCAAGAAAGTCCCTTATCAAATTAAACTAGAAATAAAAGAGGTTTTGTGTCAGTTGGCATTTCCAGAAGCCACAATATTGTCTCCACCTCCAAGAAAAGTACCAACCAAGGGAGCCAAGAAAAAAGTGGAAAAAGTGAGGTCTAAAGTAAATGAGGCATCAACTAGTCAAATCCCTTCTTCGTGGGAGCGTGTTGATTCTCAATTTTTGGATAGTCAATCGTCACCAACTATGTCATCATTTCCTAAAAGAAAGGGTGTTGGTATTGGCAAAGCATCACGTTCCCCACTTCCAACACCTACTCAGTTTCCAAAGCATGTTCCGGTTCCAAAACCTATTCCGGTTCCAACGCGTAATAATGTTTTGAGCTTTATTGATTATATGCCAAAAATCATGGTTCCATTTATTGAAAAAATCGTGGATGTTAAAGGCGATGGGAATTGTGGTTTTCGTGCTATAGCTGAGTTCTTGGGTTTGACCGAAGAAAGTCATATCATGGTTCGTAGACATCTTATTCAAGAAGTGAAAGATCATAGAAATGATTATGTGCGGGTATTTGAGAGTGAAGATCGTTTTAACTACATCTTAAATGGCTTACATCCTCCCAAAAATAGTGGTGGTATTGCACTTGTAGATAAGTGGTTGACGTTTCTGGACATGGGTCACATCGTTGCAACTTATTACAATAGGCTTGTAGTGGAGTTGACAAATCACGAAATCGGAACTTCGGAATCATTTTTCCCACTTAGAAGGGTGTCACCGCTTAAGCAAAAAACCTCCATCATGTGCCTTGGCTTAATTCCCAATCATTTTGTTCTTATTTTTTGGCCAAATACCTCCCTGGGTCCTTTAAGTTTCACGTTTGTACCGGATCAGTCCTTTAAGTTTGTAAAGTTTTAGATTGGTCCTTTAAGTTATCTAAAGCTTACGCCGTTACCCTTTTAGTCAACTTCTGTTACCCTTTCAGTCAACTTCCGTTACAATAAAGCTGATATGTCCGTTAAGTGGGTGATGTGGCATAAAACGCTGCGTTTTGCTCAATCCAGCATGTTCCAATAATGCCCCATCAAATTCCTCATCATTCTTCTTCAATCTTCACCTATTCTTCCCCGAAATTGAAAACCCTAACCCCATTAACGACCAATTTGAAGCTTTTTGAAGAAAAGCATGGCTTCAAATCGTCCCAATTCTTCGAATTCTCTTTACCAGATTACTAATTCTTTTCATTTCAGTGGTAGGCGTGAGGATGCAGAGTGTTGGTGTAATGAACCATGTGTTCTTGACACAGTATCAAAATTGGGGCCAAACAGAGGACAAAAATTCTGGGGATGTCGAGATTGGAAGGTAATTGATTAATTATATGTTTATTTTATGACTGGTGGTTGTTGCCTAATTCATTGTTTATTTTTTCTGTTTCATAACCTGATGATGTTGAAGCTGGGTGTGGTTATTTTGATTGGATATCAAAAAGAAAACAAGAAGCACAAACTCAAACTCAGGCAGAAACACAAAATAAAGAACAAACACAAACACATAACGTTGGTCCTCAATGTGCTGATTGTTGCAAGAAGGACATGAAGCTAATGAAAATGAAAGGGAAAATAACCAGGGCTAAAAATGAAGAAAATTCAACAAAATATATGTTGAAGATGGTTATTGTTACTTGTTTGTTGTTGAATGTGTTATGTTTCATGACTACAATTGGTTTGATTATTGTTAGTTTGAAGTGATGTATTGTGCTAGTTTAAAGTGATGTACTGTGTGTTGTTTATGTAATGAATGGGTTTAGTGTGTTGTGCAATGTATTGATTGGAAGTGATGTAATGTGACAAGTGTTGTAATTTCTTAGCAAGCACATTAATGAAACAAGAGTTTGAAGAAAATATGTTGCCCCTTCCTTATTCTTCCTTATTACAAATCCTTTGTTAAACCAGTTTACTTGTGAAGCCCCTTGACTGTTTTTGTTGAAAGTAATCAGTCTGGTAAAACACTGAGAAAATTGTGTACAAACTTTAAATTGTGTACAAACATAAAGTGATTTATACATAATAAAACACTTCTAAACTAGTCTGGTAACAGCCCAAAGAAAAAAAAAACAGATGGGTAATTATTTGGTAGGCACCTCTGCTCAAACAAATACTTTTTTAACCAACCAGGCGACAAATATGCATATTCCTAGTCTGCAACTTTGATCTTGTTGACATAGTAGATGTTGCCCCTTCCTTGAACAAAGAAGATGTTGCACTTGCAGTGGGTTGAGTTGAAGTACCAACCTTCCTCAGTCTTTTAAGCCTTTTTCCATTTTCATCTGGAATGGGTTGAGATGAGGTAGTCTTAGCAGTCTTACTTTTCATAGTGGTTTCGGGTTTAATCCTCTTTAGCCTCCCTGACATCCTTCTCACTGGAGGTGGTAATATATCTGGGTAAGGTGTAGCTTCCCAAAGGTTCTCGCCATTTGTTGGATATATCATAGGCTGGTAGCAAGCCACATATGCTTCTTTCCTGTAAAAAGATGGTATGCAATTTGCAGGGTCCTCGATTATGTATTTATAACAGGTTATGGCATGGCAACATGGTATTCCTGATGTCATGAATAGTAGCAGATTTGTAAGTTAGTAGCAGATTTGTAAATTAACAGGCAGATTTATAAATCATAAGCAGGCAGATTTGTAGGTAGATTTATAAGTCATTAACAGGCAGATTTATAAATAGTCTGCAAAGTTTACATAGGCAGATTTATGGGGGTGGCAGATTTGTAAGTCATTAACAGATTTATGGCAGATTTGTAAGGCAGATTTATAGGGGTGGCAGATTACATGTTAACCTCCAAAGTCTACATGGACAATCCATAGTCTGCAAGTTAACAGTATATTTTTCAACTGACTGGTTGTTGATTTTATACACCTCATAGATCATCAAACCAGCAGGTCTGCTCAAATTTCAAAAAGAAGATTAAGAATATGAATAAATCAAAATCATTTGGATATGAATATGAAAAAAAAAAAAAACATGTATTCTTACCTGCACATCCAGAACCTTGACAATTCAGTTGCTTTCACTAGTTTTTTCTTAATATTGGGTAACACTGCACCAGCTTCAAGATTATCAAACCTTTCTCTATTTTTTACCCAACGTTCCACTAAATATACTCTTATCTCCTCAAACATAGTTACAATAGGTTTTCCCCTTGGTCCAACTATCACACTATTGAATGTTTCTGACATATTATTTACCAAGATATCACATTTAGAATTGGCAGTAAACTGAGACTTACTCCAATATCTTGGTGGAATCTTCCACAACCACTTGAAAGCACCCTCATTGTCTCTTACCAACTCTGAAAAGTGTGACAAATTTAACTGCACATGGAAGTTGATATAGCAGGTAATCCAATATAATTAGCACTTTTTTTATGCAAAATTCAAAACCCTAAGAATTACTTTTTTTTAAAAGGCCAACATGAAAATATATTACCAACAAAAATAAATCCTCCCAGAACAATGTGTATACGAAAACAACTAGAAAGGAAACAAACAACCACAAGCATCCAATATAAAGAATAAACGTGAAACTACAGAAAAGTTAAGTGTCTCCAACGAAGAAACAAAGAAGAAGAAGAAGAACAACGACAAAACGTCAACTTTGGGTTTGCAGGGAGGAGAACAGCAAAAAAACGAAAAAACGAAGAAGAATAAGAAAGAATCAAGTTCGCAGGGTTCACGTTTAGATTCGCAAAGAAGAATAAGAAAGAATTAAACCTTTGATTAAGGAAGCGTTTTGGATTCGCAATAGCATAAGCAGATTGAGATTGAGAGAATTTTTTCCCCAATTTTTGTTTTTTTATTTACCCCCAATTCTCAAACCCTAATTTCTGTGTTATGAATGAGGAAAATGAAAAGTCTCAGAGTTAACACGCTGGATTGACCAAAACGCAGCGTTTTACGTTGCCCTATGCCACATCACCCACTTAACAGACAGATCAGCTTTATTGTAACAGAAGTTGACTGAAAGGGTAACGGCGTAAGCTTTTAATAACTTAAAGGACCAATCTGAAACTTTATAGACTTAAAGGACTGATCCGGTACAAACGTGAAACTTAAAGGACCCAGGGAGGTATTTGGCCTATTTTTTTTAAAGATGTTTGTCCACTACCTCCATCATCTACGGAGTGGAACATACACAAGAGTGAAGAGGTATCGACTTGGGAATTGAATATTTGGATCAACAAGCTAGGTTCCGAGACCTCATGAACATTGAAAAAGGAGAGAAACCGCCCCCACCAAAAAAGGAGTCAAGCCAAGCCAATCCAATTTTGCATGGCACTCCTGAAAAAGCAAATGAAGAATTTCAAGTTATTGCGGAAGATGAAGATGATTCGATTTCACTTTATGCGATATGACTGATTTTTTGTCGGTATTCATCCTTTTTTTTTGTCGATATTACACCGACATATTTTTTGTGGTCGATATCGTAAAGCCAATTTTTTGTGGCCAATATATAACTAACTTTATATAAATTATATAAATATATAAAAATATATTACTTTTATGTGGTGGAACATGCACCTACATTTTTATGTGTTATTAATGTTTCTGCATTTAATATAAATATATGTCTATGTTTTATCAATAGTCTCCTTTATGTTTCATTTTATTTTATTCTGATATTTGATATTTCATAAACTTTTGTAAAGTTAAACATGTCTGAAGATGCACAGATTGAAGCTCATGTCCGATACTCTGCTTTCAAAAAGACAATTAAGGTTTTCTAACTCCGACCGACACTATGGATGAGTTGAAGGTACAACTTAACAAATATTTTGTCTATGTTGGTGAAAATCATTATACATGTCATGTATTTGTTCAGATGTCATGTGTAAACCTCGGGGCAGATAAAGATGAAGACATGTGGAAAACGGTCTATTTTCCCCGGGTTGTTCGTGACGATAGCGACATAGAATATATGTTTAGAAATATGGTTGAAAATAATATATTATATCTTTGTGTTCGTTCCAACTGCATGTGCGAAGAATGTCAGTAAAGATTTCATGTAATGTTATGTAATCTGTTGTTGAATTTCAAACACTCTTTATGTTTTGTTGAATTTCAAACATTCGTGTAATTTTAACGAAATATCGAATTGATTTCATATTGGTTAATTGTAAAAGATTATGTATTGTTCTTGCTTATGACTGATTATATTGGTGTATGAGTTGTACTGTCTCTAGAATTGTCGTTTTGAATTACATGTAATAAATAAGCCGAAATTTGGCTTGGTTCTTAAAACAGAACCTGTTGTCTGCATAATTAATCGCAACGGCAATTGACTGCCGATGAAACTGGCGGCAGTTAACTGTCGATAAAACCGGTGATAGTTAACTGTCGTGGAAACCTAACGGAAGACAATTAACTGCCGATGATGTTAAATTGATAATTTCGTGGTGTTTCTTAACAAACTTTGATGTGGGAACAACAATTTTCAATTCTATTTACCTAGAGAGAAAGAGAATGAGATATGGGTGTGGTTGGTGTTTTGAAAAGAAAAAAAAATTGGTTACAGTGTTTTGAAAAAAAAATGATTTAGTTACATGGGCATATTAGTCATTTTGTTATATTTAAAATGTATCTTAGGGTGTAACTAGATAAAAATAGGGTGTAAGTAGAAAAATTCAAAATGGAATCATAACCAAATCCATACACCCCTATCCTAACCTCTCTAAAAAACAACTTTGATCCAAATTATAGTTTTGAGACTTTATGAAGTTATTTCTCTTGTAATATTATTCACAATTTTTTTACAAGCATATTATTATGAGTGTAATTATTAAACAATGTCGGTGTAAATTCATTTTACATATACGTCCAAGACATGTTGTCACATCAATTAATGAAGTGTGCTCCTCTCAAGTTCAGACCTTGAGACCTACATTATAATTTATTATACACTGTCAATGTAAATTTGGTATACAATGATGGTGTTGGTTTGTGACTTTGAAATGTACTCCTCTCGAGGTTTGAGGTTTGATTTGCCAATTTCGATGCGTTAGTTTAGCTTCTTTAAAATATATATATATATATATTTATCACAAGTTTCACAAAAAAAAATAATTAATACCTTAGAAAATTTGAAAGGAATCAAAGGATCTTAAATAAGGGAAAAAGGAAAAAACTCAAATGTCTTGTACGGATGCAGTAATTCTTCACTTAAGAGGAAAACATTACAAGCTCATAGGTGTTTATGGAAAAATTAAATGTAAACAATAATTTCAAGTTACACAAGAAACTATTGTTTAAATAACTCACTTATTCTGTCAAACAAAAAACACTTATAATTATTACAATATTCTTTTAAATTTGTTTTATAAAAACTGTTTAGAAATCTATTCAAATTGATTCAATGTTGCGAAAAGTTTACTCAAGGAATAATTGATGAATCCTTAGAGACAGAGATAGTAATTATTCACTTAAGAAGAAAACATTACAAGCTCATAGGTGTTTGTGGAAAAACTAAATGAAAACTTGAGGAGAAATTTAAATGTAAACACTAATTTCAAGTCACAGAAGAAACTATTGTTTAAATAACTCAGTTATTCTGTCAAACAAAAAACCACTCATAATTATTACAATATTCTTTTAATTTTGTTTTATAAATACTAGTTGAAAAATCTATTCAAACTGATTCAATGTTGAGAGAAGTTTACTCAAGGAATAATTGATAAAACTTATATTGCCGCCTTTTTTCTCCATTCTGTTCGCCCCCGGTTTATTTCAAGTCCCTCATTAGACAATCTAAGTAGATGAAGAAACTGTTGGCGTTCTTGTTTGTCATCCTTTGCTTTAACAGATCCATTTGTACTTTTGAGTTCTGGAACAACCTCGGCGTCCTCACGTGTTTCCACACTTGTTAGTGAATCAACTATGTCGTTTCGTTGGCATTCTCGTCTGTAATCTAAGGTAATACTCTGCAACTCATAGCTATCGATGATTTCTTGAGGCATGCTCTGTCAAAGTAACACAGTTTGTTAGCTATATTCACACCACACCAACACACGACACATCTAAAAGCTTTTAATGTTGTGGTGTAAAAATTGTATATAGGAACCAATATAGTTGTACATTATGAAATAAGTAACAATATTTCATTTTGAAGAAATAAAATACATGTAAGCATCCAAAACATAGGGAAAAAGGAAAATACATGTGAGAGCATGAATGTGTAATTTAAACTTTGACCAGTGATTTAAAAATCCAACTGGACATCGAACAAGTGAAACCTCCAGATCATGGTTCAACTACTTTAAACCACTCGAACTGGATAGAAACCGCAATCAAACCAAAGAAAGTACTGATTCACAGTTAAACGGGCTAAACCAGCCCGATTGGTTTTTAAAATATTGATTTTGCCCAAAAGTCCCACTAATTTAAACATTCACTAAATTATGTATCGACAAAACATCAAAAGTGACTTTTTAAGTAATTGTTCTCATAGTCAAACTCTTAGAAGTGAGGCAGCAGTGCATGAACATACGATAGTGTAAAAATATTTATACTGAGAGTGGATCATTACCAAGTCCTATGAGTAAGACAAATACTCTTCCGATATAGGCATCCATCAACACATACATACACACAGAAGGTAGGGAACAGTTCACGCTGATATAAAACTAGGTAACAGCATGGGATGGCAAAATTGAACCAAGATAGACACGCAGTCAAGAAAATGATATTTTCTTCTATTTTAAAAAATATTACACCACAAAGTTAAAAATAGAGTGAAAAGAAGAATTAATTATGAAATTGAAATTAAATGGAACATGATATGCAAAAGTTGGTTTTGTATGAAAGTATGTCCTATGGTGAATAGAATGTATTTCAATGAATTAAAGAGAGCGAAAAACAACCTCAAGCACCCATCCAATATAGGCGACATTGTTAACATGCTGATTCATGTCGAGATCGGATCTTCTAGGCTGCAATATTGGGGGGAAAATGTGAGAAGGCGAAACGCTAAAATGTGTGGATTTGCCAACTTTTTCCTGTCAAATGGAATTCCTTATTTTGTTCCTGATGAAATAATAGAAAAGGAAGAAGATTCTTCGAGCCAAATGATCATACCATAAGACCAAGTCTAGAATTGTGAGCAGGATCTCCCAATTTTGGAATTTTCTTTAAGCAATTACTATCTTCCTCAGGAATTGCCAACCTAAAACCACCGAAAAGAATAAACAAAAGAGAGACAAAAGTTAATTAATCCCTTGAATTGATATTTACATATATAAAATAATGAGCACATTTACATTTACAAGAACGATAATAATTAGTTACACTATTTCTTATGATGCCAAACTTCCCAATTATACATCCATTCCTATAATTCCAATGAAACATACTTCATCTGTCCCATAATGAGTGCTGCATTTGTAAAAACAATTGACCCTAGATTGAAAGTCATTTTCAGTTTTCAAAGTAATATTAATTACTTTTTTCCAATTTTACGCTTTAATCAATAATATGTGCATCGCCCCTAAGTCAACCTACACCCCTTCCCCGAAAAACCTTTATTTCCAACAAACAAAAACTTTAACCTTCAAATTGCCAAGAACTTGATTCAACACTTGCTAAAGCACGAGCTTTGAGAATCACATAAAGTGTTGGATTTATATTCATAATAACTACTGGGACTTTATGATTTCAAAGATACGGGATCATATAAATAGCCATGTGAAACATGTGTCCTAGAGTTTATATCATTATCCTATGATGAGTGCCTCATGAGTGATGAGCCTTATTACCTAGTCAATGGCATAACTAATGGCCTGACCTGCATTTCAACACAAATCATTTCGAGAAGGTAGTCCCCTCCGCCTGATTCTAAATAAAGTTATAATGCAACACTTTGGAACAAACTTTTGGTGCATGCAAGAACAGATGATATACTTTATTAAGTTCTGGTAAGAATTCATAAAGGTACAGACGATATTATGAAGTGTGACCCCCTTTGCATTAGTGGACTCAACTCAAGAACCCCAAAAAGTATTTTCTCCTATGCTTTATCAAAAGTCTTTTTGTTACAATGACAATTTTACTAAGTAAAGGAAAACAAAGGGTAAAGAAAAGTACCAACCTTAGCTCTCGAGGACAGTAAACTAAAAACTCGTCTCGAACATCATCAGACACTTTTTGGAGTCGCCTCGTGTCCTCATTCATCATTACCCACTTGCTGAAACAATAAATGTAGGTGGTTATCTTTATGGAAGCATCTAATACAAAAGACTGCATATGAGAGCATTGCATACAACACTACTTACACACATATCAAAATTTAAAGATGCATCAATTTACATGATGTGAAGAAATTAATTGTTAATCACACTATGGACCTCGCTTTGGCAAGAGCTTCATAGCAACAGTTTGACCAAATTTAGATCTTAGGACAGCAATATTTCTTTGCTGCAAGTGTTTATACAATTCACAGAATCCTTGTGACTTTTACAATAATCAGTATATCGGTCTCCTATATTTTTGCTGCTAAAAGAGCATGGGTTATAGTCTTAATACCTCTGAAGCACGGGTACAGAGTTGGTTGAAGTACCAGTACCGGTACAGCACGGGTACGTATCAGGTGTGTACCCTGTTTGTGTTTTTGTTTTTTGACTGGGTACAAGCCAACGAATACGGTATGATGCGGCACAGGTACAGATGGGCGAGTGATGCGGACTTAATTGTCGAAGTGCGGTGAGAACATGCAGGTGGAATGACGCCATCGTCTGAGTAATTGATTTTAAGGGATCTTTTCAAAATAATTTCAAAAGCTTGTGAAAGGTAAAATCTGAAAGTCTGAAAAAAAAACCACTTATATTTCATGAATATGAGAAAGAAGGCTGCTCACCCAGACTTCTCTTCGTGAAGACTTGAACAGTTGAAGGCTATTTTGTGAGTTCATATATGTGCTCAAACTACCTTTTCTGTGCATTTTTTATTAGACAGAAGTCCCTTTGCACTTTTTTTTTGGTGTATGAAAGTACATGTGCACTTCAATAAGAGGAAGAACAAGGTTCTTTATTAGATGGTTATGCCTCTGTTTTGCGTTGAAAGTGTTTCATCCCCACTCTGCTTTGGTATTTTATCTCGCCTGTTTTGCCCATTTTTATTATATATATTATGTTACAAATTATTTTTTAAAATTATATTGACGTGCCCGTACTTAGTTTATTTAAAATTTACATATTCCCGTACCCGTATCTTGTACCCGTCCATACCTATATAACATAGCCTAATGCTGATGGAGTGATGGTTGGCACCACAAGAAATTATCAGCCTAGATGAGAAAATAAATTTTTCAAGAACAAAAGGATTGATAAGTGCTGGAAGCCTTGGCACAGTGTTTGGACTTGTTGCTGTGTCATACACGTATCCGACACGCATATTATGGGATACGCCGGAAAGCAACCGCGCACAAAAACAAAAAATTGAGGATATGTCGGTACATCAATTTTATTAAAAAAAAAATAAAAAACATAGCCTGAGATTTATTGTTTACTATTACAATTTTATTGTGGAATTTTTATTTTTGTATGTACGTATCTTAAACGTATCGAATCCTGGATTTTATAAGGAACAACATATCCCCGTATCCGCTGACCCTTCCGCATGGAGAGCTTTAAACCACAGGGATCGTTTTTTAAGAGATTGAATTATTGAAAAATAAAATAAAGAAAAGGGTACTCATTAAAGTTTCTTGGAAAGCAAAAAGTTATCAGATATCATCATACACAATGAAGGGATATCCTACCAATTGGTAACAGTTGATACCTGTTAACAATATAGGGTTTCAGAGAGAGAGAGAGAGAGAGAGAGAGAGAGAGAATGACACAATAAAGACGGCTAGGGTTTCACTGGAATGATAATGGTATGACATGACCAAAGGTTACAAGAGAATAGTAACACCTAAAAACACTCTACTAACTTAGAAACATAAAAAGCCCAATAACATAAGCCCTATTATCTAACAATACCAATAGTATCAACCTATGAAGCACTCGCTCAGACACCAAACACGACACCAATAATAATTTAGAAAATAGAAGTATAGCGTCATTACAAGTGTCAGGGTCGGACACTTGGATGTTTTCAATCTGAAGTGTCACTGCTGCATTAGATTACGATCATTTAACTCAAAGGTGCCATATCAGAAAAACTCAGCACCCTTTAGTGTATAATAATATCAAACATTGAATTATTATGACGACAACAAACTTGTACCATGATCATCCTAATTTATAAGGTAAATTTGTACCTCGTTGCTCTTCCGATGACTTTATTGGTTGCGTAGTCTTTGATTATAAAATCACGCCTTGTTCCAGCCCGTCCTTCTGCTTGACACCATGTCTCTATCTCAACAACATCACTCCTGTGGAATCATTTAAGTTAGGTTTTTCAAATCAAAGTTTCGAAATCGAGCGTTGTAAAAGAACAAAACCAACCATGCAGGGTATTTGTAGACTTCAATGTGCATGCGAGCAGTCACCCATATGAGATGATATTTTCTCATGGTAGTGGTTGTTGCAAAACCATCAGTTGAAAATCCAACACTCTGAGCATGATTACATCCAACCTCCTGCAACAAAAAAGTTACCAGACATCTTAAAATTGTGGAATACAATAGCACGTTTTTTATTTTTGAAGAAAAGTATAATTTTGAAGAAAAGTACAATAGCACATATATATAGCATTTGCAAAACCTATCTGTTTTGTCATGTTCTAACGTGTTTTTGTCGAGTACTAACATGGCTATCAACGCTACGCTACCGTACTTAGACAGATTAAGTTCTTCCTAAGTTGAGTCATGACTGGCTTTTATTTAATTGAACGCATCTTAAAGACATTCTAATTTGAGAAAACAAACAATGATATGTTTACCCAATAAAGAATGGAATTCAAGAAACCTAAGAACAAGTTAATAATAGGCAACAATTTTGACCAGCAAACAGTGATCACCAGAAGTAGTCCGCAGTTTTTTTTTTTTTTTTAAAATAATTCATAATTTAATTGACAAGAGAAACATTTCCACATGATATAATTCAGTAAATGATTTATATCCAAATTTCAATGTTTAATATGCCTAAACTTCTCAATCCAGAAAGGAGTAAACCTGCAATATCAGCAATCTATCGCTCAATAAAGAACATGCATTAATTTGCTCAAATGAGAGAGCAGAAGAAAGCATCCCAACTTTTAAAAAAGTACAAACAAGTTAATAATACAAAATTGCCCTAATTTGGGGGAACTGAAAAATGGTATTAGAGGAGGGTTTTGGGTAAATTTTCCAAATCCAATATATATTGTTATAATACTCGCTAAATTAAAAGTACATTAATCATAAGTATACTTTTATCATTCACTAGAAAAACACACTCAACAAATTTGAAAGATTTCTCTATTTTCCCTCTAATCTCATCCCTCCAAAGCCCTCCCCTCCCTTCCCCTCCAAACTCCCAAACAAAGCCTTAAATTCTTTTTTATCTCTTGTTTTAAATATTTGATATTTTCATTAACTATATTTTTATATTCATCTAATTAATTAATATAAACAAGGAAATAAAAAATTAAGATTGACAATTAAATTAAGGAGAATGCTAAATAGTGCTCTAGGGGCAATGGTTAAGCAACCAAAACAAGTAGTAAGTTTTTATAAAAAAAGTGGTGTAAATATTACATGATCAAAAGTAACAACTTACATTTTCAAGACAAAGTTTATATTTATGGATTCCTTAACCAATGTCCATGGGGCACTATTTAGCAATACCCTTAAATTAATTGTATTTCTTAATACTGGTCTGTTTGCTGAATTGAGGAAATAGTTGTGAAATTTCAGAAGAATCACACAAAGAAGAAAGATAAAAGCACATTTTTTTCATTATCTTAATCCTCCATGCATGAATCTCAGTGCCAAAAAAATCTGCACCTATAAAATTGCCAGAAAACAGCAAACAAAACCTCAAAACTATAATATAAAATGAGATTCATTTCTATGCACTGACGGTGTAAAACAAATTTATGCATGCATTCAATCAAGTCACACCATAACACAGTGGTTAGTTCTTAAAATTTCTCTACTGCACGGTGAGATGCGATTAAATAAATTTGAAAAAATAGTCTTACACTATCGGTGCATATAAATCAAGTTCTTATAGAAAACCAGAAATAATCTCAAAAAACATGTTTATTTTTTGCACATTCATGAAAGAAACAAAATTTCCACTTGGTACTCCAACAATGTCACCGGTGAAGATGAATCAGAAAGACCAAAGCTATGAATTACCGACACAGACACAGGACACAACACTGACACGTCTGACACTAACCCTAGTAATAATTTTAAAAAATAAAATAATTGAATATAATCACATGCATCCGTGTCTTGCCATTGTCGGACACAAAACAATGTCTTCGATCAGAAATGTCAATACTACAAAACCCATAATCTTAAAACCACACACAAACCACAATCAATTAAAAAAGTATTAAACTTTCACTCACCCATCATTAACAATTGGATCAAAAATTTAACTCACCCATCATTAACAATTGGATCAAAAATTCAGATCAACAAAAAAAGTTAACAAAAAAAAAAAAACCTGCAAGAGATTAGCAATGGTTTCAACAGTAGCAGTTTTATTGATTCCAACTTCATAGCTCCGAACAATGAACTTCTCTTTATAAGACAATCCATCCTCAGATAAGCTCCCAAGCCGCAACCGGTTCGTCAAACTCCCAATATCCGGTTCAACCCGGTTCACCACCGCACCGTCCTTAGCTGACGCCACAGCCTGAACCGGACACGCCTTTGTAGAACGGAATCCTTTAACTGAGCTCCGGCCAGTAAAAAAGGAAGTGGGTCGACCCATAAACCCGCATTGAGACATTAGGTGAACACGGTCCACCCCATTGCATGGAAGCTTCAACATTTTTTTATTAATTAAATAAAAAAGAGAAAACAAAAAAAAAAAACGAAATCTGAGTCTGTGTTAACAATGAAGAATTGAGAATCGAAATTGATGAAATTTGAATTGAAATGGGTTCGAATTTAAGGAGGATGTTGAATTGAATTAGATAGGGATGGGAAAGAACGAATGTGGCACGTGTTCAAGTGTAAACTTTTTAATTACCAATTTGCCCTTTTCTTTCCGACATTACATATGTTTATGATTTGTAATTTTCTTTTTCGTTATACTCGAGGAATACTATCACAATTTCTATTGTTTTCTAATACAACTACTACTAATATTACTAATTTTTTTTATAAGTTAAAATGAAACTAAATAACTGATTTTTCTACACTTTCCACTACAAGGTGTGTTAGAAAAAAGACCAGGAGAAAATATGTTATATCAGCGATACTGAGTTTTATTAACGAGGGTCTCTGACACTTTTTTAAGAATTTTAAAATAAGATATTATTTTATTAAAAAGTTAAATATTTCAATTTTTAATACATTTATTACACAAATTTTTATAAAAAATTAATTTTTAAAAATTTTAAAGAGTATTCTGATGACCCTCGTTAACATTTCCCAAAGTGATTGAAGCTTAAACCACCTTTTGTTAGCCCACCCCCTTTCGTAAAAAAATTAAAGTTGCATTATTATGATTTAATATTTCATAAATATTTTTTGTTAAATTTAATGATATAGAGTAATTGTTGTGACTCATTTGTTAATTTTTTTTAAGGTGGTATGTTGAGAGATTGAGTGTTTATTAAGTGTTTCCTCTGTTTCGAAATGGATGGAGGTTTTTACACACATATTAAAAAATGCAATAATTAAAATAAAGATAAATGTTATTTCACCAAAATATCCTTATTAACTATTTGTTTGTTTTTTAATAAAGTAAAAGTAATACTTTGAGAATAATGTACATAGTATAATAAGGGGGTATAATAAAAAAGAAAAGGTTATTATTGTATTGGAAGCTGAAAAATGATATTCATTTTGAAACAATTTTTTTTTGTTAAAGTGACACTCATTTAGAAACTAGGGAGTAAAATTAGTTATGTGTCCACGTGAGACTCGTTTAATCATCCAAATTCGGTGCTCCGTTGTGGATAGTCTTACTCCACTAAATAACTCATTATTAATAATGAATTTCACTGATTCATCCGTCAAATCAATTGTTTGTAGATCATTCACAAGTTTTTATATAATTTTAAAACTATTTCATATTTAAAATGAATGTATAATAATCTTTTAAAAAACATATTTAAATGTAAATGGCTATATATATTACATAGCTATGAATTTCAGATTTATATAAATGTTTGTGTGTTTGATGGCTGGTATATTATGTAAAATTAAATCCAAATTATATATCAAAGTCGGGAAAAAACTTTTTCTCTACCTTCCCTCTACCAAACAAAAATATCGCGCCTACCTTTTCTTCTTCCCCTTTAAATCCAAACGCTCATGGGCTAGTGTAACTGCGACAGTCGGTGGTGCGATGGTCAGTGCTAACCACCCGCACCACCTCCAAGCCAGATCTACTAATGGGGGATCATTGGTTTTTGGTTGTTGCAAATCTGTTCCACCCCTCACAGGTTGGATTTGACTTTTCCTCTTGAAGATGAAGTTCCTTTTAGTTATAGGTTTGTGTTTTGATGATGTCCACTAGTTAGGTTTATTGATGTTGTTTTGTATTGTTAGCCATAGCTTAGAAACTTGTTAAAGCACCTAGCAATCTTTCTCTCAGTGTGTCATATGATTCCTAGTATCTTGTGTGTTGTTATGCATAGAAATCTTCATGTTTGTGTGTCAAAATCTCTCCTATAGTTGTTTGAATCGATTCACGCTTTTATTGATTCGTATCATGTTTGATTCGAATCACAAACTGATGAATCGTATCTTGATTTCTCTCTGGCCTTGTCTTTCTGCTCAGTGAATCGATTCACTACATCTTGAATCGTATCAATCTCCTTATGGGCAGTATTGAATCGATTCAAATAGTTGTTGATTCGTATCAATCTTCATAAATCCAGATCTGACCATTTACACATGTTTGATACGAATCACACTTATCCTGAATCGATTCACTGTGTTAGTTTTGCCTAAAATATTACACTTGCCACTTTTTCCTATATATCAACACCCTCACAACTCCCTAAATGACTGAATCATTTGCATCTATTCTCTCTAGAGTCTCCAAACCTCATTGTTCATGTGTTCTTGAGATTAAACACTTTTTCTAAGAATCATTGTGTTCCATTGAGTCATAGATTGCTAGAGTGCTATATGGATTGTAAGTTGATTGCTTTCAAGGATATTGATTGGTAATCAAGGATCCAAAGTGAATTGAGTAATTTCATTCCATCTCCAAGGGTATTGGGGGTTCTTTCTAAGGTTCTTGTGTTCAAGGGGATCCAACCACCGGACGGAGCAAAGAAGAGTTCGAGTGAAGAGCTTCAAGGATTGCACGGGTGATTGAGGATTCAAAGACATCAAGAAGCACCAATTTCAAAGGGTATTTGAAGATTGGGGGAGTGGTTGCGTAAGGATTGAAGAGCTAGGGTAGTTTGAAGGAATTCTTGTAATCACATTGTAATCAACATTCATATTTTAGTGGAAGTCCTTGGTGGAGGCGTTTTTCACCAAGAAGAGTAGACGTACCCTGAAGCGAGGACGAAAGGGGGAACTACTATAAAATTGTGGTGTCTTCTCTCTCCCTTACTCGTTTACTTTGATATTGCGTATATGAATTGTAATAATTGTGTTTAATTGAATTGAATGTGATATCATTTGCATTTGGAAACCTTATCTTGATTCATTGAATCAATTTTTATCGAAACCTAATTGATCACATTAAATTTCAATCAAGCTTTAATTATCTAGTTCATAATCTTGTGTGTTCATTAGTAGTAGCTTGTTTAATTGTTGTTAGGTTTGGTTTGAGTTTTGTCTAGATTTGCAAATTGTATTTTGAATATTAATATTAGATTGTGTTAAGATTTATCATATTGAATCTCTCAATTCAATTGTAAATCTTTGTGATCATTGTCTTAATCTTTTTGTTGTTATTTTCACTTCAAGCAAGAATCCTATAGTTAATCGTTTTCAAACAATGCTTTCGCTACGCTTTCGCAAAGTTTGTTAAAAGATTTTTAAATCGTTATTCACCCCCCCCTCTAGCGCATATTATTTTGCCATATAGAACAACACATCTCTGGCGGTCAAGCTTCAACACGCATTCTCAACCTATTGTCGTCGTTATCAGCGTTCTTCAAGGTCCAACAAGGGTTGAGTGTTTGTGTTGCTCCAAATTTCTCTAGATTGTGGTGGTTTTCCACCGTCGCACCAGAAGGAAAGGTTGATCGATCACAAAACCCCTTCTGGGTTGGTCCAAAAGTGTTGGTGGGTGGTTTTCCGCCGCCGCACCAATAGCTTTGTGGTGTTTCATTTCGGTTTAAAATCTAGATCTTTGATCTGGATATGGTTCTAGTTCTCAAAGATGGTGTGAGATCTCTTACCTCTGTCGTTGTCATATTTGTGTCTCTCCTCTGATTTGGAAACAGACAGTTTGGCTCAAAAGGGTGTTTAGACTTGTTGTTTTGCAGGGAGTGTAGTGCTAGGATCCTTCTGTGATGGCAGTCCATTCATTCTCCAGTTTGTAATGCTCTGAACTCTCTCTACGCTATTTTTTTTTTGCAATATAGTTTTGCACTCGTACGCGAGTTCGTCAGATTGTATGTGGTAGTGTTTGTTTGGAGTTTTGTTTAAAACCCATTTAGGGTTATTTCTCTATTTTGTACCACTTTTGTTTTGTAATTGTATGTATCATCCATTAGGGTTTGATTTTATGTTTATATTGGGTCAGGTTTTGCCCCCAAGTCTTGTATTTGCTTTTTTATTTTAGTAAAATTTCTATTTCGCTTAAAAAAGAAAAGATGACTAATATATCATGACAATAATTAACGGTTGGATGAAGATTAATAAAATTTATTATTGATAACAAGTTTTTAATTGGAGTAACTTGTCTAGTAGTTACTTTTATAAGTTAGCTTATAGTGGATCTGTTAAAAAATATATATTAGTTTATAACGGATGACTTATAAGATAGCTTATAGCTGGTAGCGAATAAGTTAATTGATTGAATTTGTAGTGTTTGATAAAAATAGCGGTTGAAGTAACTTATAAATATGAAATGACATAAAAATACTTATTTAATTAATATTTATTTTTTCAATGAAGATTGCAAGGATAAAATTGAGATAAAAAAGTGATGCGTTATAAGTATTTGAATTAGCTTATCAAAAAATATTATAAGCTAGTAAAAACAAGATATAAGTTTGTTAGAAAATGACTGTTACCAAACATGCATTTTTTAATCAACCGAACTTATAAGATATAAGTTATAAGTCATAAGCCCAAATGTGTGTCTTATCAAACATACCCTTAAAATCTATGAAGCTCGGATACTCCAAAATGGAGACGTACCCGTATCAGATACCGATACTCCGCGGATACTCTCGGATACGTACCCACGGAGTATCGGAATTTATTATTTTAATTTAAAATATATATTTTATCGGATACTTACAAGATACTCAACATATACACACAGATACTTATAAGATACTTCACAAAGACGTATCCTGGAAAAAAAATGAAGGGTAAAATGAGAATGTTTAGTGAAAATTCAACGGAGATGTATACGATTCAATTTAAGATATGAATCACTATAATTGTTTTTTGATTAACCAATTAAAAATTAAGTTTTTGTTGGATGAAAGTAAAGAGAGATAGGAGATTCAATCAATCACATTAAACAAACATTGTTTTGAGTTCTTTTATTGATGCATTTGTTGATATCCTAACATATGAATGAAAATAGAATACGATTTATACGAAAACTTTACATTTTTTTTATTTTAATCACATGTATTATTTTTTGTAAATTGTGACTTTTATGATTATATAGTATTAAAGAGTAATCAATATTTTTTTAAGTATTTTACATGCACATAAATTTTAGTATAAATATTTTGTTAACGTATCTTAGCTGTATCGTATCTTAGATTTTAAAAATTTCACGTATCCGCGTACCCGTATCGTATTGTATCCACATCTGTAGTACGTATCCGGCCGCTTAAAATCTATATATCCCCACTAGAGAATGGCCAAATTAAACATAAAAGTCTACATATATAAAATATGAATGGTACATAAAGAAAGTTCATAAATAACATGGGTGAGGGTCGCAACCATATATATGAGATAGCCTATAGCCTATGAACTAGAGCATGGTCAGACTATAGATAGAAAATATGGAAGCTATACTGTACCAAGATATCTACAGCTAACCCTAAAATGTTGGGATAGATACTAGGGTAGAGCATCGGACGGGTTTGGGCGAGCTCGGGCCAAAAATGGCTCACCCGAATGAAACCATGAATGCAAAATTCAGACCCATTCTCGACCGTTTCAGTCCTCGGTTTTGACGGGTTACGGGTTATGCGGTTTACGGATTGCTCGGGTGGATTTCTTCGGGTAACAACTAAAAAAGAGAGGAACCACAATCATCTTCAACCTTGAGTTACAAAGAAGAAAAACATATTGCTCATAACCATGAGATTTCAAAAAAGAAAAACATATTGCTCATAGAAAGAGAGAGAGAGAGCATGGACCGCAAGAGAAAGAATGCTTTCCTACTTCTTGGATTTAAGCTTCTGCAACACCTATTTTCTGATCCAAAAGGGAAAGAAGGGTTTTTGTGTTTTATCATAATAAAAAAGAGAAAGAAGGGTTCTTTGTGTTTTATCATCTCAGAGGGGACCTTGTGTTCATCTCAGAGAAAACAAAATATATTTATTTGTGTTGTGTGGTAATATAGGTATCTACATGTATGTAACATGTCAATGTAGTAGAATAAAATTAAAATGTCATTGTACTATTAAAATAAAATGTAGTAGACAAAAAATAGATGGATGGATGTGCATAAACTTTGCAGTCTTCACGTGTCGAGTCTTGAGCCTTGTTGTTGAAGTGATTTGCTTTCTTTTCAAACTAGATAACAATTTAATACTAGCTATGGGACAAAAACAATGTTCATGTAGTAACTTTTGTTAAGCATCGGTCGGTTCGGTCAACAACTAACTAAATTTTTTGGAACTGCAATCGACCGTATGAAACCATTACAACCCTATATGTTTCAACAGATAGACCCGAAAACCATGTAAACCCGCCCGCTAGATCAGATTATGTCTCAGTTAATACGGTTTTTGGTCGGATTCGAAATTGTTGCCGAGCCCTAATAGAAACCCCTCACAACTTCGTGATTATAATTACAACAAAAGTTTCTACTCAACAATTGTTGTCACCTAGGATTGCCATCTGACGGTGTTGTCCCACCATCATCCAATGCCAAATGGCAGGAATAAAAAGAAGAAAAAAATTATAGATACAAAAGAAAATTATTTTATAGCTTCAATTATTGCTTACACTAATATATTATTTTATTATTAAAAAAACTAATATATTATTTTATTTAAAAAATAAATAAATATTATTCGTATTAGCGAAAACATGAGTATTAATATGTTCATATACTCATTTTTCTACTACATTTAATTGTATATATTAGGATATAATCTTTATATAGGACCTCATAAACTAAATCTATATCTATATCTATACTATATATAAAGAAAATAATTCATTTTGGCTCTTTTGAGCTGACTTTTTCTCCGTCCTAAATTACCCTCAACTTTCAATACAAATAACACATGTAACAAATAGATAAGAGTAAATTCAAATATTCAAAGAAAAGTGTAACAAACACGATATAAGTATATGTTCAGTTTTTTCCTTTATCCTTTAAAAAATGTAACAAACTAGATGAATATATGTATATACTTACTTTATATAAAGAAAAGATAGATTTTGGGGTGATTTTTTCATTATCTCAATTATACTCTTAAACAATTTTTTTAAAATAATGATTGTTGTTGGTGTCATTAAAAAGATAAGAATTTAGATTATATTTTTTTGATATATTGTTGGTGTCATTGAAATAGATAAACAAGGTTAGTTTGGTTTGTTATAATTTGAAAGCAACAAGCATTTATATTTTTACTTTTGATCAAAATCAAAATTTCATAAAAAAAAAAACACAATTTATAATTTTTAAACGTTAGCGCAATAAAAAGAGCGTAAAGACGGACATGTGAGTGTCCGTCTTTTTGCTAGTTATATATAAAGAAAATAGCTTTTTTTGGGAGGATTTTGGGCTGGCTTTTTTGTTATTCTAATTATACCCTTAAACAAATTTTCTTATAATAATGCTATAATGTTGGTGTTATTAAAAAAAATAAGAATTTTTATTATATTTGTTATATTATTGCTGTCATTGAAAAGATAAATATGGTTTGTTGAGTTTGTTACATTTAGAAGTCACAAATATTTATATCTATACTTATAATTTTAATGTGTGTGTATGTGTGTGTGTGGGTGTGTGTGTGTATATATATATATATATATAAATTTATATAAAATATCGTTGATAATCTACATGTGTTAGCGCAACAAAAAGAGCGGAAATACGGCACGTGAGTGCCTGTCTTTTTGCTAGTCACAATAAAAAGAATAAAAAGAAAGTTGGTTCCCCTAAAAAAATAAAAAGAAAGCTGATAGTGATAATTTTGTTAATATTTAATACAAGTTTATATCATTCAAGAGATAAACTTAATTTATGTTGACATTATGATGTTTATTTTAAGTTGCAGAAAAATGTATGAAATAATTAGGGTATGTTGTAAATAGAGTAATTAATTAATGCATTTGAAAATTTAAAGAGGGTCTTATAAAAAAGACAAAAAATATCACAAGGCCATATATTTAGGGATAAGGGTAGTAGTAATTTTCTTCATAAAAGCACTTGATTTTTAAAATAATAAATAAAGATAAATATATGTAAAATAATTAGAGGTATGTTTGAAAAGAAATTAATCCTTACCAAATTAAACTTAAGATATTTGGATTGAGAGTAGATTGAGTGGTTCAAGATGGCATCAATTAACCGGTTGCCCTACATAGAGAGCGAAGTACCTACAAATACTGTAACAATCAAGTAAGCGTCACGGGTGTGAGGTTTTAAAGGTTAGGGATAATGTATTTGGATATGAACCATGAGTTATACTTTATAACAAGAGGATGAGAGTTTTAGGATCCAAAACCCTAGTTGAAAACTTCTCTCAAAGGATAGATACAGATATATCATAACATTATCTTGATCATATGATCCAGATTTTAATCATCGTTCCGGTTCAGGATAATGGCTCGGGAATATGATATGTTAATGGATTGGGCTTGACCCAGTCCAAGATGGTTCCCCCAAAGTCATTAGTTCACGGAGTCAGATGATGAATTAATCTCGAACCAAAGAGAATGATCGGGTTCCTAGGCATTAGGCGTAAAAGGAATGTTGTTTCCCAAGGCCTCTTGAGTTTCTTGTCATTGGAAGGATGTAGTTATAAATTTTGTTGAATAGGGCCGAATATAACATTTTAATGATAATTTCGGTCTGTTGATGGAGTTAATATGTGTAGCCGCATTAATTTCCTTTAACGAATGTCACATTTTCTAATCTTTATTTGAATGGTATCCCTGAAATGTCTTCGAGTCCAAATATTGTGTCAGTATTTCGATGTTACTCCTGCCTAAATGACCTCAAGATATGGAAAGCGAGTGACGACACTTCTGATTCAAGGAGACCTTTGGATTGTTTTCATCTAAAATATGTGCCCAATATTCATGTACTTAAACAATTTAGGATCGTGTAGGTATCGATGGACTGCGTTGTTCTAGGCATGACCATAATTGTTAGACGAGACGATGTTGGAACAAAATTGGATTTGTACAATTCCTCTGAAGATTTGATGGTAATAAAGTATTAAAGAACAATTGGATATGCTAATATATGTTCAGGTATGCAGGACCATAGAATAAAATTTAATAATGACTTGGTAGAAGATCTAAAGAAAGGTCAACCAGAAGTCAACATCTTGGATCAGAAGAAATGAAGTTATTCAGAAGCTGAAGATCTTCATCAGACTCTGAAGGATACCAGGCTCTGAAAACCATCAGACTTAGAAGTACATAAGACTATAAGGGACCCAAAAGCCATGTCAGATTTGTCTTCTTCTGTAGTTGTCTCTATCAAACTCTGATAGTTCAGTTTGTCATGTTCTGACCACGTGTAGAGACAGACAAAGGACTTCAAGGACAAAGAGAATGAACAGATAATTCTAGTTGCAACAAAGGAATTTCAAATGTCTGATCAATGACATTATTCGTATCAGGCAATGGCCCAACATCCTTGATTTGAAGCCTCTCAACGACTCTTAATGCGCTGACACCTCTTCAAACGTCTCTCAAATCCTTGTCTATATAAGGAGCTAAAGACTTGAAGAATAAAAATAAGACTCTGCTATTTTAACCGTGCCCTTACTCTGTCAAATTCAAAAGCGCATAGAACACTTAAGAATTTCTTACTAAGTTCATATGTCTTAGAAATTCTAAGTTCATAGAGTTTGTTCTGTACTTAATTGTTTACACCTCTGATTGTATATCAAGTTTAAGAACATATATTTTATTTGTAAACTCTTAGAAGTCTCTTGCTTGTGTGCTTGAGCATTGGAAGTCTCTTGGTTGTGTCCTTGAGAATTTGTAATCAGTTGTGATTATAGTGAAAACCCCCTTGGAAGTGCAAGAGGACTGGACTACTCTTGGATTATAGGAGAAACCGGTAATATATATATATATATATATATATATATATATATGTTTTATTTTATCCACTACTATCAGACTCTGAACTCATCAGACTCTGACAAGTGCTTGAACACTTAGAAAAGTTAGAAAAAGCCAACACCATTCAACCCACTTCTTGTGTTTTTCTCATCTTTAGACGATTGTTCATTTCTAATGATGTAGGACACTGATCTCGGACCAATTATAATTGTTTGATGAAACTTTCTCACTTCATAGAGATTAGAGTCGTTGGATGAAGGCAATTTTGGTTTTTGATCTGGTATATGGTACTGATCTTAGACCATTCACAATTATCAGATAGAGTGTATCTAGCCTTGAACCAATCATAATCATTGGATGAAGGTGTCTTTTTGTTTTCCATCTGATGCGTTCAATTCCTATAAAAGGGGAGAGAAATGGTTTATTTCACTTTCTTCTAAAACTACCTCTCTTTGTTTTCTGTTCTCTGAAAATCACCATTACTGCAGAGAATATTTCTCCAATTTTCTTGTTCTGATATCGCATATGTGGTGCTCCTTGCTCGTGATTTATCTAGTTGTTCTTGGAGTACTTCCATCGTTCTTCCATCTTTTTCGGTGAGATATTCCATCTTGCTTTCGTTTTGATCATATTTTCACCATATTCTTCATTGTTTTGATTTTTTTGTTTGATGTTTCTCATTGCTTCCGATGGTTGTTTATTGCATTTCTAGTTCCATTAATCTTCATCCTAGTTTTTCGTTCACATATCTGCTTGTTATGTTGTTATGTATTTGTTTGTTGATTGTTTTGTTGCTCCCATCCACTGCCCACTGCCTCTAATAGTGGTGTTTGTGGTGGATGTGTTCCCCAAAGCACCAATGTTTTTTTTGTTATGTCCTAATGCAATGGTGGGTTATGCCGTCGTCGCCCTTAGGGACTCCTTAAATCATAGTTATTAGCAATGCGCATGAGGTTGCCATTGTTGTTTTGTGATAGTCTACTTCTTTTTTCAAATTCTTAGTTTGTTGAGGGGAACTTCTTAGCTCTTTCACAAAAGGTTGAAATAGTGGGCAGTTGAGGTTTTTCCTCGAACTCACTCTTTCTTTTGTGTGGACAAATATAAAATGGCGAAGAAGGTCCAATATCCCCTAAAGGATCTGAGGGTAACAATTGTGTCAACTTTATACACATTGGTCTCATAGGAAATTATGGGGATATGTTCCATTTACTCGTGGGCCCCATATGAATTTTCCTATTCAGACGTGTATTTGGACGTAGATGAAGGAAAATCGACATGATTAAAGGCAGCGAAAATTAAAAATTTTGATTTTCTTTCCTTAGATCATTACGAATTAGACATGACTCAGTGATGGAATTGTTACCTCTTGAAGTGCAGAAACGATTTCTTCAATCACAGCCAAGCAAGAAAGCAAAGCCTCTACTCGTCCACACGAATAGTTCTCCTCTGGTTCCCGGTGCTAGCCAAACAATCAGAGGTTTGAGAGAAAACTAGGGTTTCGGTTATAGCCTTTAGGGTTTCTCAAAAAGTGTAACTCTGATTTCAGCACAAGAGTTCTATTTATAGAGCTCCTTGTGTGTTCTGAAATCAACAATCACTATGGGGCTTCCGTAAGCCCATTAACCCATCAGCTTTCGCTAACTAATTAGCGTCAATTGCGAAACGCACCCCATCTTATAAGTATTACTTATATTTCTCCTTTTGACCGTTCTATTGTGTGTGACCTTATAGGTTCTTGTAACGTTGGCAATAATATTAAATCTTATATTTAATATTATAAACAGTGAGCGGTATCTAGCAACACATCACTGCCAACCAAGTGACAATAATGTCAAGTGATCTGACGAAACCTTTTCCATGATAATGTCTATGTGTACGATTACTCCTTTGTTCTAATATCTTTATTGAACACAAGGCATAGATTGTGTCACCCTTGTATAGCTTAATATTTATATTTCTTGATCCCGAAATATACTGAATAACGAATAAGTCCAATATCTCATATTGACTTAATTCGGCATGGCCATGCATTTTACAGTCATATTTCATCAAGAGGCCTAAAGATATATCTCCTGTTATGAAGGAGGGACAAATCCCATCTAGGACACTCATGTCCCTCATCATGATTCGTCAAGTGCCCATTAACCAACGTTATGGTTATCTTGTTACAGATAACGTTTGAATGACAATAAAATGCTTGAGTCCACATGTAGGGATCACAGTGGTTTCAGGTCTAAGAGTGGTATACACCATTATCATTATGAGAATAACTTATGACGATTTCATAACATACTATGCAGTATTCTCACGGTGGGTCAATCCAGTATAAATATTACTCCTAATACTCATACCTATGTATAGACTTAATATCTCATATTCATGACCCATGAGATATGGTCATAAGTCTACATACATAATAGTCTCCACGCTTTATTATTATCCCGATTTATATTAAAGCTTGACTACGGATACTTTTAAGAATAGTGTTCTTTCTGTTGATGTAATCTCATGATTAAGTCACACTTAATATTTCATCACATGAACCAACTATTCTAGGGACTTTATTAATCTTATAACAAGTGTAATAAAGAACGCCATATTTTATTTAATAATAAAAGTCACGATACATATGATAAGTTTAACATAAACTATTGGCCTCCAGGGCTTACACCAACAATCTCCCACTAGCACTAGCGCCAATTAGGCATAAACCTAATACCTGGACCGTAGATCTTATCATTTAGGCCTTAGAGCCCTAATAACAGGGCTTGAACCCTTAGAGTAAGGTTGGGCGCCCTCCAGAATGGCACAAAAGCCCACCTGACAATACTATACAATTTTGAGGGAACTCTCATAAAGGCACCCTCTGGGGGCGCCCTCAGCAGCTTGTAAGGGCGCCCTAGCCATGGTTTTGGCCCTTTATGATTTGGGCCCAAAACCATGGCCGGATAGGCCCAAATTGGGACTACAAATAGTAACCTTGGGATCATTCCCAGGGCATGACCTAAACAGACCCTGAAAACCCTAGCACAGACATAATGGAAGTAAAAGCCGTGGAAAATGAGGAGGAGGGGTAGATGACGCCGCTCATCAAGTATCTCACAGGATCGTTTGAACCCAAGAATGAAGAGGAAGAGCTACAAATACGGAGGAAAGCCTCGAAGTATTGCATGGTCGCTGGAAAATTATACAAGTGAGGCAGGGCAACCCCCTTGCTCAGGTGTTTGGGTGAGAGCGAGACCAACCTCGTCCTCTTAGAGGTACATGAGGGAGTGTGTGGACGCCACATAAGGGGGGGCGATCCCTGGCTGCAAAGCTCTTGAGAGCAGGTTACTACTGGCCAACGATGATTCAAGACAGCGCCGATTTCGTAAGAAAGTGTGACAAGTGCTAGAGGTTCTCCGACAAGAAACACGCCCCCTGCTTGTGAGCTCACCTCAGTTTTCTCCCCATGGCCTTTCCACAAGTGGGCAGTGGACATTGTGGGCCCATTCCCATTAGCACTCGGACAACTCAAGTTCCTCATAGTAGGAGTAGACTACTTTACCAAATGGGTTGAGGCAGAAGCGGTCGCCAAGATTACGGCGGACAGAGTTATACGTTTTTACTGGAAAAAGATCATATGCAGGTTTGGACTACCCAAAGTCATTGTGTCAGACAACAGAACCCAATTCACTAGCTCCAAGGTGGTAGAGTTATGCAACCAGCTCGGAATCCAAACGAAGTTCGTGTCGGTCATCCACCCCCAAGCAAACAGGCAAGCCAAATTTGCAAACAATGTAATCTTGAACGGCATCAAAAAGAAGCTCGACGACGCCAAGGGACTTTGGGCTGAACAGTTGCATGAGGTGCTCTGGTCATATCATATGACGCCACACTCAACAACCAAGTAAACCCCGTTTAGTTTGGTCTATGGCGCAGACGCTATGAGATCGTGAGCTGAAAAGAAATCGCCACCTAGTTCCTTAACCCCAAAGAGGGCTCTAAGACGTCGTGAGCCGAAAAGAAATCGCCACCTAGTTCCTTAACCCCAACGAGGGTTGCCACCTAATTCCTTAACCCCAATGAGGTCTCTAAGACGTCGTGAGCTAAAATGAGATCGCCACCTAATTCCTTAACTCCAAAGAGGGCTCTAAGCCGTTGTGAGCCGAAAAGAAATTGCCACCTAGTTCCTTAACCCCAACGAGGCTTGTCACCTAATTCCTTAACCCCAATGAGGGCTCTAAGACGTCGTGAGCTAAAATGAGATCGCCACCTAATTCCTTAACCCCAAAGAGGGCTCTAAGACGTCGTGAGCCGAAAAGAAATCTCCACATAGTTCCTTAACCCCAACGAGGGTTGCCACCTAATTCCTTAACCCTAATGAGGGCTCTAAGACGTCGTGACCTAAAATGACATCGCCACCTAATTCCTTGACCCCAAAGAGGGCTCTAAGACGTCGTGAGCCGAAAAGAAATCGTCACCTAACTCCTTAACCCCAATGAGGGTTGCCACCTAATTCCTTAACCCCAATGAGGGCTCTAAGACGTCGCGAAAATAGGAAGGTCCACGCAAAAAAGTTGCCTCAACAAAACAATAACGTTGAGAATAAAACGATTTCACAATTTTCAACAAGTTGCGAAATAAGCACAAGTAATAGTCATCGCCTAGGAGGAATTTTCGAAAGCATCGCCATTAAAAAGAAGAAATTCGAAACTAAATAATAGAAGAAAGGATGAACAACATAAAGAGAATAATGCGTCATTACAAATTCAAAGAGAGTACTAAGTTCAAAACAAAATTAAAAATTACAACAGTAAGATTATGGTTCATCCACTAGGGCGTCATCTACAACAACCTTAAAAGAATCTAGAGACGAGAGATCGACGCCAGGGTGTAGAAAGGCGACCTGTTCTTTAGCACGGTCAAAACCATTCTCAAAAGACATTGCCGGCTCGCCCTTGGCTTCTGAGATTTCAACCTTCAGCGCCATCTCCCTCTCTCCTCCAGAGGCAACCTCGTCCTCCAACTGCATAATCACCATGTCCTTCCCAGCCAAATCAGCATCATGACCGATCTTCAGATCATTGATGCGCTCATCACATTCAAGCTTCATCGCCTCTTTGACTTCTTTGATCTCTTTCTCTCTGCTTTCTTGAGCTTCTTTCAACTCTTTCTCTAGCACCCTCACCTTACCCAACAACGTTTCTACACTCTGCACCAGCTCTTCATGTTTGCGGTCCATTGCGACCAGGAGCATAATAGATCGCAAACAGTTCACACCCACGTCCCTTGACATAAAGGGAATGGAGTTCTGGTTCCCAGCTTCCACATCATCAGGGCTGAAGGCTATCCTCTCCTTCACATAGGCTCCATAATCGAAGTCCTTCCAGAAGGATTGGACCCCCCCCGCTGGAACCAGCAGGTTCGATAGTGGGCTGAGAGTGCGCCCTCTTGGATCTCTTCTCGGTCTCCACCTTGTCCTTCCCAGTCGACGACTTCGGCGGCGATGTCACATTGAGGTTAGGCGTCAAGTGCAACCTGAACTTTCCTCTTTGGCTTACGAGTAATAAGTTCAGAGGGGTCGCTGACGACTAACCCCTCAGCAGCTTTCTTGGCCTTCATCTCCTCTAGATACTTCTTCCTCTCTGCGGCAGTCATAGGCGCCATCGATTCTACAAAAACAAGATGCATAGAAAAAAACACATAAGTTACTAAGACAAAGTAGGCGAGAAAGCCAATCAAGTAAAGTTATAAATCAACTCACGTAAATAGGTCTCTAGGCTATTTGCGTCCTCCTCCCTATTCAACAGCTCCCGTATATTCATAGGCAGCATTTTGTCCAAGAAGCAGACGACACCTTTTTCATACTCGCCCCACTTCTCATATTCAAATCCGGTGATGGAGGCAGGGGAACTCATCTAGCAGATCGAGAACCTTAACTCGCCCTGTACTCGCACAGCGGCTTCCTCGCAGTCCTTTTCCCCCCCGCATCCTAAGGAAAGTTTGTCTCCAGTTCTTGTAGTGAGAGGCGTAAGGCGGGAACAACCTCTTGCCAGGATGTGCGCTGACGGACACCCAGGACAACTTGTCCATCCCTTTAGTACCATAAAAGGTAAAAAAGGAGCCAGCCGAGGGCTCGAGACCTAGTCCCTCACACATGATCTCAAAGGCCCTTAAACGCCCAACTGTTGGGCTGGAGTTGAGAGGGCGCCACATTCAGCCAGTTTAGAACGCTTACTTCAAAGGGCGTGAAAGGATACTTCACGCCCATGTCTTCAAAGACAGCCGTGTACATGTAGAACTCATGAGCAACGCTCTTTGGCATCCGTAGGTACACTTGCTCACCAGGGCGACAAGGCTCCAGGATCACATCCTCCTCAAATCCCGTCCAGGACACATTTAGTTTGCTTCGAAAGAACGCCACTCGCTAGGGATCCATATACATGGACTCCGAGCGAAGTACTTCGTCGGCGAAGTTCTCTTGCTCTGAACCACTAGATGACTCCATGTAACAAATTCCTCTCCTACAGAAGGGACCTGGGCGAACAGAAAGAATAACGCAGTCAGATGAATTCCCACTACTACTCCCTCCTTCACCCTCATCCGAATCACTCAAAAATTCCTCTAAGAGGGAGTGACCGTAGTAGGCTTTCTCAAACACCACCCAATCAATGGTTCCATCTGACCACTTGGCATGTTTAATGCTCTCGCTCCACAACCTATCTCGTTCCTCTGAATTTGCTAGAGATAACTCCCTACCCACCCCATCGCACTCCCTAATCACCACCATGCTAAAGACCAAATTAATAAAAGGACAAGATTGAGGAAGAATTACCTGGATTTAAATGATAGCGGAAGATTGAAAATGAAAGCAAGCTCCAAACGACTTGAAAACGGTAGACTCAATGATATCCAAAGCTAGGAACGGTTTGAGAAGAAAGTACGCTCTTGAGAGAACAAACGAGAGTGAGGGAAGTAAAAAGGTAGGACGAAAACAGGAAGTGGACAAAAGTAGATCCGAAATCAATTTAAAGTACAAAAGCCTGGGAAAACGCGGAGATGACGTCACTTAAGTGGGCACGATTTCCAAGAACCGTTGCGATGCGAACACGTCAGCGAGAGCTAATGGTCGCCCCATTTCAGCCGTTGGATCTAACTAGGGCGCGCCCTGAATCTAAACCTAAAAGAGAAACACGCCCCATGTTGGGCTTGTTCTAGCATGGCGGTCTGGGTCACTCAATAAAGTCACTCTTTTTACATAGTTTAAATCACTTCGCCTTGTTCCAAAGCTCGTGCTTGTTGGGCTACGGATACGCCGCCAAGGCCCCAAAAACATATGGAGCTAGTACCCGTGTTGGGCTAGCACCCATGTTGGGCTAGCACCCATGTGGGGCTAGTACTCATAAGCTTCTAATATCCAGGCGGCTGCAGTATATCAGTTGGTATTCGCTTTGTACACCCAGTAATTCAAAGATTCTCACATAGCTTCATTCCCAGTAAGTCTCACCTGTTGGGCCAAAGATCATAGACAGATCCCCAATGGCAGTTTAATCACTTTGCCTTCTTCCAAAGCTCGTGCTTGTTGGGTTGTGGACCATAGATATTATAATTTAGGCCTTAGAGCCCTAAAAACAGGGCTTGAACCCTTAGAGTAAGGTTGGGCGCCCTCTAGAAGGGCACAAAACCCACCTGACAATCCTATACAATTTTGAGGGAACTCTCATAAAGGCACCCTCTGGGGGCACCCTCAGCAGCTTGTAAGGGCGCCCTAGCCATGGTTTTGGCCCTTTATGATTTGGGCCCAAAACCATGGCCGGATAGGCCCAAATTGGGACTACAAATAGTAACCTTGGGATCATTCCCAGGGCATGACCTAAACAGACCCTGAAAACCCTAGTTTTCTTAGATTGTACTCATAGCCAGTACAATACCCACAGATCTAGTATAACCATCATGCTTCTGCTGAGTCAAAGCTTTAGTTAGTGGATCAGCAACATTGTCTGATGTTGGTACTCTGCATATTTTCACATCTCCTCTATCGATGATTTCTCGAATGAGATGATAGCACCTAAGTATGTGTTTGGATCTTTGGTGAGATATAGGTTCTTTAGCTTGTGTGATTGCTCCATTGTTATCACATAGTAATTCAATGGGATCCACAATGCTTGGAACTATTCCAAGATCAGAAATGAATTTCTTGATCCAAACAGCTTCTTTTGCGACATTAGATGCAGCAATATACTCGGCCTTGGTTGTAGAATCAGCGACTGTTTCCAGCTTTAAACTTTTCCAGCTCATAACTCCGCCATTTAAGCAAAACACGTATCCAGATTGCGATTTGAAATCATCATGATCTGTTTGAAAACTAGCATCTGTGTAACCAATTACAGAGAGCTCTTCTTGACCTCCATAGATCAAGAAAGCATCCTTAGTTCTTCTCAGGTACTTAAGGATCGTCTTGACAGCAATCCAATGACTGTTGCCTAGATTAGACTGGTGCCTGCTCATAGCACTTAAAGCATACAAGGCATTTGGTCGAGTACATAACATAGCATACATGATAGATCCAATTGCTGATGCATATGGAACATTGATCATTCGATCCCTTTCTTCATCAGTTGAAGGGGATTACGCCTTTGACAAACTTATACCTGATGACATAGGTATGAGTCCTTTCTTGGACTCATACATATTGAAACGTCTCAAGACTTTGTCTATGTATGTACGCTGACTTAAGGCAAGCAATCTTTGTGATCTATCTCTATAGATCCTGATTCCTAATATGTAGGAGGCTTCACCTAAGTCTTTCATAGAAAAGCATTTCCCTAACCAAGATTTGATTTCTTGTAGTGTAGGGATGTAATTTTTGATGAGCAATATGTCATCCACATATAATACCAGAAATGAAACTATGCTCCCACTAACCTTCTTGTAAACACAAGGTTCATCTTCCTTTTTAATGAATCCATACTGTTGTACAGTTTCATCGAAACAAAGATTCCAACTTCTGGAAGCTTGCTTCAATCCATAGATTGATCGCTGTAATTTCCATACCTTTTGGGTTTTATCAAGAATGCCAAATCCTTCAGGTTGTGTCATGTACACATCCTCAAGGAGATTTCCATTAAGGAAAGCAGTCTTGACATCCATTTCCCAAATTTCATAATCATGGTATGCAGTGATAGCAAGTAAGATCCGAATGGATTTAATCATTGCGACTGGTGAAAAGGTTTCATCATAGTCTACACCATGAATTTGTTTGAAGCCTTTAGCAAACAACCGTGCTTTGTAGGTATTTTCCTATCCGTCCATGTCAGTTTTCTTTTTGAAAACCCACTTGCATCCTATAGGATTAATTCCTTTAGGTGCTTCAACCAAGTTCCAAACTTGATTTGTGTACATGGAATCCATTTCAGATTTCATGGCTTCAAGCCACTTCTCAGATTCAGGAGCAGTAATGGCCTCTTGATAAGTCATAGGCTCATCTTGATCCATGAGCAATACGTCACATTCTTCTGATATGAGATACCCATATGTTTCAGGTTCTTGACGTATCCTATTTGACCTATGTGGTTCTTGTGTTATTGGAGTAGGATTTTCTGTCACAACAGTTTGTGTATCCTGCTCTTGTTCCTCCATTGGTGTACCACTACTTTGTGGGTCTTGAACTTCTTCAAGATCTACCTTTTTCCCACTGATTTCTTTGGAAACTGAAATTCCTGGCAAGACTGGTTCTGAACCGTAAAACAGAGTAGAACAGAGTACAATAGTTCAGAAGTAGAATAACAGAAATAAAGGACAGAAAGTAAAATGGAACAGATGATTTGTTAACCCAGTTCGGTGACAACCACACCTACATCTGGAGGCTACCAAGCCAGGAAGGAAATCCACTAAATAGTATCAATTCAAAGACCTATGACAACAGCCCCTGTTTCACAGCCTTCTCACTTAATCACTACCCGTATAGATTTCAACCTAGGAACTCCTAGACCTGAGACCCCTCTCACTTCCCTCAGTCAATCACTGCCCCAGTGATTATCAGACTCAAACAAATGTAACAAAGATGGAGACACTCTCCTAAAAACTCAATACATCACTTTTGTTTAAAAGCTTCAAGTGAATTACAACTCAATAAAAACAACCAACTCTAAACACTTGAGTGGTGTACAAAAACAAAGCACAAAGCTTACAGACTCAAAACCTAAGACTTAATCTCTCAATGATAACTTTGGTTGAGTTGAATTCCTTCAATGACATCGTCCTCTATTTATAGCTTCAGCAGCAACATAATTCTTGAATCAAATCTTCTTCAAAGATATATTTCCAGAATTCTTTTAGAAGCAAATAGAAGCAATCATATTTCTGAAATATATTTTCCAAAGATTTCTTTGAAAATATATTCACAAATAAAACAATCCAATCTTCAGAATATATCTTTAAAAATTATTCTTTCTTCTGGAAACATCAGCTTGGAGAATTCTTCAATTAAATCTTCAAAAGATTATGTGAGAAAAAATAACAGCGCCAAGACACAAGAAAGAACGCAGCTTCTGAACGCAGAAAACGTGCTTCTGAAATGCAGCTTCTGAAGGTCAGCTTCTGATGAACAGTTCAGCTTCTGATGACCAGTTCAGCTTCTGATGAACACCCAGTCAGCTTCTGAAGTCCTGCTTCCAGCTTCTGAAGACGCACAACTTGAGATTTCAGTTTCTGAAGCACATATTGCTTGTACATTTGATTTTAGCAAACATGAAGCCAATAACCAAATATCCAACAATCTCTAAGACACAAGAAAGAACACAGCTTCTGAACGCAGAAAGCGTGCTTCTGAAATGCAGCTTCTGAAGGTCAGCTTCTGATGAACAGTTCAGCTTCTGATGAACAGTTCAGCTTCTGATGACCAGTTTAGCTTCTGATGAACACCCAGTCAGCTTCTGAAGTTCTGCTTCCAGCTTCTGAAGACGCACAGCTTGAGATTTCAGTTTCTGAAGCACATATTGCTTGTACATTTGATTTTAGCAAACATAAAGCCAACAACCAAATATCCAACAATCTTCCCCTTTGGCAAATTTTTGGCTAAAATCAATTTAAGCACAGAGAGATACAACAAGCAAATAACCATGAAGAACATAACACAAATGTAGTAATAACAGAGTCAGCAGCGGATGATTCACTACATTTCACACATACAGCAGCAGTTTCTGAGGACATACACTCCCCCTAAAAGACACAGCTACTGAAACAGATCATCTTCCAATTCTGAACTTAATCAGAAAATACTTCCAGATCAGGAACCACATATTCTCCCCCTGAAACAGATCATTCAGGACCAAACAGAAACTCCTACCCCCCTGAACTATTGAACTGCTTCTGAAACAACTATACCTTTCTCCCCCTTTTTAGCCAAACAATTTTGACAAAACAGCCATGAAAATACTAGGAGCAGAGAAACACAAGAAACAACAGATACAGACCAGATGCACTCAAACAGAGCAAAAACAAACACAGAGGATATAACTATCCATCACAGACCAGCATACCACAGAACACAGACACCACATCAGAACCATTATCAAAACTATTATCAAGATAAGAATCACACAAACAGTACCCACATAAAGTCTCCTCAGAAGATCAAAACAAAATTGCAGAGTACAACACAATTGCAGACCATAATCACAAAATGCAACCCAGAACATAAAGCCAGCATATAGCTTGCAGTCTTCAGACTCAGCATCAGACACAGACTCAGCAAAATCTTCAAAAAAGACGAAAACCCATTTGACCCCTCAAATCTTCAAATTTCTTGGCATTTAAGGCTTTTGTAACTATATCAGCACCATCTTCATCACCCTCAGCACACTGAACATAGGGCATGATGTTTTGAACATCTTGCTCAACATGATCCTCATACTTACTAGGATCCACTTCCTTTCCTTTTAGTGCCTTCTTCTTAGGGACAGGGACCACTACCTTGCTCCAGACTTTAGATAGTCCAGCAACAGAACTCTTCTTTGCAACAGGAGTGGGCCTGCTGTCAGCAGCAACAGCCTTTCCTTTCCTATTGTTCAGCCTCTGGGCAACACTTGCACATTTTGGTCTCCATTCCTAGCTTGGGGTATCCATGCAACTTGTAACAGAATGACTATATGTGCCCCTTTTTACCACAATAATGACAAACCCAAGGATGAGATGCCCTCTTATTCTTAGATCCCTGAGGTTGGTTCAGGTGTTCCAACTTAGGTTTATACATTATTGAATCATATGTTTTAATAGCTGCAGTGAACCTTTTAGCTGGATGTTGCTGTTTGTTGTTCAGAGTCCTATCATCATACCCAATTCCATTTGGTTTCCCTTGGTTCTAACTCTCCAAAATCTCTTCTAACACATCAGTACCAGTGTTTAACATTCTGACTTGCTTCTTCATATTTTCAAGTTTAGAGTTCAGCTGGGTTACCTCATCTTTGAGATCAGAAATTTTCTCCAAGTGTTCACTTCTTTCAAACTGAAGTTGACTGATAGTTCTCTTTTGTTCTTCCAGCAGCTTGCACACTTCTTCAAATTTTACATGCAGCTTCTTGCAAAACTCAGCAGGTTCTTTGTAATAGGTAGCCAGTTCTTCACAAGATAGTTCTCCATCACTTGACTCAGTATCAGATGATGTCTTAGAACCTGATAGTGCTTCTGAAACCTTAACTTTATCACCAAACCTGCATCTACCAGTTAAAGTAAGAACATGCTTGCTGATTCATTCCCCACTTCTCGTTCTGAGTCATCATCAGATGAATTAGTTGCCAAACTCCTCTTCCGTTTCTTGAGGTATGTTGCACATTCTGTCCTAATGTGGCCATATCCTTCACACTCAAGACACTTAACATATCATCTGCACCTTTGGATTGATCAGTTCTTGTCTTCTACTTCAGAATCTTCTTAAATTGTTTACTCAGCATCACAAGATCCTCTGATAAGCTTTCATCATTTGCTACAAAAGCAACACCTTTCCCCTTCTTATCAGTTCTGGCTATTTCAAAATTCTGAAGAGATCCTATCAATTCCTCAACCTTCATGCTGGCGATGTCTTGTGCTTCCTCAATTGCAGTCACCTTCATATCAAATCTCTTAGGTAGGGATCTGAGGATCTTTCTCACAAGTTTCTCATCAGATATTCTTTCTCCAAGAGAATCAAATGAGTTGGCCATGTCCAGAATGTTCATATAGAAGTCTTGTATATTTTCATCCACCAACATTCTAAGATTTTCAAACTTTGTGGTGAGAAGTTGAAGTCTGGACAATTTTACCTTGGAAGTGCCTTCATGAGTAGTTTTAAGAATCTCCCAAGCATCCTTAGCTACAGTGCACTGCTTGATCAGTCTGAACATGTTCTTGTCCACTCCATTGAATAAAGCATTTAAGGCTTTGGAGTTTCCAAGAGCTAATTCATCTTCTTCCTTGGTTCACACTTCCTCTGGTTTTAATTCAGCTGTCTTCTTACCTTCTTTGTCAAGCACAACAGGATGTTCCCAACCTTTCAGAACTGCTTTCCAGGTTTTGCTATCCATAGATTTAAGGAAAGCAGTCATGCATGATTTCCAATATTCATAGTTGGAACCATCCAACAGAGGTGGTCTGTTCACAAATCCTCCTTCTTTCTCCATTATGCCAGAAAATAACCTCCCTGGAGCTCACCCTAAAACAGGCAGGGTGCCTGCTCTGATGCCAATTGAAATTCCTGGCAGGACTGGTTCTGAACCGTAAAACAGAGTAGAACAGAGTACAATAGTTCAGAAGCAGAATAACAGAAATAAAGGACAGAAAGTAAAATGGCACAAATGATTTGTTAACCCAGTTCGGTGACAACCACACCTACATCTGTAGGCTACCAAGCCAGGAAGGAAATCCACTAAATAGTATCAATTCAAAGACCTATGACAACAGCCCCTGTTTCACAGCCTTCTCACTTAATCACTATCGGTATAGATTTCAACCTAGGAACTCCTAGACCTGAGACCCCTCTCACTTCCCTCAGTCAATCACTGCCCCAGTGATTATCAGACTCTAACAAATCTAACAAAGATGGAGACACTCTCCTAAAAACTCAATACATCACTTTTGCTTAAAAGCTTCAAGTGAATTACAACTCAATAAAAACAATCAACTCTAAACACTTGAGTGGTGTACAAAAACAAATCACAAAGCTTACAGACTCAAAACCTAGGACTTAATCTCTCAATGATAACTTTGGTTGAGTTGAATTCCTTCAATGACAGCGTCCTCTATTTATAGCTTCAGCAGCAACATAATTCTTGAATCAAACCTTCTTCAAAGATATATTTCCAAAATTCTTTTAGAAGCAAATAGAAGCAATTATATTTCTGAAATATATTTTCCAAAGATTTCTTTGAAAATATATTCACAAATAAAACAATCCAATCTTCAGAATATATCTTGCAAAATTATTCTTTCTTCTGGAAACATCAGCTTGGAGAATTCTTCAATTAAATCTTCAAAAGATTATGTGAGAAAAAATAACAGCTCCAAGACACAAGAAAGAACGCAGCTTCAGAACGCAGAAAACATGCTTCTGAAATGCAGCTTCTGAAGGTCAGCTTCTGATGAACAGTTCAGCTTCTGATGACCAGTTCAGCTTCTGATGAACACCCAGTCAGCTTTTGAAGTTCTGCTTCCAGCTTCTGAAGACGCACAGCTTGAGATTTCAGTTTCTGAAGCACATATTGCTTGTACATTTGATTTTAGCAAACATGAAGCCAACAACCAAATATCCAACAGAAACAAATTCCTTTTCAAGGAATACTCCATTTCTAGCGACAACAACTTTGCCCTCAGAAAGATTGTAAAAGTAGTATCCTTTAGTTTCTTTAGGATATCCTACAAAGAAACATTTGTCAGATCTATGTTCAAGTTTAGTGGACATTTGTCGTTTCAAATAAACTTCACAACCCCAAATCTTTAAATGTTTCACATTGGGTTTTCAACCACTCCATATCTCATATGGTGTCTTTTCTATCGCTTTGGATGGAACTTGGTTAAGTGTATAAGCTGCTGTTAATAAGGCGTGTCCCCAAAAGGAGTTTGGAAGATCAGCATGACTCATCATTGATCGGACCATATCTAACAAGGTTCGATTTCTCCTTTCGGAAACACCATTCCATTGTGGCATTCCAGGAGGTGTGAGTTGGGATAAGATCCCACACTCTTTTAGATGATTGTCAAACTCTTGGCTCAAATATTCGCCACCTCGATCAGATCGAAGCATTTTGATTTTCTTGCCAAGTTGGTTTTCTACTTCATTTTGAAATTCCTTGAAGAAAGTAAATGATTTAGATTTATGTTTCATTAGATACACATATCCGAATCTACTAAAGTCATCAATGAATGTAATGAAGTAATAAAAACCTCCTCTAGCAGGTGTGTTCAGTGGTCCACATACATCAATATGTATGAGACCCAAAAGATCACTAGACTTTTCACCTGTTCCGGTGAATGGGGTCTTTGTCATCTTTCCCAATAAACAAGATCGACATGTCTCATATGATTCAAAATCAAAAGAGTCCAAAATTCCATCTTTATGGAGTTTGGAAATGCGATTTTCATTTATATGGCCTACACGACAATGCCAAAGATAAGTTGGATTCAACTCATTAGGTTTCATCCTTTTTGTATTTATGTTATAGATTGGCATATCGAGATCAAGGATATAAAGTTCATTACTCATAATGGCATTAACATAATGAATATTATCCAAATAAATAGAGCAACGTTTGTCTTTTATTGTAAACAAAAAACCAAACTTGTCTAAACAAGAAACAAAAATAATATTCCTGCTAATTGAAGGTACAAAATAACAGTTCTCCAACTGAATTAAAAGACCACTAGGTAAAGTCAATTCATAAGTTCCAATAGCTAAAGCAGCAACCTTTGCGCCATTGCCAACTCGTAGATCGACCTCCCCTTTTGCCAATGCTCTACTCGTTCTCAGCCCCTGCACATCAGTACAAATATGAGAACCACATCCAGTATCTAATACCCATGATGTAGAAGTAGACATATTAATTTCTATAACAAAAATACCTGCAGAAGTAGAAGCAACCGTTCCATTCTTTTTGTCTTCCAGATATTTTGGGCAGTTTCGCTTCCAGTGCCCGATCTTACCGCAGTAGAAGCACTTGCCCTCCTTAGCCACAACTCTAGTAGGCTTCAAATTAAGCTTTGGTTGATGGCTTAGCAACTGCTTTGCCTTTGCCATTTCCCTTAAACTTTTTAGGCTTCTTATTAGGCTTTTTGAACTTTCCATTGTTGACCATCAAGATGGCCTTTCCCTTCATGTTCTTTTAAGAAGTTCTTAACATAGCTGCAAGCTGTGGAAGAGTTTTGTCCATGTCATTCATGTGGAAATTCATGACAAATTTGTAACACCCAGATTTTTAAATATTAATTTATTGGTATTATTGTATATAATATTAGTAATATTAATATTATTAGAAATTATCTGATTGGTGTTTTCAAAATAAGTTGTTGGATCGTGGGTATTGAGAGAATAGATGAGTTAGCTAGTTGTTGAAAAATAGGAGATTAAGAGAAATTAAGGAGAAAGAGATGTTTTTAGAAAAAATAAGAGAATAGAGGTGTATTAATAAAAAGGAGGTTTAAGTAAGTAGTTAAGTAGTGTTTTAATTAAATAGGATAAAAGAAGGTGTAAAATAGTGGAGAGTAAACTTATTAGAAAGTGATTTCTTAGTCCCCAAGTTTTGCTAAAATAATTTTGGAATGCAATCTAAAATATTTTTATGCATAATCTAATATATTTTGGTTCGTGATTTGAAATATATTTTGATACTCAATAATATATTTTTATACTGAATATGATATATTTTGGTACTCAATTTGAGATATTTTTGTACTCAATAATATATGTTAATAATGAAGAGTAAACCTGGACCGTAGATCTCACTATCTAGGACTTGAGACCCTAAAGCCAAGGGTGTGAACCCTTGGAATAAGGTTGGACGTCCTCCAAGAGGGCAGAGGGCCCACTTTACAATCACAAATAGCCCTTTGGGGGCGCCCTCAGCAGCTTACGAGGGCGCCCAAGTCATGGTTTTGGCCCTTTTACGATTTAGGCCCAAAACCATGACCGGGTAGGCCCAAGAAAGGCTACAAATAGTAACCTTGGGATCATTCCCGAGGCATGACCAAAAACACAGCACAGAAACCCTAGTTTCTAGAAAGATTGTACTCACTGCCAGTACAGTTGGCGCCCACCGTGGGGCTACGGTAAAACTGACCTATCCACCGTCTCCAAGAGAAAAACGATCGATCCACGGCCCCTGAAAGTCATCAGAGCGCCGTGTATCCACCATATTTTCCAGAAGCAACCTCAAAACCTTCGAATCCGCCGCGATTCAACCCTAGACCTACCCCTAACTCTCATCAAGCATTCAACCCATTTCTTGTTCAAAACATCAATTAGTCCCTCCGAAATTCGCAATCCCGACTGGGAACCTTCAGTCGCAATTTTTAAACCTTGATAACCGACCCGAAAACGACCATCGTCGCCATCGTTGTTCATGGACCCAGAGGCGGCAAAAGTAGTACAGCAACAGATCCGACAACTTCGCAGCCACAGCAAAGCGTTGCAAGTTAACGTCATCGACTTGGATCCAAGGGAAGAATTCCAGAACGAGCGTCTTGAACCCACGGAGGATCTGAAGGAAGTCACAATAGGCCCGGAGCCACATCAAACAACCAAGGTGGGGACTTCTTTGGATCCCGCCGAAGAACAAAGTCTAGTGGATCTCCTGAGAAGAAACTTAGACTTGTTCGCCTGGCAACCATCAGATATGCCCGGCATCGACCCTACCATCGTATGCCACCACCTCGCCTTACGCCCAGGAGTGAAGCCGGTCGCTCAGCGCAAAAGGAAATTAGGCGAAGAAAGGAGGAAAGCAGTAGATGAAGAGGTAGCCAAGTTAAGAGACGCCCGTTTCATAAGTGAAATCAAGTATCCTACATGGCTGGCCAACGTCGTCCTCGTAAAGAAAGCTAACGGAAAATGGCGCATGTGCGTCGACTACACCGATCTGAACACCGCCTGCCCAAAAGACCCATATCCCCTCCCAAACATTGACCACCTTATCGACAACGCGTCAGGGTACCAAACCCTAAGTTTCATGGACGCGTACTCCGGCTACAACCAAATAAAGATGGATCCTCTCGACGCCCCAAAAACCGCCTTCATGACTAATCACCACAACTACCACTACGAAGTTATGCCTTTCGGCTTAAAGAACGCCGGCGCCACCTTTCAAAGGTTGATGGACACCGCCTTTGTAGAACAAATCGGAAAGAATTTGGAGGTCTACATCGACGATCTGGTAGTAAAAACAAAACATGACGAAAGCCATGCAAAGGATCTGGAAGAGATCTTCGATCAAGTTCGCGCATATAACATGCGTCTCAACCCGGCCAAATGTTCTTTTGGGGTTCACGCAGGAAAATTCCTAGGCTTCATGCTGACCCGGCGCGGTATCGAGGCAAACCCTGACAAGTGTCAGGCGATAATCAACATGAGAAGCCCCTCTAGCATTAAGGAGGTGCAGCAGTTGACGGGTAGGCTCGCAGCGCTCTCCAGGTTTTTATCATGTGCCGGCGATAAAGCTTTCTCTTTCTTTGCCTCAATAAAGAAGAAGGAACTTTTCCAATGGACTGAAGAGTGCGAAGATGCGTTCGCAAAGATTAAGACGTTTCTTTCCAGCCCGCCAGTTCTGCATCGTCCAGATGCAGGCGCCGTCCTTTTCCTCTACCTATCTATATCGGAAAATGCTATGAGTTCCGTCCTCGTGCAAGATTCTGACGAAGGTGAAAAACCAGTGTATTTTGTGAGCAAGGTATTCAAGGGAGCCGAACTGAGATACCAGAAAATAGAGCGCCTGGCTCTAGCAGTGGTAGCAACAGCGAGGAAACTGCGACCATATTTTCAAGGACATAGAGTTGTTGTCAAATCCAATTACCCCATCAAGCAAGTGCTGGGGAAACCAGACCTGGCGGGAAGAATGGTATCCTGGGCAGTGGAATTGTCCGAATATGACATTCAATATCTTCCTAGAGGCAGCATAAAGTCACAGGTCCTGGCTGACTTCCTAGTAGAATTTTCATCCCCGGTGGAAGAAGTCGCCCCTTTTGTATGGTTGTTATCGGTCGACGGATCATCAAACCTCAAAGGTAGTGGAGCCGGCATAGTGTTGGAGGGTCCAGGGGGCCTAATCATAGAGCAGTCGCTGAGATTTGAGTTCAAGGCGAGCAACAACCAGGCAGAGTATGAAGCCCTGGTAGCGGGCATGAAGCTGGCACAAGAGATGGGAGCGGAAAACTTGAGAGCGAAAAGCGACTCCCAGTTGGTGACGAGTCAAATTACCGGGGAATACCAAGCGAAGGACAGTCAACTTATCAAATACTTAGCAAAGGTCAACAGTTTAGCCTCCACCTTCAAGTTCTTCGAGGCAATCTACGTTCCAAGAGAGCAGAATTCAAGAGCCGACCTTTTGTCTAAACTGGCCAGCACCAAACGCCCGGGGAACAACAGAACGGTCATCCAGGAGGTGCTGGCGGCCCCCAGCACAGAGATCATGGAAGTAGGCGCCGTGGAGAATGAGGAGGAGGGATGGATGACGCCTCTCATCAAATACCTCACGGGAGCGTTTAATCCCAAAAGCGAGGAGGAAGAGCTGCAAATACGAAAGAAGGCTTCGAAGTATTGCATGGTCGCTGGCAAATTGTACAAGAGAGGCAAGGCATCGCCTCTGCTCAGGTGCTTAGGTGAAAACGAGACCCACCTCGTCCTCTTAGAAGTACACGAAGGCGTATGCGGGAGCCACATCGGCGGGCGATCCCTGGCCGCGAAGCTGTTAAGAGCAGGCTACTACTGGCCAACAATGATCCAAGAGAGCGCAGACTTTGTACGAAAGTGTGACAAGTGTCAGAGGTTTTCTGATAAGAAGCACGCCCCTGCTTGCGAACTCACCTCAGTCTTTTCCCCATGGCCTTTTCATAAGTGGGCAGTGGATATTGTAGGCCCATTCCCGTTGGCACCCGGACAACTGAAATTTCTCATAGTCGGAGTGGATTACTTCACGAAGTGGATCGAAGCCGAAGCGGTCGCCAAAATCACGGCGGACAGAGTAATACGCTTCTACTGGAAGAAAATAATATGCAGGTTTGGGCTACCCAAAGTTATAGTATCTGACAACGGGACCCAGTTCGCCAGTTCCAAGGTGGTAGAATTCTGCAATCAACTCGGAATCCAGACGAAGTTTGTCTCAGTCATCCACCCCCAAGCAAACGGGCAAGCCGAATCTGCAAACAAGGTGATCTTGAACGGCATAAAAAAGAAGCTCGACGACACCAAAGGACTTTGGGCTGACCAATTGCATGAAGTGCTCTGGTCATATCACACGACACCTCATTCCACAACCAAGGAAACCCCGTTCACTATGGTATACGGCGCCGATGCTATGCTGCCTATAGAAATCGACACGCCAACATGGCGCCGGGAGAACTTCTCAGAAGAGGCTAATGAGGCGAGCTTACTATGCGGAATAGACATGATTGACGAGGTACGGGAGGCCGCCCACATCCGGGAATTCACCGCAAAACAAAGAGCAGCCCGCCAGTACAATTCAAAAGTAATCCCAAGAGACATGAAAGAAGGAGATTTGGTCTTAAGACAGGTCGTCACGCCCACCCGAATTGGAAAGTTACTACCCAACTGGGAAGGACCATACCGAGTCAGGGAAAAACTAGCACACGGAGCATACAAGCTGGAGGAGGTGAATGGAGACACGATACCACGAACCTGGAATGCCGCCAACCTACGCCATTACTACAGCTGAGTACTTCATCATTCTTACAAACAAGCCACACAAGGTCGAACTGCTGTAAAGTTTATATTTTGCTTGCATTTTCTTTTGAATTGTTTGTATTTTGATTTCAATTAACGAAGAGGAATAAGGGAGCACTCTTTTCCCCGCGAAAGCTGGGTTTTTAATGAGGCACCAATTTCCGTTTACTCTTATCTCTGCTTTGACTCCAGTATCACAGACATCGCCGAAACGAGATAGGCAGCATCAACTCGCAAAGGGCGCGCCTAACCCCAAAGGGGTTGCCACCTAATTCCTTAACCCTAAAAGACAGGGCTCTAAGACGTCGTGTGCTTAAAATAAAATTGCCACCTAATTCCTTAACCCTAAAAGACAGGGCTCTGAGACGTCGTGTGCTTAAAATAAAATTGCCACCTAATTCCTTAACCCTAAAAGACAGGGCTCTAAGACGTCGTGTGCTTAAAATAAAATTGCCACCTAATTCCTTAACCCTAAAAGACAGGGCTCTAAGACGTCGTGAGCTTAAAATAAAATCGCCGCCTAATTCCTTAACCCTAAAAGAGGGCTCTAAGACGTCGCGAGACGAAAATAAGATCGCCGCCTAATTCCTTAACCCCAAAGAGGGCTCTAAGACGTCGCGAGACGAAAAGAAGATCGCCGCCTAATTCCTTAACCCCAAGAGGGCTCTAAGACGTCGCGAGCCGAAAGACAAATCGCCACCTAATTCCTTAACCCTAAAAAAGGGCTCTAAGACGTCGTAAGCCGAAAGCGAAAGCGTTGCAAAAATAGAAGAATTCATGCAGAAGATGCCTCAATAGAGCAATAACATCGAAAAGCTCAACGGTTTGACAATCTTTAATAAGTCGAGAAAACAGACAAGTAATAACTACCGCCCAAGAAACATTATCATCACCGTCATTAAATAAGAAACCAACGAAACATAGTACAAATAATGCATCGTTACAAATTCAAGAAAGTTCAAGATCAAAGTAAATTAAAGTTACAACAAAGACTATTGTTCGTCCACAAGGACGCCATCTACAACTATCTTGAAAGAATCCATAGACGAAAGATCAGCGTCAGGATGGAGGAAGGCGGCCTGCTCCTTTGCACGATCAAACCCAGTCTCAAAGGACAGCGCCAGTTCTCCTTTGGCTTCCGAAACCTCAGCCTTCAACGCCATTTCCCTTTCAACTCCCGAGGCGACCTCTTCCCTCAAACGTACGATCACCGCGTCCTTCCCAGCTAAGTCGGCGTCATGACCAACCTTCAAATCGCTGATTTGTTCATCGAACTCGGCCCTCATCGCCTCTATCGCCTCCTTGACTTCCTTCTCCTTGCTCTCATGGACCTCTTGTAATTCCTTCTCCAGTAACTTCACCCTATCCAGCAACGTTTCTCCATTACGAACCGATTCCGCGTATTTGCAATCAACGGCCATCAAAAGCATAATAGACCGCAAACAGTTTACGTCGATATCCCTCGTCGCAAAAGGAACTGGGTTCTGCGTCCCGGCTGTCACGTCATCAGGATTGCAAACCAGCTTCTCTTTCACGTAAGCTTCGTAATCAAAATCCTTGTCCCAAAAAGACCGAACATCCCGGCTGGGACCAGTAAGTTCAGTGGCAGGACGAGAATGCGCCCGTTTAGATCTCCTCTCTTTCATCACCCCCTCTTCCCCATCTGGCGCTTTCCTTTTCCTCTCCTCTCGATTCTTCTCCTGCGCCACGTCCACATCACACTCAGGTTGAGCGTCAAGAACAATCTCGGCTTTCTTTTTAGACTTACGGAGGATAAGCCCAGAAGAATCGCTAGTGTCAGCCACCCCGCCCGACCTTTTGGCCTTCAGCTCGGCCAAATACTGCTTCCTCTCCGCAGCTGTTAGTGGCGCCATTGATTCTGCAAGTCAAAAAACCAGAGCCAATACACAAATAATTAATAAAGGGAAAGGCGGAAAAGCTAGACAAGCAGAGTTATGAAATCAGGGAAAGGCGGAAAAGCTAGACAAGCAGAGTTATGAAATCAACTCACGCAAATAGGTCTCTAAGCTATCAACATCTCCCTCTCTATTCAGCAACTCCCGGATATCCATGGGCAGCATCTTGTCCAGGAAGGAAACAACACCTTGTTCATACGCACTCAAATGCTCATAAGCAAATCCAGTAATGGAAGCTGGGGAACTCGTCCAGCAGATGGGAAATTTTAATTCATTATGTACGCGCCCTCTTCCCCTCACCCTAAGGAATGTCCGTCTCCAGTTCTTGTAATGAGAGGCATAAGGTGGAAACAACCGTTTCCCAGGATGCGCGCCAACAGAGACCCAGGACGATTTGTCCACCCCCTTAGTACCGTAGAAGCTAAAGAAGCACCCGGCGGAGGGCTCAAAGCCTAATCCCTCGCACACTATCTCAAAGGCCCGGATGAACGCCCAACTGTTGGGCTGAAGCTGCGAGGGCGCCACATTTAACCACCTCAAGACATTTACTTCGAAGGGCGTGAATGGATACTTCACACCCAAATCTTCAAAGACCGCCGCGTACATATAGAAGAACTCGTGAGCCCTACTCCTTGGCATCCGTAAATAAACTTTCTCACCAGGACGGCAGGGCTCCAGGATCACATCATCTTCACATCCTGTCGAAGAAACATTAGCCTTGCTTCGGAACAGCGCCACTCGTTCAGGATCCATAAACACGGACTCCGAGCGCATCATTTCGTTAGTAACACCCCCTGGTCCCGAATCACTAGCGGACGCCATACAGTGATTTTCTCTCGTACAGGAGGGACCTGGACGAACAGAAAGAATAATACAATCAGATGAGTTCCCGCTATCGTCTTCCTCCTCACTATCACTCGAGTCGCTCGAAAACTCCCCTAAAACGGAATGGCCATAGTAGGCATTTTCAAAGGCAACCCAATCGGTGGTTCCATCCGATCGTTTCGCAAGTCTAACCGCCTCTCTCAATAACGCATCCCTTTCCTCCGAATTAGCCGGAGATAGTACGTTGCCCTCCCCGTCACACTCCCTGATAACTACCATGTCCTAAGTTGAACTACAAAAAAAACGAAGCGCTAACGTTCAGAGGATGAATTCTAAAAAAAAAAAGGGATTACCTGTTTTGAATGAAGAAAAGTTGGACGAAGAAAAAGACTGATTCGATTCTAGAGAAGCGCGTTGATTCTAGGAGCTGTTAGCAATTGGCAAAGGATGTGCGTTTCGGAATAGGAAAGGAGAAGGAAAGTGAAAAGACAAAACTGAACAGGAGACAGGGTAAAGTAGATCCGCGTTCAGTTTAAAGTAAAAAGCCTGGGAAAACGCGCAGATGACGGCACTTAAATTGGCACGATTTCCGAGAACCGCTACGATTTGGACACGTCAGCGAGAGCGAACGGTCGCCTCACGCCAGCCGTCGGATCTCAGTAGGAGGCGTCCTCAACACGTAGTCCAAAGGACGCGGCGAGATACACGCAGATTAACCACTTCGCCTTGTACCAAGACTTGTGCTTGTTGGGCTACCATAAATATTCCTGTTGGGCTAGCGCCCACACTCTCGAAGGGCTATTGCCGCCCATTAAGGTACTCAGAACGAAACATGGAGCTAGTACCCATGTTGGGCTAGTATCCATGTTGGGCTAGTACCCACGCAAGGTTTAAACACCCATGTGGGCTAGTACCCACGCAGGGTTTAAACATCCATGTTGGGCTAGTACTCATAAAATTTCTTCATATGGCTTCGTGACTAGTAAGCCCCATTTGCTGGGCAAAAGGTCACAGACAAATCCCCCGTAAACAGTTTAATCACTTCACCTTGTACCAAGACTCGTGCTTGTTGGGCTGTGGACCGTAGATCTCACTATCTAGGACTTGAGACCCTAAAGCCAAGGGTGTGAACCCTTGGAATAAGGTTGGACGTCCTCCAAGAGGGCAGAGGGCCCACTTTACAATCACAAATAGCCCTTTGGGGGCGCCCTCAGCAGCTTACGAGGGCGCCCAAGTCATGGTTTTGGCCCTTTTACGATTTAGGCCCAAAACCATGACCGGGTAGGCCCAAGAAAGGCTACAAATAGTAACCTTGGGATCATTCCCGAGGCATGACCAAAAACACAGCACAGAAACCCTAGTTTCTAGAAAGATTGTACTCACTGCCAGTACAAAACCCGTTAAATAGTTATGAGAGAAACTTAGTCCAGTTAAAAGGTTATAAATAGAGAAGATCATTAGAGAATTAGGGTTACAACAGACAGATAAAAGATTAGAGATCAAAGGAAAACTAGGGTTGTGGAGAGAAGAGGCAAGGAGACATAGCGAGAAGAACTTGGAGAGAGATTTCACAGTAGGAATTCATTCAAATTTTGCAAACCAGAGGTAAGGGGGGAGTCTCTATTCACCATAAGGGTTGTATGAACATATATGTAGTGAAGGGTTTGTGTTTTTATTCCTTGTTTTCATGATCTTTTGATAAATTCATGTTAAATTTGTGTTCTAATTTGTTGATGTGATTATGAGTATATTCTTATCTCTAAATTCATGATTTTGATGTACTAAATTCGTTATTGATATTCGGTTAACTTTCTAATTCGTATATGAACCCATATTAGAATCGCTGCCATGATCTAGGAAACAATGTGAATATGTTTTACGATAATTGCTACTAAAATATATTTTGATTTAGTTTTTTTGGTTTATAGGTAGTGATTCCTTATTCCTTATCGGTTCATGAACTGAAGTTGTGTATGTATTATTTTTTCTAATTATTGTCATGGCACGTGTTTAACTCTTGTCTTATTTGAATTGGAAGTAACAAGATCATGTCTATAGAAATCTATGTAGAAGGGAATTTATTGTTATTATTTTATTCAATTTTGATGGATCCAGTATAACTTGATTTCATGCGTTACTACATTCTTTTAATGTTAAGAGGTTTGGGATTCATGAAGTTAGGCAAAGCGGCATTTAATCTCTATTTATTTAGTCTATTCCATTATATGATTAGATATGAAGTAATTAGTATAGCATACATATGAATTATTAGCTTGTAGCAATGCTCATGATAGGAAAAATCAACTATGATCTAAAGTTATCTCTTAAATATCTAGGAGTGATAAAAGAATAAGGTTATTAATTAGTAGTTAGAAATGAGGGAGTATAAAGGTAGAAAAAGTATTTGATATTTTAGATGTGTTATTTAACGATGTGTAAATAATAAGATATTTAACGAAGTGTAATTGATGAATTATTTGACTAAATGTAATTTGTGAATTATTTGATGATGTGAAATTGATGTGTTATTTGAAGATGTGTGATTTAGAGATGTATTATATAAAGATGTGTTATTTGAAGATGTGTTATTTGAAGGTGTGTTATATAAAGATGTGTTATTTGAAGATGTGTGATTTAAAGATGTGTTATATTAAGATGTGTTATTTGAAGATGTGTGATTTAAAGATGTGTTATATAAAGATGTGTTATTTGAAGATGTGTTATTTAAAGACGTGTAATTGTTGAGTCATATAAAGATGTGCATTGTTGAGTCATTATTTGAGATTCATGCATTCATGGTCAGTCCTATTTAAAGATGTGATTTAAAGATGGGGGATAAATCAGTAACATACCTCTGATATCCAAAACCGGTACCACATGCATATAGAGTCGAGTTAAGGACATTACATACATACTTGTAAGTCTATTTGAAGATGTGAAATCAAAAGATGTGTCATTTAAAGATGTCTAGCTATTTAAAGATGTGATATTCAATTATGAGTTTCCTTATATGCTTATGTATGAATGACTAGTATCTTATTAAATACTTACTAATATTCGAAAATGTTATAAATGCTTACTTGTTATTATATGATGATTCATGTATTGTTGATGTTATTAAATGAAAGTGTATAATTATTTATGAATAATATCTGACGTGATGTAATACATGTTTATTGTGAGTTATGTATAATTTATCTGAATCTATACATGTGTCTATACTTTCTTTATGTTGAATATATTCTCACCCTCTAGTGGCGGGTTGGGCGCCTACGCCTTTGTGGTGTAGATTTGCAGGAAGAAGAATCTTAGTAACAGTGAGTCTCTGAGGATAGCTTTGGAGCCTACTCGTTTATTTGTCGCTTTTGGGAGTCTTTATCGACTCGATGCTCTGATTAGTAACACTAGGGAATGAGGATTTATTTTATTTCAGATTTTGTTTTAGAATTCTTTCAAATTCAGTTTTGTTGTGGACTTTAAAGATGTGGAAAATTACTTTGATGTTTTGAGAACTTTTCCGCTGCGAAGTTTTTAATTTAAATGAAGTGTTTTTGAATTGATGAAGATGTGTGACACCCTTGCGTGTTTAATTATTTATTGAATTTTTATTAGAAAAAAAAATGTGGGGTTTAGGGTGTTACAAGTGGCTAAAGCTTTCTGGCAACGATTGCAAGATAAGATCAATAACAAGTTCCTGCTCAAGGGGTAAACCCAATCGTTCTAGGTTCTCAACGTACCCAATCATCTTGAGTACATGAGGTCCTACATGACTTCCTTCTGACAGCTTAGTTCCAAAAAGGGCCTTGGAGACATCAAAACTTTCATGCCTAGTCAGCTCTTCATAAAGAGTCTTTAGGTGTTCAATCATATCGTATGCAACCATGTTCAATCATGATGCAAGAGACTTCCACGACATCATTGAGATGCTTACTATAAGCATCTCTCTCAACCTTGGGAGCATTTTCAGTTGGTTCCTCCTCAGGAAGAGGTTCATCAAGCACATACAACTTTTTCTCATGTGTGAGGACAATCCTCCAGTTTCGGTGCCAGTCTAAAAAATTTGTTTCATTCAGCTTTTCCTTATCAAGGATTGATAGCAAAATGTTGTTTGAAGTGTTAGATGCCATCTACAATTTTAAAATATACAAAATAAGTATCATGAAAATAACATATTTAATTTGACCTTTAATTAAATACACTCCCACTATTTTATTCAAATCAAATGACCTTCAAACATTTAATTCGGAAAATCCCGTTGGAAGATTTTCTAGCGGGTTGAAATCCTTATTTCACCTTGTTTTGAGTCAGCGAGGGCTGATCCCCCAAAACTCAGTTATTTAGGTAGGAACATTTCCAATTGTATCTTATACAACTTTCACATCAATTGGGCGAGTAACTCTTACTCTAATCTATCATATAGATATTTCCCAATTCTTGCTTCTAAATTTATTCTAATCTTATTAAAATTAATTTAGTTAAGTTAAACCCAATAGAATAACAATCGGGTAAATGAGATTACCGCACCGCGACTTACAAATATAGAACATGTGCTTCACTAAGGCAAACCCACACATTCGATATTAGCCTTGAAGGGTGTTCTTCTTTTGGAAAGCATTAAACTTAATATATTACTTTGAAGGATTTTATTTAGTTTGATCTCACCTCACCACGGCTTATATATCATATATATTCGCACTCCAATCATTCAAGCATGCATAACAGTTATACAAATTAAAAGTGACATGATTATGGCCTCTTAACGCTATGATTCTCTCAAGCCAATGAAAGAATCTAAACTAATCCTAGAAACAACCTTGCTTCTCAAAGCTAGACTTCCAGGGCTAATCCAACGTCAATAGTCCTATTACCTCCTTGTATTCTAATTACATTACATATAAGAGAAACTCGTTTTACATACGAGGGAGTGGATGAGAAGAGAATGTACATATAGAATTCAAGAGAGAGGCACGACACGCAGACCGTATTTCAAAATTCCAAAGTAAAAAAATAATGACACTAAGGCCATAATCATTCAAAACACAATAATAAACACCTTTTATTATTATTAACACCTCATAATTAAATAAATTAAATTAAAATTTGGCAATTAATCACACTACACATATTAGCCGGGGGTTCCACTGCCCGGTCAACATTAATAAACGATTCACTTTGAATTAACGCTGTGTTTCGCATCAACATTTGATACAATTCAGAGAACCCTAACCGTAACCCTATTCATAACGACACAAAACTTGCGGTGTTATGAATTCTGCTGCAACAATATGATCACGCTAAACAAAGTACTCTGATTGTTTATTCAATATGAAGATCGAATTTAGAATGCTTCACCTGAATCGGTTCCGAAGCTTCAGTTCACAATCATTCAATATGAACAAATATCATCTGACTTAATTAATGAACGATCAAGACAAGTATATCATATATACCTTTGTTACATAGAATTTATCAATCATATTTCTGTCGATATGGATAATCGATATATTGATGTTTCACCAGAAAACTGTTTATGAAGCTTCAAACAAATCGAAAGGCCATGCTCAAAAACGTGATATGATATTATTATATGTGTATATGATCGAGCAACATGTTTCCGTCGATATGGATAATCGATATATTGATGCTTCACCAGATACGGTTTTTGAAGCTTCAAACAAATCGAAAAGCCATGCACAGAAACATGATGCCATGCCAATTTTAATTCTTCTTTATTATTTAATTTCATTCAATATGTTTAATCCAATTAAAACATAAAGCAGTAAACAAAACAATCCGATTCATGGTTTCGTAATTGGCTCTGATACCATTGAAGGAAAATCGACATGATTAAAGGCAGCAAAAATTAAAAATTTCGATTTTCTTTCCTTAGATCATTACGAATTAGACATGGATCAGTGATGAAATTGTTACCTCTTGAAGTACAGAAACGATTTCTTCGATCACAGCCAAGCAAGAAAGCAAAGCCTTTACTCGTCCACACGAACAGTTCTCCTCTGGTTCCCGATGCTAGCCAAGCGATCAAAGGTTTGAGAGAAAACTAGGGTTTCGGTTTTAGCCTTTAGGGTTTCTCAAAAAGTGTAACTTTGATTTCAGCACAAGAGTTCTATTTATAGAGCTCCTTGTGTGTTCTGAAATCAGCAATCATTATTGGTCTTCCGTAAGCCCATTAACCCATCAGCTTTCGCTAACTAATTAGCGTCAATTGCTAAGCGCACCCCATCTTATAAGTATTACTTATATTTCTCCTTTTAACTGTTCTATTGTGTGTGACCCTATAGGTTCTTGTAACGTCTGCAATAATATTAAATCTTATATTTAATATTATAAACAGCGAGCGGTATCTAGCAACACATCACTGCTACCCAAGTGACAAGAATGTCAAGTGATCTGACGAAACCTTTTCCATGATAATGTCTATGTGTACGATTACTCCTTTGTCCTAATATCTTTATTGAACACAAGGCATAGATTGTGTCACCCTTGTATAGCTCAATATTTATATTTCTTGATCCCGAAATATACTGAATAACGAATAAGTCCAATATCTCATATTGACTTAATTCGGCATGGCCATGCATTTTACAGTTATATTTCATCAAGAGGCCTAAAGATATAACTCCTGTTATGAAGGTGGGACAAATCCCATCTAGGACACTCATGTCCCTCAACATGATTCGTCAAATGCCCATTAACCAACGTTATGGTTATCTTGTTACAGATAACATTTGAATGACAATAAAATGCTTGAGTCCACATGTAGGGATCACAGTGGTTTCAGGTCTAAAAGTGATATACACCATTATCATTATGAGAATAACTTATGACGATTTCATAACATACTATACAGTATTCTCACTGTGGGTCAATCCAGTATAAATATTACTCCTAATACTCATACCTATATATAGACTTAATATCTCATATTCATGACCCATGAGATATGGTCATAAGTCTACATACATAATAGTCTCCACGCTTTATTATTATCCCGATTTATATTAAAACTTGACTACGGATACTTTTAAGAATAGTGTTCTTTCTGATGATGTAATCTCATGATTAAATCAAACTTAATATTCCATCACAAGAACCAACTATTCTAGGGACTTTATTAATCTTATAATAAGTGTAATAAAGAATGCCATATTTTATTTAATAATAAAAGTCACGATACATATGATAAGTTTAACATAAACTATTGGCCTCTAGGGCTTACACTAACCGTAGACACGTCTTACAAAAAGATAATTAGTGTCTAGACACATGTTTTGAGCTCCCTTTCAACAAGTTTGAATTGGGGGTCTTGACTCACTTGTATGTAGCCTCGTTCCAACTTCATTCCAAGTGATGGGCCTACGTCAACGCTTTCCAAGTAGTAAGTTGCTACTTAAGAGATTCTTGTATGTAATTCCGTCTTATTCCATATTTCCAACCTTCAATGGGATTCCCATAATCCTAATGATTTTCAAGGCTTGGTGTCCTTCAAGTAAGTGTTGAAGGCTTTCGACGCCTTCCCGAGCTCCTTGAAGAACATCAAGTATAAGTTTTTCTGCATTATGTCGAGGTTGAATGACGCACATAATAATGTTTATTGGTAGGTGGTCAACACCAAATCAACTGCATCCCTCTGTCACAGACGATCATGATAACAATACTTATTCATATAATTACAAATTTCTCAAGTTGTTGTAAGTTTAAGGGGCACTTATAGGAAGAACTAGAAGGGTGTGGTTTACCGGCTGTGAGTTTAAGGGGCCAGACCCTACTCATGTTAGAAGATTCTGCTCTAAGCAAGGTGTCAAAACGGGCTACCCGACTCGTTTATGGCCGGCCCTAACGGACTTCAGACTTTATCGGGCCGGGTCAAAAAGTCCGGTTTGTAATACAGACTTGAAAAATACTACCCGAGCCCGGCCCTACACGGGCCGCGGGCTGAATAGGACGGCCCTTGTCGAAATTTACTTATTTTTTAATAAAAAAGTACTATAAAATATTGCTATAAAATTTCTTATAAATAATATTTTAATATGTTTAAATAATTCCTAGCACAAAAAAAAATTGTTAACATTTTCGTACAAACGTCGCAAACTAAAACGGCGAGGAAAACAATTTTAAATAAATTACGTATGTTATGGTTATATATATTTATATATTTGATTTTTAAAGTTATAAGTAACGAAACAAGTAAATATAATTTTTATATTATTTTTATATTTGTGTGTTAATTCATTGAATTTTCACTTTTATGTTTTAATTTAATGATCAACTAAGTAAAGAATTATTTAATATATATATATATATATATATATATATATAATATTTAGGATTTTTTTTATGCGGTTTAACGGGCTACCCGCGGTCCATACAAGCTAGCCCAAACGAGTACCGATCTTTTTAGGGCTGGGCTAAAAAGTCCTATAAAAATTCAGGCTCAGTATTTAAGGCTCAAACCCTACAATTAATCGGGCTTAATAACGGACCGGCCCAAAAAAATTATTTTAAAGGAGAAATAGTTGCTTCGTCACCACTCCAAATGATTTTTATGCCGACACACACAAATGACAAAAATGTAAAAGAAGAAATACTTAAATAATGTGTTATTCTAAATAGTTAAATAATAAGTAATAAGTTCTTCTTACCTGTGCTTTTTATTTGTGGTTGTGACATATAACTATTTCTCACTTTTTTTAGTGATGCTACCGCCTACCGGACGTAAAAATATATTTGACTGTAGAAATAATAAACATTTATTTTACATCTTCGGTACAATTATGTAAGAGAAAAAAAAATGAAAACAACACAACCAGAAATTTAAAAATAGAAAAGTCAACTTTACAAAAAATAAAAAAAGGGTCTTGCTAACGAGTGTCTCGGAACACTCTTTAAACATTCTAAAAAAAGAAATTAGTCCATAAAAAAGTCAAATATTTCAATTTTCAATGCATTGATTACATAATATTTTTAAAAAAGTTATCATTTAAAAGTCTTAAAAAGTGCTCCAAGGACGCTCGTTAACATTTTTCAATAAAAAAACTAAAAAAAAGTCACCCTAGTGTTAACTAGAGTACTGTGTCCATACTACATATATCTTGAAATACTATTATTTTTCACCATATATATATATATATATATATATATATATATATATTGAAATACTATTTTGCTGCAATATTCTTCTCATAAAATCTTATGAAGTAGATATATTCTTGTTCCATTTCATTCCATTCATCATGAGTAAAGTAGTTGACATTATCATTTTCAATGTCTTCAACATCCTAAGTCTTAGGATAAGTTAGACACAACAAAGAAAAACTCTTCCAACTTCTTCCACTCGTTTTTCTCTTTCTATTTTTTCTCTCTTCACTTCTTCATTCTCACTCATAGTACATTGAATTTTAGATGCTACATTGATTAGATCCAAGTTTTTGAACAAACCCATTACTCATTCTAACCCAGAAAAAGGGTCATGGGTGGTAGTAGTATTACAGATTCATGGTGTTTTTGCAAAGGTGTAAGCAAGACTGAGAGAATGAAAGGTGCTATTTTTTCAGGTAAAAACCAAGCTATGGCTACTATTACTAACACCAATGTTGGTAATGGTGTCTCTGGAACTGGATTTCTAATCCATAGGAACCTTCTCTTGACAACTCATGCTAATCTTCCTTCTGCTGTTGCTGCTGGTAGCTCTGAGATCCGGTTGCATAATGGTGTTGCTGCTACTCTTGTTCCTCAGAGGTAATGACCCTTTTGTGTTTTCTTTTTTTGTTTTGTTTTAGTTGGTGAAATTAGTGTCATTTGTTTATGAAAGTTGAAAAAAAATGTGATTTTTTTTATTTTTAAATAATGAAATTAAGCGTTTTTATTTGTGTGGATTTGATACTTTTTTTGGGGGGTGGTTAGGACTTGGGAGAGGTAGTTTAGTGGAGGATTAGACCCTAATTTGAGGTAGAAGAATAGATGTTTGTTGACTTTTGGTTTTAATGTTGTTTCTAGAATCTGGTAAGCTATGCAGTTATTTGGCAAAGTTGGTGTGAAATTCATTTCTAAATGTTTGGAAGTTGGAACCAATGTTTTAAAAACCGAATCGGCTAGACTTCTTAGTCATGGTTCAACAAGTGTTATCAAATATTGATTCGCCGTGGTGGATTGCGGTGGTGGATTTTTTACAACCGCCATGGCCAAGTTGTGAAGAATGGCACGCCATGGCATTTTATGGCGGCTAAAAGTATCGTACTTTTGGCTTTCTACAATTGATAACGCTGGGTTCAACTGTTTTAAACTGCTTGAATTGGAATAAAACCACATTCAAACCTCTCAAATAACCAAACCGTAGATGGTGCCGGTTCACAGTTCTACTGGTTTAACCACCTGGTTTGGTTTCTAAAACATTGGTCGGAACACTTAAACATTAGGATTGTAGGGAATTCATTTGAAATGTAATTGTTATCACATCTTAGGTTTGTTTTCGAACTGTCTTTCAATGTACAATATCCTTTTTGTTAGCTTTATCACTGTACATCATATTCTTCAACACGCTTCATTCATGTATCTAACTTAAATTTCTTTTGGTGGTGTACCATTCCTTTGTTGACTTTCTGTATCCTTGCAATTCATGTATGTTTGAAATTGTTTGCTGCTTATTTATTTTTTTAGTACATGTGTAATGTGTCGTGCATGTGCCTAATATTAGATAGCTTTATCTAGGATATTTATGTAGAATAGGAAGTGGGGTTGCTAATTTAGTTTATTGCATACACAGAAGGTAATTTCTATATATGTAAACAAGTGTGCCATCCATTTTATTTGTTAAGTTATATTACTTTTTTCTCGCTTATTATACCCTCAACTATGCAGTTTTCACTTTTCCTTTCGTGCTGTCATCCTACCAGAAGATAGATTACCTATAATTAATAGAACAACCAACTGTAGAAGTATGGAATCTTAAATGTTTACTTTGAAACTTCAATCCGTTTATAGTCAAATTAGCTGGCTTTAGCAGACCAAAATAGCAATTAAGATTACTGTAGATATTTCCTTGTTTGTATTGAAGTTGATAGTGTAACAGTTACTGCGATCTGTTGTTGTCACTTGTTATGATCAGTGTTGTCAAATTCCGCTGTTATAGTGCTATAACGCCCCTATATTGCAGTCCAAATCGATATTTCAAATGTCAAAAGTGCATGGTACATGGAGTACAATTAAAACAATATAAAAAAAAATTCAAAGCTAGAGCTGATTATGATGTTTTTGCACTTTATCAATTTAATAATATAATTCTTAACAATTTGATAGACGAGTAAACAGAGAATACAATTCTCCTTTGTAAAATCTGCTGATAAAATTAACTCAAGAAAAAGTTTTACTAAACTGCCTAAAAGTTTGAATCTTGTGTCCAAAATATGAGAATTTTAAGAAGTTCTGGACATCTTTTACAATACATAAATAATTTCTATTCACTTTTCCCATCCAAGCAAGTAATATCTCTCGCATATGACTATTTTAGATTAAGTCATAACAGAAAATATACAGTTACATAGTATGTAACTCTTGCACAAGAGAATGTTTGCAGTATCTAGAATTTAGAATTCTCTTGGTAAGCTATAATTAATAGAACAACCAACTGTAGAAGTATGGAGTTTTATATGTTTATTTTGAAACTTCAATCCGTTGAAAGTCAAACTTGCTGGTTTTAGCAGACCAAAATAGTATTTAAGATTACTGTAGATATTTTCTTGTTTGAATCAAAGTTGATAGTGTAACAGTTATTGCAATTTGTTGCTGTCAGTTTCAATGAACAATGTTGTCAAATTTGCTATGTTATAGCGCTAACGCCGCTATAATTGCAGTCTAAATCAATATTTAAAATGTCAAAAAATTATTAAAAAAATCAAAGCTAGAGCTGATTTTGATGTTTTTGCACTTTATGAATTTAGTAGTATAATTCTTAACAATTTGATAGAGTTCCTTGCATATTGCTAGAGTTCTCCGCATGAGAAATGTCCAAAAAGAAGAGTAAACATAGAACACAATTCACCTTTGTAAAATCTGCTGATAAATTAACTCAAGAGTTTTACTAGACTGCGTTAAAGTTTGAATCTTGTGTCCTCAATATGAGAATTTTAAAATGTTCTGGACGTCTTTATAATACATATATAATTTATATTCATTTTTCCCATTCAAGCAAGTAATATCTCTTGCATATGACCATTTTAGATTAAGTCATAACAAAAAAGATACAGTTACATAGTAACTCTTGTACATCAGAATGTGTCGATATGCAGAATTCTCATGGTATTGAATATGCAATAAAAGTTTTCTTCTGTTTTGAGTACTTTATTTCTGTAAAATATTAGCATCTCCATTGAGACCTAGCAATCTGAAACTTCAGTCAACACTTACTAGCAGTATGTTTGAAGTTCCTACTTCCTACGACTATTGATGATGTTATATTAGTATTTTTTCCTACACCAAATGATTATTTGTATAACAGTGGGTTAAATTTTGACTTGATTTCAGGTTTTTCATTACAAGTTCTGTATTAGATCTTACAATTGTGGGTTTAGACGATGGGGATGGAGAGTCAAACACGCAGGGACAAAACCTTCACCACTTGAAGACCTGTTGTAAAACCAATCTGGATCTAGGAAGTGTAGTGTACCTTCTAGGCTACACAGAGAAACAAGAGCTCACTGTTGGTGAAGGGAAGGTCGTCATAGCGACCGACAATCTCATCAAACTGTCAACTGATGGGGTTATATGGAGCCCAGGTTCTGCAGGATTTGATGTGTATGGCAATCTAGCTTTTATGATATGTGATCCAATGAAATTATCCACATCACCGAATACGCCTTCAACTTCTTCATCCTCTACCTCGTCTTGGAAGAGGGATCTCCCAATGCAATTTGGCATGCCAATTCCTGTTATATGTGATTGGTTAAACCAGCATTGGGAGGGCAACCTTGATGACCTTAACAAGCCGAAATTACCACTCATGCGGTTGATGTCTACTGGTCCTAGGAGCGAACATTCATGTGCTTCCTTCACGTTGCGGCAAGTTTTCAAGTCGACAGATGCTGATAATGAGGGAACCTCATCTTCGTCAAATAACAATGTCGTAAAAACAAGGAATCATGGACGAAGCTCTAATGCCGTCGCCAACACGGCTGAAGATGAAAGTTTGATTACTAACCCTAATGCTGCGCATATGCAAGGAATTCCCACTCCAGAAATATATGAATCACCTAGAGTTACTTCTGTGCCACTCAGAACAAAAGAAAATACACAAATACAACTTTTGGACATCAATTTTCCTCCAAGGATCACCAAACCTTCAGTTTTTTCACAGTCATCGAAGGAACCACATCCAAAATCCGCTGAACCTCTGCATGAAAGCCAGCCGAAAGGAGAACAAAACCAGGACAGAATGCCAGCAAAAGCTCCTATTGCAGAAGTTTCATCAACAGGTTCTGTTAATGGAGCTCTAAGCGAGGTTCAATCTAGTTCGTCTCCCGTGGAAGCATCCCAAATGCACGATGGATATAGTAGTGAAGGAGAGACTATGTACTCTGCAGAAACCGCGGAGAGCCGCAATTATACGAGTCCAAGAGAGTCAAAGTTTCAACAAGTGGGAAGGAGTCAGAGTTGTGTTAGTCACAATAGATGGGGTGCTGCAAAGAGGAGTCAAGTCGCCCGTGGGATGCTAGTAGAAAACCAAAGGAGTTTCATGAATGTGAAGAAGATGTATTCACAAGGAACAACTTCTCAGAGAAGCAATGAGTATTTCAGCCCAACTGTGTCGTCAATCATGAAACGTAATGGCTCGGAGCAACCGACAAGATCCAGGCAAACTGCTTTTCATTCTCCTTCACCCAGATGGAATTTTTGATTGATACTTTATAATATGAAATTTATATTTATTTTCCACTCTATAGAGTTATAAAACTGAAATGAAAAAAGAAGAGTAAGTATAGTGTCTTTATATGTTTATTATTATTTTTTTGTTTTTTTGTGGAACATATGCATAGACCAGTTGTGGTGAATAAGAAATTTAAGTAAAAATGTAGATTTCTTTTAAATGACTGACGCTAATTCCATGTGAAGATCAATGTTGTCTCTAAAAATCAATTTACAACAAGGTGTTAGTTGTTGTTGAATTTGTGATTTTTGTGTGCCTGAATCAGATAACACTTCCCATGTACAATAAATACAACAAATGTTGATTGATATGATTTGCTAATTCAAATCCTAGTATATGATTCTAATGCTGATAATAAATATATGATTTGATATATATATTTTTTATATTATAACAGGTATCCATTTACCAAAGTCATCCCATCATAAAATGTATGGCAAGTTGTTGATTACTAGAATTGAAAGCCTAGAATCCAAAAATCTCGATGTTCATATCTTCTTGTACTTTACATTATCCATTGTATGTAATATACATCAATAATATTTGTACACCTGAAAAGTTGACGCTGGAGATACCTGGTTAAAGACATTTGAAATCATGGTGACTGGTGTATAGAGTTTGGTTATTGCCTTATTGGGTACACAGATTGGATGACTTATTAACCATCTACAAATTTTCACTTATCACAATTTTAAACGTTATTAACCTATAATCTGTAATTCATTAACCATTCACTTAGCTTCTTTATTGGACAACTTAGTTAATGAGACATAGTCTTAGTTAACTGGTGGAAGTTAACGAGTTACTCCGTCTAGTTGTACTCATTAACGCTAAGGGATTAAAAGAGTTGAGGAGTGCAAGTCTAGGGTTCAAGTTCTGATAATGAGAGAAAAAATATTAACAATTGACATACTATCAATTGTCTTTAAAAAAATATATTTGTATAACAAAGAGGTGAGTATATTCCTTCAAAAAAAAGAAGAGGTGAGTATATATGTATCAAACGATGTTGATAACGGTTGTTTGAATCTCATGTTAAAACGCTAATGAATGTTGACTTGGTTAGTAAATAGTTGACTCATCTGTAAAATTTCAGTTTTTGATGTGAAGATCTCTTTGATGGGTGATATGTAACGTGATAATTATGTACCTTGTAAGTGTTCTTTGAATCTTCTAGTAAGCCCCCGGAACCGAACTCACCTAAACTTTCTCTTATAAAAAAAAACTCATGTTAGAACTATATAAATTTGATAATAAACTTAACTAAATATATTTTGGTTGTTTGATATATAGATAGTTTTGTTTTGTTTTAGATTTATAGAGAGCTTTATTAGTCACTTTCTATATCTTAATTGTTGGTCGTTTGATTTATACTACAATACATTTTTATTTTGTACAATTAGAGATAAATAGTTATTTTTCCCATAAATAGTATTTTGAGGTAGTACCACACACAACAAGACATGTTTATTATGTTCCTAAGCCGGAAACAAGTGCAGATATGCGTTCTTGGTTGGCAGTGATAACAACAAAACCACCGACGATGTGACATACTCATATAATGAATCCCACCAATTACAATAATGGAGAAAATACATGACTATGATGAGATATATTATTCTGCACTATCAACAAATAATTGACCCCATAAATGAATGATAACGATAGTGATAGTGCACATATGTTATGAATTTTGAGTTTCCTAATGACTACATAAATGATTGTTAGTACAATGTGAGTTGTATGCAAAGTGTGCTTACGATGAGTAGCATATGATCATTAAGATATGCATTAGGTGGCAATATTATTTCTAAAAAATGACAAACTTTTTTTGAATTATGGAGAACAACATTAGCTACTCTTTTTATATGTTTAAGCATAAAAGTATTTAAAAACCTGTTAATCCTTTGACAATCAACGAACACCAAGCAAAAGTAGGAGTGATTAGTTAAAGAATAGTTTATTTTTTCTTGAGGGATGGTTAAAGAATATCTTGATGGATATGCCAACGGGAGCTATATTCTTATTAATTTCTTTCAAATGTAAGAATTTACAAATAGATTTACCGTGTAAAGAAAACATAAAAGCATGCAACTTGCTAAACAAGAGGGCATTGAGAGTTACCCTACAAATTTCAGTAAAAAAATACATAGAACTTATCAAAATAAAATTAATCAATTTAGACCCAATTCTATTAGTAAATATGATTGAGAATCTGTACATTAATTTCATAATTATTACATTAATTCTTTTAAAAGTAAGACCAAATAATGTTTTATTGATATTTAATCAAGGAAATCATAGTTGGAGATGCCCCGTTATACTTCATCAGTCTAGAGCAACTCCCTTTGTTTGCAAATGAGCATACATTATTTTCTATGTGTCGTTGTTTGTTGCAGTGAATTTGAAATCATCTGTAACAATCCAATCTTCCAATAAATAATGTTATGCGAATTTTCTCTTTTGCTGCAATCCTCCTAAATATAGATAAAGTTTGTTATAAAAACCAATAACAAAGAATATAACACTTAGATGTAAACACATTGCTGAGTTTGGTGAAAGAGAGTATGTGCATGATGTTAGATAATAAAGTATTAGGCTTAAACTATTAGTCCGTTATATTACTAAGTTGATTATTTCTTTTTCCATTCTAGCCGTTTCTCACGCGTTCTATTTTTTTCTTTCAAAAATATTCTGTTTGAATTATATAATCCGAAACACATTGTTAGGTATTTTCAGAGTATATAATCTGAATTATATTTTGCCCAGATTTTTAAAGAAACAGTGACATATATTATTTCAATGACATAATTATAGATGACAAAAACATAAAATAAATGTAAATATAAACAAAATTAAAGGGACAAAGATGAAACAAATTCTCATTTTATTAATATATCAATACATTTACAATAAAGTTGAAGCTTAAAGCTTAATACATAAAATATTCAAACACCTAATGCTAATCTATTAAAAACCTAAAGCTAAACCTGTGGTGTAAGATGTGGGGGAGGGGGCTGGGGTAAGGTTTGTTTCCTATCTAATGCAAAAGAGACCTTGATGGTCAACCTTACACCCAAGCAGACCAACCTCACACCCAGACAGATGACGCTTCTTTGCAGCGTGGTACCATCCCCATTGACCGTTCATACAATCCCTAAAATTCTAGAGTCACCTTTTTGTATGAAAGGCCAACGACGGAAACACATTGTTGTAAAAGAAAGAAGGAGGAGAGATTGTGAAAGTTTAAAGGGTATTTATAGGGGAAATTTGTGAAGAATGAGTTGCATAGATTGTAACGATTCATAATTATGGGTCAAAAAATGTGTTCAAAGAATCTGATTAGCCATTAAAGCTGGTAAAACCATTTAAAAAACGTGTTCAATGAGTTACTCTTGCTGAGCAAGTAACCGTCCAACACTCTGAGCTGGTTCGGATTATACAATCCGAAAATGTTCCAGATACTTTTAGATTATACAATCTGAAATGCTTCAATAATGAGTCAAATTTTGGTACTTTGTCAGGTGAGGGATATTTGGATTATACAATCTGAATCTCTTATGTACATGATTTTTTTATGTGGTCCACATTGCTCCGACAGTTTCTGTGGTCCACGACGCCCTAAAAATTCTATAAATTAGTGTGCCTGTTTTCATAAGCGGTAAACCACATCAAAAAAATAATGGACATTTCTGTCATTGATCTGAACACCAAGCTAGCTGCACTTTACTACAACGGGGGAAAACCACCCGATCTGTTCAGGATTAGCACTGATGTCACGCTCTCCGGGTGGAATGATCGGCTGAATCAAATCAACCGTCAACTCAACCATAGAGACACAAGGAGGGTGGATGTCGTTGAGTATCGACGTCAATCAATCGACTCAGCCAGAACTATGTTGTTCAGCCGGATGAAGCTCATGATGAACGACAACTACATGAGAACCATGTTCTCGATATTTGGTCAGTACAGTACTAAAGGTCCGATCGAGTTTGAAATTCTGGCGCAGTAAAACAGAGTAAAACACAGGAACAATAACAGACAGAAAATAAAAGGCATATGATATTTGTTAACCCAGTTCGGTGACAAACACACCTACGTCTGGAGGCTACCAAGCCAGGAAGGAAATCCACTATGATAGTCCTAGTTCTAAGTTCTCAGCAAACTCCCAGTTTACAACTTATCACCTAGCAACTACCTGTATTGACTTCAACCTAGGAATTCCTAGACCTGAGATCCCATCTCACTTCCCCTTAAACAATCACTGCCCCAATGATCTTAAACTCAAATAACAAACAAAGTAGGAGACACACTCCAAAACACACAAACGTCACTCTTGCTTAAAAGCTTATGAGTGATTCACAATTACAACTCAACTAAACACAACCCTAAGCTTGCATCAAGGTGACACAAGAAAGGCTCACAATTAACGAACTAGAAACCTAAGAAAACTCTTTCAATGATAGCTTCAGTTTCAGTGATTTTCTTCAATAGAGGCGTCCTCTATTTATAGCCTTCAGCAGCCACAAATATTTGAACCAAATATTCTTTAAGGATATATTTCCAAAATTCATCTTTGGAAATATATTTCAAAATAAAATCTTTCTTCAGAAATATATATTTTCCAAAGATCTCTTTGAAAATATATTCACAAATAAAACAATATCCAATCTTCAAAATATATCTCAGGAAAATATATTCCTTCTGGAAACACATGCAGCATGAAAGAATTCTTCAATTTTAAATCTTCAAAAGATCAGGTGAGAAAAATAAACAACTCCAAGTGCGAAAACAAGACTTAAAATTTCTTTTTTACTCGTCTTTTTTGTTCGGAATTTTTCGTCGTCTTAGACGAAATTTCGGCAGAGGGGTATTTTAAAATACCTCATTTTTTTTTGTTTCGTTTGGGTCAGTCTTTTTGTTTTTATTATCTTTATTCTTTTAAATGTTTTTATTTTTATTTTATTTAGCATTTTATTATTATTTTTTGTAGTTACCTTTTTTATTTTTTCCAGTCTCTGACCTTTTGAGGAGGAGACTTTGCTCAGAGGTTTAATTGGTTTTAATTTGTCATTTAAACTATCATTCATTGATTTTTATGAACAATGATGGCAGATTAGTGTATTTAGTACACTGAAGTCATAACCAAGCAGAGGGGCGGAAACAAGAATACGAAAAAAAGCCAGTCAATGTCAGAGTCAGAACAGTACCACACAGCCACCGTAAACCACCACTTCCTTTTCTCAAAAAATTCCACAAAAAATCAGAATCACAAAACCCAAAAAAAAAAACACTACCACCACCCCACATACGGCCAACCAAGAACCAAACACCACCAAGAATTACACCACCCAAATCAAACCCAAAATCAATCAGAAGCAATCGGCCACCACCACCACCACAACAATCGGCCACCCAACCACCACATCAAACCCACGGCCTCCACCCAACCACCACATCAAACCGAATCTCCTCTCTAACTCCCACCCAAAACCGAATTTCACTAACAACCCACCCAAAACCGAATTTCCTCCCTAACCAAACCCAAAACCGGATCTCTTCGCTAACCACCCACCAAAATCATATCCAAAACTAACACAAAGCCATCAAATCCGAACCAAAGAAAAAGGTTATTTTCTTCAAAGTTAAAATCTAGATCTAGCTTTTTTTGAAAAAGGTTTTCGAAAAATAAGTTTGGATTCGTTTAGGGGAGGAAAAAGGAATGTAGAATATGTAAAAAGTTTTGAAAAGATTTTTTTTAATTCCGGCACGGTGGCGCCCCCGTCTAGGCCGGCGAGCGCCGGAAACTTGTTTTCCGGACGAACTAATCTATAGAGAAGGGAGAGGAGTTTAGGAGTAGAGAGAGAAGGAAGAGGGTGAAAATGATGAAAAATCTGAAAAAGACTTATTTAAACCCATCCTGGCCCATTTGTCCATTTCGGCCCACTCTCCCTTTTCTGACTTCCTTTTTCCCTTTACTTCCTGAACCCCCCTTTCTACTCGCTGCACCCCCTTTTTCTCTTATTTCTTTTTTTTTCTCTTTGATTTTCATTTCATTTTTTGCATTTAGTTCTTTTATTCTTTATTTATTTTCATACATTTTATTTTACTGTTTTTATTTTTCAGCACTTCATGCATTTTTTTTATTTTCTTTTTTATTTTATACAACACATTTATTTAATGTCTTGCATGCATTTTTATTTTTATTTTACTTTATGCAACATGTTTATTTAATGTTTAACATCTCATGCATTTTTATTTATTTTTACCTTTTTTGGCATATTTACTTATTTTAATGCATTTGCAATTTTACTTTTATTGTTTTGTCGTTTTTATTTTATTAGAATGTATTTAGGGACATTGTAAATATAAATGAGAATATCGCACTGACACTCACATTTATTTATCCCGCTTTATGTCAAAAAACAAAAAGTGCTAAAAATTATTAGGTTAGTTTATTTTCAAAAAGAATTTCGCGGTGAGCCCACGTCACTACGGAAATTTCTCGTGTTTAGCTTTTTGGTTATGTTTTTTAGTTTTAGTTTATTATCAAAACAACAAAAACATGCAAATAATCAAAAATTCAAAAAAATCTTTTCTTAAACAAATCTTGATTCTCAATCGAGTGCCCCTTTTTCTTCTTTTATTTTCTTAAAAAATCATTAATCCATTTTAATAACACTTAAATCATTTTCAAAAAATAAAAAAATACAAACACATTTAATTTTTTTGCCGCTTGGCCTTATTTTATCTTTAAAACTTTTTTCAAAACTAAAAAATACAAAAACAAATCAATCGGCATTTTTACCCCGAACTACGAGGTTTTGATCCATCACGGGTACGTATACAAAGGACCTTGTCCTTCCAGATCATTAAAAATAAAAAAACAATTTTTTCTCACTACTCTAATTCTTTCTTTTCTTTTTTAAAAAATATATAAGCAAGTTATAGCCAAAATAAATAAATAAAATCAAGAGGTTCTCGTAGAATATTACGAATGTTTAGGGTGCTAACACCTTCCCTAAACGTAACTAACCCCCGAACCCTAAATCTTTAAAAAGTGGTAATTTAGAACTTTTTCTCATTTTCTTTTGAAAAATTAAAAGTTCAGTCGTGAAATAAAATTAGTGAGTCAACGCTAATCAATAGCTTGATCTCCGAAAATCACCGCGACAGCGTCTGAAGTTCAGCTTCTTAAGGTTCAGCGTCTGAAGTACTGTTCAGCTTCTGAAGACCCATGTCATACCCCATTTTTTGACTCATATTTTTCTTTGTTCATTATCATATTATTATTCATCATAATTTTCAATTTTTCTTATTTTATTTACCTTTTATTATTTTATCTTCATTTTTAGATTTTTATTTATTAATATGTATCACCATTATCGTTACTATCATTGTTATTAATATTATCATTATCCTTATTAATATTATTGCTATTGCCTTTTTCATTAATATTATTATTATTATCTTTTATTAATGTTTTATCATCATTATTTATTATTAATATTATTTTTACCATTTACTACTATTTTTATCTCTTTCATCATTATTTTTACCATCTTTATTATAATTATCATTACCATCATTGTTATTACTATTGGTTTTTTATTTATTTTATTTTTAAGAAAATACAAAAAAAAGGGGAGTTCGCAGAGCAAAGTCACCCTCGCTCTGCGAACTCTGCGAATTTTTTGCAGATTTTTGATTTCTTTGATTTCTCTTTTTTATTTCCATTATAGCTATTATTGTTAACCTCTATCATTATTATTATCACTGTTATTGCCAATTGTGGTTGAATAGATGCAGCAAAGCAAGAAATTAATCATGAGACATTAAAAGCCAAGGTGAGAAGGATTTTCTTCCAAGCCAAGCAAGTTGGCTGCCCTTGGGCAGCTCTTGTCCCCCCAATTGACCTGCTAATGGCCCTAAGCTTGCCAGCCAGCTGCTTGTTCATTTTTCTTCCTCCTTTCTCCCCCAAAACCAGTCAAACATAGGTGGTTTTCACTTGCCCAAAGGCTGTTTTGCTTACCCTGTTTTCAGCTGCCTTTTTCTTCCTTCTCACACCAGCCCACATGCTCCTTTTGCTTCCCCCAATCTCTGTACATGGCAGTGCACGTTTTCCTTGCTTGACCTCTCAAGATTGCAAGGATTGATCCCAAGAACAACCCAATTGCAAAGCTGCCCTGTTTTTCAGATTTTTTCTCATCATTGCTATCCAAGATCAGTTGCATTAATGGCTGGATTTGGCCAAAGTCTTGACCAAGGTTGCAAGGCAATGTCCCCTTTGCACTTTTACATTAAATGCAAAGCAAGATAGCCTGGTTTTAGCCCACAAATTAGCTGGATTCTAGGGATTTTCCATCATGACAATTGATTTGGTTTTGGCCTATAAAAGGAATGCAAGGCATAACCATTCCACACACACCTTCAAGAGCTAAAAATTACAGCATTTTGAGAGCAAGAATAGAGTTCAACACATAGCAAAAAAAAACATTTGAAGCACTAGTGTCATTATCATCCATAATCTCCAACATCAAAGCTTTGCAAAATCAATCAAGCCACTTCCTATCTCTTGCACAAGCATTGCTAGGAGTTCTGTAAGTATCCTAAAGTCTCTATCTTTCATTTTGAATTGCTGTTTGCATCATTTACTTTGTTTAATTTTATTTTGTGCAAAAAAACCCCTTTTGAAACTCAAAAGGAATCTCAAAGTTGCAAAGCACTAAATTTGAGTTGTTTTAAACCTTTTCTTGCCAAATTGGCAAAGCTTTTTAACCCCCTCAAGGTTCTGAAGCTTGCTCAGGAGCAGCTTCTGAACAGAAGTTCAGAAGCAGCTTCTGAGTTCAATTTTTTCGCATAGTTTGCAGAGCAAAGTCATGGTCGCTCTGCGACCATGACAGAACCTTGGTTCGCAGAGCCAAGTTCTGGTTGCTCTGCGAAAGCTGCAGAACTCAGAACATGAATTCAGGCTTCCAAAGGCCAAATTTTTGAGGTTCTAACTAATGATTCAGAACCTAAGAGGGTTAAAACTCATTTTTGTTCAAACCATACCAAGTTTTTGCATGATGTTGGAAACTTCACAAGTTTTGAGCAATAAATTTTGAGTAACTTGCGAAACAAGTTATGTTCTTAAACTTTCAAAATCAAGCTTGAGCAATAAGCTAAGTTCATTATTTTCAAAATTAAACTTGAACAATAACTTTGTTCATGATTTTCAATCAAAACATGAACTTGAGCCGAACTTGCTCACTTTTTAAAAACCAAACTCAAACTTGAGCCGAACTTGTGCATTTTCCAAACTTATGCATATTTTCATGAATTTGTTCATCTTTCAAACTTGAATAACACTTGTTCTTGAGTTCCAATAACTTAATCAACAAGCTATGTTCATGATTTTCAATAAACTTGAACAACAAATTTGTTCATGGTTTTCAACAACTTTCATTTAAGTTTTTAACCAAGTGTTTTTGTTCCCTTTGAGATTTCTTTGAGTTTCAACAAAACAAAAACTTGAATGAAAAAGGAATGGTTTGATGTATGTCTCTCCAAACCCCGGTTGCAAGAATGCTTGACGTATGTCTCGTTGTTCGGGCAATTTTCATTCCATTTTTAACGCGTCCAACGCGCTTAACCTTTCTTTGGTCCCCGTGACCATTTTAAAACTTTTTCTTGGCCCTCGTGGTCAATTCGAACTTTTCGCGCCTTTGCGCGTTTTCAAATTCAAACTTTTACACCTTTGTGCGTCCGTCTTTTTATCATTTAAACCTTTTACGCCTTTGCGCGTCTTCAAACTTTTTTTCACGCCCGAGTGCGAATCCGTCTCTTTTTTTTATCAAACCCTTCTTACCTTTTTTAAGCTACCCTCATAACGGTAGTAGGTAAAAGGCTTTTTATCGGTCTTTATTAAGCTATCAACATAACGATAGTAGACCATGTTGTTTTTGCATTTTAAAGCAAAACTTTTTCGCTCGGGCGCGATCAAATCTTTTTCAATTAAAATCAACCAACATACAAACTTTTTCTACCCAAAGAACTACGTACGCTTTGAATTCTCCATCGCGCCGGGAGATACGTAGGAGCAGGATTTACATCTTGTCAAGCCCTTTAATAAAAAACTTTCTTTTTCCCCTTTTATCATATTTTCTTTTTCCCTTTTACACATTCAAGCACACAAGCAAAACGTTAAAAACATTTTAAGCCTAAGTCAACTAAGAGGTTCCCGTTGAGTACAACGGATGTGAGGGGTGCTAATACCTTCCCCTTGCATAATCGACTCCCGAACCCAAAATCTCTTACTTAAAGGTAATTTCGAACTTTTTCCTTTTTCCCCGAAAAATTAAAAGTTCAGTCGTGATTTAAAATTAGTGATTCAATGCTTCTCAATAGCTTGATATCGGAAATTCGACGCGACAACCTAGCTTCTGAAGGTTCAGCTTCTGAGGTACTGTTCAGCTTCTGAAGACCCAGCTTCTGAAGTTCTGCTTCTGAAGACGAACATCTTGCTTGTATATTTGATTTTAGCAAACATGAAGCCAACAACCAAATATTTTAGCAAACATGAAGCCAACAACCAAATATCCAACAATCTCCCTCTTTGGCAAATTTTTGGCAAAGAGGGAGATAAACAATATCCAACAACCAAATAGCAACAAAGTCAGCAGCGACATAAACAAAATCCTACTACGTTTCCACACATATACTCCCCCTGAAACATGACATTCAGCAGCTTCTGAAACATACACTACTCCCCCTGAAACAGAAATACGAAACAGAGAAACATAAATACGAAACAGAGACTCCCCCTGAAACAGAAATATTGTATTGCTTCTGATGCTCTGTATCTGACACACACACACACACACACACACACACACACTTATCTCCCCCTTTTTAGCCAAACAATTTCAAAACAAAGACTTCACACAGGAAACAAAAGCTGACTAAGCATCAGTAAAAGCTTCTTCATCAGACTCTGCATCAGACACAGTTTCTTCATTAGGACCAGCATCATCTTCATCACCCTTAGCAACTCTAGTTATAGTAAATAGAAAGAATTTGTTTGCACGTTTCAACACCTGTAATTGCTATAGATTCTCATATATGCAATTACTTGCCCAGTCTGCATCACAACACCTTTGATCAATATCAACACCATTATCCTCTTTGATTATCTTCACATGTGCTGCATCAGATGTTTTCTTATGTCTAGCATTCATAAGAGCAAAATTCTTCATTCTACTCTTGGCACAATCTCTGGATCTGTTGGTAATTTCTTCATTCAGATTCCCTATGATCAGGTCCTTAGGATGATCCTTTTGGATTCTAATATTTGGACCTTTGCTGCTTTCAACAATCTTGAGTTTGGGTCTCCATTCCTTCTTGACATTGATTTTGTTTACAATGGGTTCCACTTTTCTTTGTTGGAAGTGCTTGGGGTATCCATATAACTTGAAACAGAATGGCTTTATGTGACCCTTTTTACCACAGTAATGACATACTCAAGGACGAGATGCCTTCCTGCTCTTAGATCCCTGAGGTTCGTTTTGATGTTCTAATTTAGGTTTGCTGATCATTGTATCACATGTTCCAACAACTGCAATGAACCTTTTAGCTGGATTTTGTTGTTTGTTGCTCAAGGTACCATAATCAAAACCTATTCCTGTTGGTTTCCCTTGGTTCTGACTCTCCAATATCTCTTCTAGCATATCCGTACCAGTGTTCATCATTCTGACTTGCTTCTTCATATGTTCAAGTTGAGAGTTCAGTTGGGTTACCTCATCATTGAGATCAGAAATTTTTGCTAAATGGTCACTTATTTCAGCATGTAGTTGACTGATAGTCTTCTTCTGATTTACTAATAACTTGCAAACTTCTTCACTTCTGATGTATAGTTCTTTGTAAGAGGCAGCTAGTTTTTCAAAAGTTAATTCTCCATCACTGGACTCAGTATCAGATGATGCTTCAGAACTTGATGGTGCTTCAGAACCTGATGGTGCTTCTGAAGCCTTAACTTCATCATCAGACATGCATCTACCAGTTAAAGCAGTGACATGCTTCGCAGACTCACATTCAACTTCTCCTTCTGAGTCATCTTCATCAGACCAAGAAACACTCAAGCTTTTCTTCTGTCTCTTGAGATATGTGGCACATTCTGTCCTAATGTGACCATACCCTTCAAACTCATGACAGTGAACTCCCTTTGATTAATTGCTCTTCTCATCAGTTCTTGTCTTCTTCAAATCATTTTGTTGCTTACTGATGTTGAACCTCATGTTCTGACCATTTGCCTTGGGTCTCCTGTCAGCATGATTCAGAATCTTATTAAACTGTCTACCAAGCATCACAAGAGCTTCTGATATGCTTTCATCATCCTCAACATCAGCATCTGGTACAAAAGCAACACCTTTCCCCTTCTTATCAGTTCTGTTATTGAAGGCTATCTCAAAATTCTGCAAGGATCTTATTAATTCCTCAACTTTCATACTATAGATGTCATGTGCTTCCTCAATGGCACCTTCATGTCAAATCTCTTAGGTAGAGACCTGAGTATTTTTCTCACAAGTTTCTCATCAGACAGTCTTTCTCCAAGAGAATCAAATGAGTTAGCCATGTCCAGAACATTCATATAGAAATCTTGTACGTTCTCATCCTCCAACATTTTGAGATTTTCAAACTTGGTGGTGAGAAGTTGAAGTCTGGACATTTTTACCTTGGATGTGGCTTCATGTGTAGTTTTGAGAATCTCCCAAGCATCCTTAGCTACAGTGCACTGCTTGATCAGTCTGAACATATTCTTGTCCACTCCATTGAATAAAGCATTCAAAACCTTGGAGTTTCCAAGAGCTAATTCATCTTCTTCCTTGGACCACTCTTCTTCTGGTTTCAGATCAACTGTGTTCTTTCCATCTTTGTCAAGCACAACAGGATGTTCCCAACCCTTCAGAACAGATTTCCAGGTTTTACTGTCTATAGACTTAAGGAAAGCACTAATGCATGATTTCCAATAGTCATAGTTGGAACCATCCAACAGAAGTGGTTTGTTTACAAATCCTCATTCTTTGTCCATTCTGCCAGAAAATAACTTCCCTGGAGCTCACCCTAAAACAGGCAGGGCGCCTGCTCTGATGCCAATTGAAATTCTGGCGCAGTAAAAAAGAGTAAAACACAGGAACAATAACAAACAGAAAATAAAAGGCACATGATATTTGTTAACCCAGTTCGGAGACAAACACACCTATGTATGGAGGCTACCAAGCCAGGAAGGAAATCCACTATGATAGTCCTAGTTCTAAGTTCTCAGCAAACTCCCAATTTACAACTTATCACCTAGCAATTACCCGTATTGACTTCAACCTAGGAACTCCTAGACCTGAGATCCCATCTCACTTCCCCTCAAACAATCACTGCCCCAGTGATCTTAAACTCAAATAACAAACAAAGTAGGAGACACACTCCAAAACACACAAACGCCACTCTTGCGTAAAAGCTTATGAGTGATTCACAATTATAACTCAACTAAACACAGTCCTAAGCTTGCATCAAGGTTACACAAGAAAGACTCACAATTAACAGACTAGAAACCTAGGAAAACTCTTTCAATGATAGCTTCAGTTTCGGTGATTTTCTTCAATAGAAGCGTCCTCTATTTATAGCCTTCAGCAACAACAAATATTTGAACCAAATATTCTTCAAGGATATATTTCCAAAATTCTTCTTTGGAAATATATTTCAAAATAAAATCTTTCTTCAAAAATATATATTTTTCAAAGTTCTCTTTGAAAATATATTCACAAATAAAACAATATCCAATCTTCAAAATATATCTCACGAAAATATATTCCTTCTGGAAACACACGCAGCATGAAAGAATTCTTCAATTTTAAATCTTCAAAAGATTAGGTGAGAAAAATAAACAACTCCAAGTGCGAAAACAAGACTGCTTCTGAAAGTTGCTTCTGAAGTTCAGCTTCTGAAGGTTCAGCATCTGAAGTTCAGCTTCTGAAGGCTCAACGTCTGAAGTACTGTTCAGCGTCTGAAGTTCAGCTTTTGAAGGTTCAGCGTCTGAAGTACTGTTCAACTTCTAAAGACTCAGCTTCTGAAGGTTCAGCTTCTGAGGTACTGTTCAGCTTCTGAAGACCCAGCTTTTGAAGTTCTGCTTCTGAAGACGAACATCTTACTTGTATATTTGATTTTAGCAAACATGAAGCCAACAACCAAATATTTAAGCAAACATGTAGCCAACAACCAAATATCCAACATAGTTGGATGCTTCGTTGGTTAGATCTGTTAAGAAATTCAAAAAAGTTTGATCCGGCCAGGAACTATGAAGAGATCAGGGCTCTGCTAGAGGCAAAAGACAAGGAAATTAGTTTAGCTAATCCATGATCTGTTATGTTTTATTTTATTACGTGTTTTACGTTCTTGAATTATGTCTTTGATGTATCTGAAATTGTTATATTTAATGTACAACACTGAAATTAAATTCCCTATGTTAAAATTCTCTTCATCACACATTTTAGTTTGTGTAATGTGTTTGTGTTCGTTCATTACAAAAGAAGATCAATGTCTACACCGAAGGAACACATAGGAGAGATACGAAGTTATATAAGGTGCAAGTAAGGTTCGTATTATATAATCCGAACCAGTTCAACACAAGTTTTTTGTGCGGTTCACATTACACCGACATTTTATGTGGTCAATGACCCACATAAACTTCTATAAATTAATGTGCTTGGTTCATTTGTTGTAAAACACAACAAAAAACTCTGAAAAATTATCCGAAAGATATGAACATCAAGAAGTTGCTATGAGATAGATCTTGTTGCCTTGGCAATAGAAATATGTTAGTTAGCAAGACAAAAAGATCTAACTCAAAACAATCATCTTGAAACACCTTGTCTTTCATCATTATGTTGCAGATCTAATTATGAAGAGGTTGTTGTGAACTTGATCTAGTTGACCTGCCGATTGAAATATGTCAGTTGACAAGCCGGTTGGATCAAGTACAAAAGCACTCTTCGAACACCTTCCCTGAAATTTCATCACTTCTGTTATTATGTTGTTTTACGCCGTTGAATTATGTTTTGTACCTTTTTCCCTATGTCATTCACCATGAAAACTCTCCAAAAATCAAACTTAAACACAGTCTGGTTCTGTTCGGATTATACAATCCGAAACTTTTTAGACATTTTCAGATTATATAATCTGAAACCTCCCAGACTGTATGGACTATGGTGTTTCACCCAAGGTTTTGGACGGCTTGTGGTGTGTTTAATGCATTTTTGGTTGGTTAATGCATTTTAAACATTTTCTTTAAATGTAGTTACAGTCTAGGATATGTCTATGGCTATAAATAGTCTTGCATACTTCAACAAATCCATTCATTCTCCTTTTCTCATCCTTTCTTACTTTTTACTTCTCTTTTTTTAGTTATATAGGAGTGTTTATGATATCATGGTCACTGCTGACCGCTCATACAATCCCTACAATTGCTTTGCAGTTTATGCGGGGATTGTACGACAGTCAGCATAGACCTTTGATATCAAATACGCCACAGTTTCTTTATATTTTGCTTTGTTTGGATTCTAAAATCTAAAAGTACCTATCAATATGTTTTAGATTATATAATCCAAACAGAGGGTAATTTCGAAAAAAACAGGGCACGCGAGAATAAGATAGGGCTGGAAAACTAATAGTCTACTAAGTTAGTAGTCCATTGGGTTTTATATTTATTCTCTTGTAACCTTTTGTAATGTCAACCTATTGATATTATTGAAACCATAGCCTTCTCTTTGTTATTCTCTATTAAAACCCTAGATTGTTAACATGGTATAGAGAGCTCGTTTTGATCCTCCTTGAATGATTCGTCGCTTCCGCCATTAAGTTCCCAAAAGTTTGGGAATGTTGTGTGATTGATTTGGTTTAGTTTCTAGTATTGGTCTTTTGGATTTTTTGTTGGTTCATTCCATGTTGTTTGAAAGAAATTGATTGAATATGGTGTTTTGCTGAAAGATTAGGCTTCGTTGCAACTTCTGTTCGGTTCGTTTTTTATCCTTACTTTATTCATAGAATCAAATGATACTATGGTGTCAAAATTAGTTTGACACCAAATCTCATCCATTCATTACATTTAATCCAAAGGTTAAAAATTATCCCTAATAGAATTCTCCTACACCAATTTCTCTCTTTATCACCTAATTAAAAAAAAATCTTTATCATAAATTCATTATCAATCATTTCCTTTTTTCCCGTGTTTACTACTTATTATTCTTACTTAGGGTTAAAAAAAATCATGCTTACGGTTGATTGGGTCAGCCATCACCACCGATAAAATAAATTGCATTAAAAAAGTCACACATTCAATCAAAACACCAAAATGATTCTTTTTCTTTCACCATTGTTGATAATTACCTCTAAAAAATTGCGGTAATTAGATTATTTTATCACTCATCATGTTTAAGCTTAACTACCTTTCAATAACAGTAATCTTCAATGTCTTCTGTAAAAAAATTAAAACGTCTTATTACCATTATAAATAGTGGAAGTAATAAAAAAGGGCAATGATGGTTGCTACGAACAGTAAAAAGACAAAATGCACGAGTTTATGTAGTACGTTGATTTTTACAACTGCACAACCATGATTTCCACAAACAATGGACTAATTAGTTTTTTATTTTTTAAAAGCTGCACATGTATTTTCTTACTTTTCTTTTGTCAATCTCTTCGTTCAATATATCAATCCTCAATAAAAAAATATGTAATAAAAAAATGAGAGAAAAAAGGAACGATTGTTAATGAATTTATGACCATAAATATTTTCCTTTTTTTCTTAATTAGATGTTAGTGGGAGAAATTGGTGCAGGAAAATTATTTTGGGGATAACTTTAAACCTTCAGATTAAATGTAATGAATGGATGAGATTCGATGTCAAATTAATTTTGACATCATGGTGTCATTTGATCCTATCCCATATATATATATATATATATATATATATATATATATATATATATATATATATATATATCATTCGTTTTGTTTGGTTGTGCCTTTTGCTTTGTTGAAGTGGCTCTCGCTCGCTTTTGATTTCCCATGGTTTGCTTCTTCTTCATTGCTTATTGGGTTAATTATATTATTTGGTAACGTTTGAATTCTATAGGTTAGTCATATTTGGAATATCAAGTGCTATTGGCATCTAGAGTATTCAACAATTTCTTTTGTTTGGTTTCAGTGGTGAAAAAGGTTATGTACCATTATCTTGTGGTTCTAGTTGGTTTTTAAATTAAGAGAAAAACACAATGAAGGTCTATTGGTCTCTCTTTTGCTATGGTTTAGTTTGACTTTGGATCGTTTAGATTGGTTTGGTTTAATTCATTTAGATCGGTTCAATTTGGATTGGTTTGTGTCTTTTGGTTCCATTTGATTCTCTATCTGTTGGTAATGTGATTCCTCCAATTGTTTGTCTTCTTCTCTTTGGTTGATATCTTTCTTTGATTGATTCGTTCGTTTGTTTGATTGGTCTCTCCTTGGTTCTTTTGTTTGATTGCACTTCTTCTTATTGATTTTCTAATTGATTGCACTTCTCCCTATTGATTATTCTGATTGATTGCACTTCCCCCTATTGAATCTTCTGATTGATTGCACTTCTCTCCCTTTTGATTCTTCTGATTGATTGCACTTCTACCCCTTTTGATTCTTCTGATTGATTGCATTTCTCCCCTTTTGATTTTTTTGATTGATTGCATTTCTCCCCCCCTTTTTTATTCTTTTGATTGATTACACTTCTCCCCCTTTTAATTCTTCTGATTGATTGCACTTCTTCCCCTTTTAATTAGTCTGTTTGGTTGCTTCTCCCTACTGGTTCTTGTTTGGTTTAGTTTGAATTGGTTCTTCTGCTTGTATTGTTTCTCTCTTTAGCTGACTGATGGTTCTTGCTGCTCTCTTTACGTTGATAACTCACTTTTGTTGCTGCTCTTCATTGGTTATGCTATCCGCTGATTTGGTTTATTTTCGGGATTAATTTGTAACAAGCATAAAACTTAGTAAGTTTTAGCTTGAAGGGTAGTGCTATAAGCTTATATTATTTAGTATGTTTTTCATATTTTGTGTGACAAACTCACAATGATTCTTGTTGATGCATTATGAGTTTGAAGGTAGGTGTTAGATAATAAAGTATTGAACTTAAACTATTAGACCTTTATATTATTAAGTTAGTTGTCCATTGAGTTTTATATTTATTCTCTTGTAACCTTTTGTAATGTCAACCTATTAATATTATTGAAACCCTAGCCTTCTCTTTATTATTCTCTATTGAAACTCTAGAGTGTTAACACATGATACCTAAAAATACTCAAATTTCTCATCAGTTTCCTGTGAAAGAAATTCCATTTCAGCAGCAGAGGACATCCCAATATGTAGCATAGGAGAACATGAATCAAAACCATTGGTCAGCATTTTCATAAACCTACAGATTTCCATTCATACCATATTTAGGCAAATAATGGTGGTCCTCCACATCAATTCAACCCACCTGCAAATTTTCATTATAGTTCTATTTCAGGGTGATCAACATCCTCCACAACTTGGAATACGTAAGGAATGCAAGAGTCGAATACCAGATAACAAGTATTTGAACATGATCCCTCGTCTCGATTGGGTGACATTAAAACTGAAGCAAGGTGCAATTAAAGAGATCTCACAAGCCTTTTTAGTAAGAAGGTTAATTAATAGTAATACTAATTTATGAGTCCCTCAATGATTTATTAAGATCTAGATAGGTAACACCATTGCAATTGCTTCATTGTTGATATCATGCCCAATGTCTGTTCAAGCAAATAAATATAATTCATTGTTATATTTAAGCGATGAAAACTTGCATGTGCAACATTGTTTGATGTTTCTTCCTTTGTAATTCTCATTGTTCAAAATGGATAGTAAAACTTAGGAAGCATAAATTAGTGAGAAGCATAAAAAACATGTGAGATATTTATATCACAAGTAAGTAATTATCATTATGCATAAGCATGCATGACTTATAAGAGTAGAAACCTGCAATATTATGTAATGTTGCACCTTGAAAGAAAAGTAGACAAGTCACGCCAACCATACTATGAAGAGTCGTAGATCAAATGTAGATAATTTCGAACAATATAAAAAATGATTATTAAGTGACTCAATGGTAGCGAAAATCTTCATATGTATGGATGTACAAATGGGAACTTTCGATATAGGCTTAATTGCAGTTTTGAACCCATAAGTATCACGAACTTGCGATTTTGGTCCCCTATAAAAAACAATAACAAATCAGCCCCTAAATTTACCCCCTTTTGCACTTTTGGCCCTCAGATCAATTTTGACCCGATCAATGCAGACGAGACACCCACATCACTTAAGTGAGGTGCCACATGTTTTAATAATTTTTAAAAAAAAAAACTAAAGCCAGGCTGGATTTAACAAAAAACAAAAAAGACATCAACCCTTTTTTAACGATTAAAAAAATGTAAAAACACATTAATTTTTTTTCCAGAAACTTCATCCTTCTCTTCTTTCTTCTCTATCTTTTTTGACAAAATCACTGCCCATCCACACCCTTCTATTCTCCTCTCCTCTCCAACTCAGAACTGTATTTTGTCAAAAACGTTGCTTCCTCCATAGCTGAATCTCCACCTCTGATCACCGCTAAAGGTTTGTTACGAAAGATCGGAGCCGCACTGTCACATACAGCGCATGCTGAGATCCCACGGTTCCAGTAACAGTTAGGACCGTCACCGGAGCTGGTGAACGGTAACCGTTTCGCAACGGCTCAGGTAGCGACGATAATCGAATCAACTTCAACGGTGCGTGAATCAGATGTTTAAGCTTTTCTGAGTTTGAATTTGAACTCTATATGTTTGAGTCTGAAGGTCTGGATTGGAGTTTGATGGATATGGGTTTCGGCTAGGAAAGGGGAAAGCAACAAGGTATCTGATGCACAAGATATTGTACAGGGAATGAATTAAGAATTTTGCAAAGATAGATGGATATGTTTATGTAATTTTTTTTTATTTTTTCAATATTTAGTGTTTAGGGATTTGAAGATAGTTGTGCTGTGTTTCTAGGTTTATGAAGGATGATGAATATGATGTTGAAGGGGAAGAAGTTGTTGGTGAAGTGATGAATTTTGTGAGTTTTTACTTTTTTTAATTCCATTAATAAATATGTGGTTTTTTTATTTATTTTTAATTAAAAAATTATCCATGTGGCATCCCACTCATGTGAGGTGCCACGTGTGCATTGACTTGCTCAAAATTGGTCTGGGGGGTCAAAAGTGCAAAAGGGGCTAAACTTAGGGGGCTGATTTGTTATTGTTTTTTATAGGGAGTCAAAATCGCAAGTTCGTGATATTTAGGGGGCCAAAACTGCAATTAAGCCTTTTATATATTTATACTAGTAAAAGACATGTGTTTTCGTACGGATTGCGTATCATTGCGATAATTATATAAAAAATAATTACATTATTAATAATGTCAAATGTATAAAGACATTAAATGAAAATTATTAACATTAATGTAATGTTTCTATTAAATATTTTTTCTTATATATACAAAAATCTGTTAAAAAGTTGAATCGCGCCAGTTGTGGATTTTATTTGCTTATATATGCGAAAACAAAATTTTATGTACATATATAACAAAGTCCATATGATTAAAATTTTGAAAACTCATGACTATTTTCAAAATATCAAAATTAATGTAGTGCTTCTATTAAATAACTTTTTATTCTATATGCAAAAAAACACCGTTCAATGTTTGCATCTCACTCGTTGCAGATTTTATGTGCTTATAGCTGCAGAAACAAATTTTATATACATATATGACAATATCGATATGATAAAATGTTGGAAACTCATGACTATTTTCAAAATATTAACATTAATGTAGTGTTTCTATTAAATAAATTTATATTTTATATGTAAAACACTGTACAATGTTTGCGCTTTTGGCTTATTTATCGTTTTAGTTGAAAATGTCACCTGCACAACTCTTCATACCATGTAACAACCCGGTTTTTAGAATTAGAATTATTTTAGTGTTGCGATATTTGTTAACTGTTTATTTTATTTAATTAATGATTATTTTATGTGTGATTCGTGGGTTAGAGGATTATTAAGTAATTGAGGGTATTTTAGTCATTTTGGTATGAGTGGCATTTTTGTAATTATGCTAGAACTAGTAATTTGAATTTTAGAGAATAGTGGTATGGGGGGGGGGGGGGGTTTAAGTGAAGTAAAAGTGTAGAGAAAATAATTGTGAGTTAATTGTGACTAAGCCCATTGGTGGGAGTTGTAACACCCCAATTTTTCTATTTTAATCAATTCCATAAAGTTTAATGGGAAATTCTTGTTTACCCATCAATAAAAGGTGGGTAATACTACCCATGTTGAGTTGGCCCAATTAAAACAATGTATTTATATAACATTAAAAATAATAGAAAACAAACAAATAACTTTGATTGGTGCCAACTTAGCATGAGTTGTGTTACCCACCTTTTATTGATGGGTACCCAAGTTGTCACCAAGTTTAATAGGTGGAGTTTTGGTTAATATTATTATTGACGCTTCTTTTGCTTGAGTGTTATTTTGTTGTTGAGAAAATAGAATATTGAAGATGATTGAGAAGTAGTACGAGAATTTAAATAAATGAAGAGAGGAATCAAAATAAAAATAATAGAGTCGAGAGGTGTAGAATATATGTTTTAAATAAGTAGGGGAGGGATGAAGTAAAAGAATAGTGGGCTGAGGAGATAAAAGGATCACAACGAGTGACCTGTTCGAATATAAATAGAAAAACATAGAGGTTAGGGAGTCAGTATTGCTGAACGTGGAAATGAAAGAAGAAAAGAGCATAAGAAGAGGAAAACCCCAGCCGCAAGAAGGTCAAGCCAAAAACGGAGATGTTCGAAGGATTCGAGGTAAGGGTGAGAATCTTTGCACTTTAGGGTACTTAATATATGATGCGGGGGGGGGGGGGGGGGGGTGTTAAATTCTTAAGATGGTGCTTATGTTATGATGTGAGATTGTGATGATAGATTGGTGATGAACGAAGGTGAAGACGGAGTTGAATTATTTAAAATTAATGGAAAAATTAGTTTAGAGTTTTTCAAATTGAGGATTGACCATGAAGAGAGTGTGTGAATCGGTAGGTTAATGGAAAATTAGTGTTTGAATGATAGGGTAACCTTAGGGTGATGTTTAGGGACGAATTGGGTGAGTTTGGGGGTCGAAATCGGAGTCGGGGAAGCTCCCATGGTGGTAAATCGCAAAATCCGTGTCACGATTTTGTAGGTAGAAACAAACCATTTTTCTGGGCACAAAATCATGCCACGATTTTCAGAATCGTGACACGATTTTGAACCAACCCTTAGACCATTTTCTGTTCCGAATTGAGCTTAGGTGTCTTCATACAAGTTGTAGATATGGATGTTAGCTTTAATGTGGCTTTCGAGTGACCTCATTTAGACATCCACAACTTGAGATATGATCAAAATACAACACATGGGTCAACACAGTTGCACACTCTTTCCAGGCTTAGGAAAACCAACTTTTCCGCCACTTTCTGTTCCGAATTGAGTTTAAGTGTCTTCATGAAAATTGTAGATAAAGATGTCAGCGTTCATCAGCCTTTTGTTTGAATCCATTTAGATCTATAGAACTTGATTTATGATTAAAACACCATGCGAGGGTCATGCTGCGTTCTTCATGAAATTTCAGCACAATCCTTTCAGTGGACTCTAAAACATCTATGAAAGCAATAGTTAGTTTAAGCAAGCTGTTAGCGTGTAAAGTGAAAGTAAGGATCCTTAAAATACATATCTTAATGAGGGAGTGTGTTTAGGCATAAATAGAAGTAGTTGCCTCAAGATAATAGCAAGTCTAAACATGAACCAGCGATAGTAGCCTATGAGAACCTAATGACGTTAAAGATAGCTTGACAATAGGAAATGAAAGACAATGATAAGAGGAGGGACAAGCGAGTTGTTTACGATAGATGACTAGGATAAACACAAGTTCCTCGAATTAGAGATGAGCCAAAAAATATTTATTGACGATGGTGAGGTGAGACCTAGTTGTATAGAGATGAGACGTTTATGTAATGTTAATGGAGAAGTAAACATCTTAAAACTAAGAATGACAGTAAAACAGAGGAGGAAAATATCAGACAGAAAGTAAAAGGCACAGGATATTTGTTAACCCAGTTCGGTGACAAATACACCTACGTCTGGAGGCTACCAAGCCAGGAAGGAAATCCACTATGATAGTCCTAGTTCTAAGTTCTCAGCAAACTCCCAGTTTACAACTTATCACCTAGCAACTACCCGTATTGACTTCAACCTAGGAACTCCTAGACCTGAGATCCCATCTCACTTCCCCTCAAACAATCACTGCCCCAGTGATCTTAAACTCAAATGACAAACAAAGTAGGAGACACACTCTAAATACACAAAAGTCACTCTTGCTTAAAAGCTCATGAGTGATACACAAATACAACTCAACTAAACACAGTCCTATGCTTGCATCAAGGTGACACAAGAAAGGCTCACAAATAACAGACTCAAAACCTAAGTATACTCTTTCAATGATAGCTTTGGTTGAGATGATTTTCTTCAATAACGGCGTCCTCTATTTATAGCATTCAGCAACAACAAATAATTGAACCAAATATTCTTCAAAGATATATTTCCAAAATTCTTCTTTAGAAATATATTCCACAATATTCTTCAGAAATATATTTTCCAAAGATCTCTTTGAAAATATATTCACAAATAAAAATATCCAATCTTCAAAATATATCTCACGAAAATATTCTTCCTTCTAGAACCACACGTAGCAAGGAGAATTCTTCAGTTAAATCTTCAAAAGATCACACGAGAAAATAAACAGCTCCAAGGCACGAAAAACAGGAGCACAGTAAACCAGCTTCTGCAGGTACTTCTGAAGAAGTGCTTCTGAAGGTCTGCGTCTGAAGTTCTGCATCTGAACATTCAGGGTCTGAAGGTTGTTTCTGAACAGTGCTTCTGAAGGTTCAGCTTCTGAACAGTGCTTCTGAAGGTTCAGCTTCTGAACAGTGCTTCTGAAGTCCAGCTTCTGAAGACGCACATCTTGCTTGTATATTTGATTTTCGCAAACATGAAGCCAACAACCAAATATCCAACAATCTCCCCCTTTGGCAAATTTTTGGCTAAAATCAATCTAAGAACAAAGGCAAGATCTTCACTCATCAAAGTACGCAACCATGAAGAACATACACGTAGCAACCAAAAATCAACAGAGACAGCAACGGCTCATACACTACGTTTCCACACATACACTCCCCCTGATACATAACATTCAGGAACAAAACGAAGCACTCCCCCTGAAACAGAGACTCCCCCTGAAACAGATCAGCTTCTGTCAGGAAACACATATACTCATCTCCCCCTTTTTAGCCAAACAATTTTGACAAAACAACCATGCATTCACCAGGGGTAGAAAGAACAAGAAACAACAGAGGTTACAAACCATATGCACACAAACAGAGGAAAAACAAATGGAATACACCATAAATCTGCAACATAATTCTAACTCACACCATAGATGAAAAGAACGCATAAGAGCTTTCATCCACAACCCATAACCATAAAGGCACCATAGAGTACACAAAAACAAGAGAACACAACTGCAGAGAATAGTACAAAAATGCAGACCAGAAGCACAAAATGAAATCCATGACTTAGTCCAAAAAATTGACAGTCTTAAGACTCAACATCAAAAGCTGCTTCATCATCAGACACAGCATCAGACGCTGCTTAGTCTTCATTAGGATCAGTATCATCTTCATCACCCTCAGCACACTGCAAGGCTTCTTTAGCCAACTCTCTCTTTCCACAGCAAGCCTTCTTTGGAGCATATATTTCCCCTGGTTACGTTCTCAACAACATGGAAGAAAGTTTTGTCAATGGGTGCATCAGGCACATTCAGAGGAATCTTCTTCCTAGCAATCCTCTTCTGAACATAGGGCATGATGTCTTGAACATCTTGCTCAACATCATCCTCAGACTCACTAGGATCCACTTCATTTCCTTTTAGTGCCTTCTTCTTTCGAACAGAGACTGCCACCTTGCTCCAGCCTTTAGATGGTCCAACAACAGCACTCTTCTTAGCAACACGAGTATGCATGTTGGCAGCATCAACAACCTTTCCTTTCCCATTCTTCAGCCTCTTGCCTGTTGGAACAAAATGTGTTTAACAAGTCTCTTATATAGTAAGGGGGAGATTGTTGAAACATTATGTGTAAACATATCTCTCTTTATGGTTTTGATGATAACAAAGTGTTAGAGAGAAAATTGGTTATTTGCTAATGCTTTGTTCAAGTGTTTCAGAACCACATGCTTAATAAGTACTGATTGATAATGGTTATGAAAGAACAAGCTAAAGAGCAAGAAGGAAAGCTAAGAAGCAATGTTGCAAAGCTAGAAGGAAACTGGTCCTGAAGAAGTACTCCTGAAGAAGAGGTTCTGAAAAAGTACTCCTGAAGAAGAACTTCTGAAGAGGTTCTGAAGAAGTACTCCTGAAGAAGAACTTCTGAAGAGGTTCTGAAGAAGTACTCCTGAAGAAGAACTTCTGAAGTGGTCCTGAAGAAGTGCTCCTGAAGTGCAGCTTCTGAGTCTGAAGGCAGCTTCTGAAGTCTGGGTGCTTCTGATGAAGTCAACGCAAAGTCAACTCCTGAAGCCAGCTTCTGATCCGTAGAAGGCAACTTCTGATCCGTACTCCTGAAGCAGCTTCTGATGCACTGTTCACAGAGAAGCTTCTGAAGCTGATGTGGCATGGAAAGTTGACCAGTACTGTGCGCATTTAATGCCTGGATGTGTCAGAACAACTCAATGGAACAGTTGTCTCCCTGACCCAAACATTCCCCAGCTTTTAAGGAAAAGAAATTTGAATATTGCGTGCTACTCTATTTTCTGTTCAGTTTTAGCACACAACTTTCAGCTGGTATAGCCTCTCTTTTGCAACAGCTCTTTCCTAACTTTATGGGCAATCTTCAACAGCTATTTTCTCTCTATAAAAGGAAGATGATTTGAAGAGAAAATGCTAAGACTCTGTACAGAAACACAAGCTGCAAAACCTGAACTGCAATACTCTGTTTTAGTTTTCTGTCACAAATTAACTTAGGAATTCTTACAATTTGTTTATCTTAGAATTCCTTAAGTGTTAGAGTCTTAACTGAGTTGTATTTTGTGAACACCTCTGATATTTGATCAAGTGTTCAACACAAACTTATTTTCTGTTGTAAAATCAGTTTGATACTCAAAGTCTTAGCCTGCGTGCTAAGCATCCAGAAGTCTCTTTACTTAGTGTATTGAGCAATTGGAAGTCTCTTGACTTTGTGTCTTGAGCATTGGAAGTCTCTTGACTTTGTGTCTTGAGCATTGGAACTCTCTTGAGTGTGTGTCTTGAGCAGGGAAGTCTCTTGACTTAGTGTCTTGAGCATTAGAAGTCTCTTACTAGGTGTTTGAGCATTGAAGTCTCTTCCTTTGTGGTTGAGCAATTGTAATCAATTGATTATAGTGAAAATCTCTTGTTGGATAACAAGGGGACTGGACTACTTCTCACATTGAGAAGGAACCAATATAAATCTTGTGTGTCTCTCTCTTCCCTTCTCTCCTTAACTTGTTAATCCGCTGCATATACTTCTGATAATAGTTCAGAACCTGGTTCTGAACTTGTGTTAAGATTTTGAAAAGAAAAGAACAAGTTTTTGAGTCACACAATTCAACCCCCCCTTCTTGTGTGTGTTTTTCTCACCTTCATTTGGTATCAGAGCTCCGGTTCTGATATTAACACTTAACACTGTGTCAGTCTTGATCTTGAGAAAAACATGTCATCTGGAAATTATGGGGAATTTACATCCAGAAGTGGTGGTGATGGCTATGGTACTGAAAACAAGAAATCTCACTCACACAATAAACCTCCTTTGTTTAGTGGTGATGCTGAGAAATTCTCTTGGTGGAAAAGCAAAATGTACAGCCACATTATTGGAATTGATGATTCATTATGGGATATAATTGAAGATGGAATCTCCATACCAGTTGATGAAGAAGGAGTGGCTCTGAACAGAAGAAGACTTACTGATGCTGAAAGAAAGATATACAGAAAGCATCATCATGTGAGAGGTATCATTGTGGATTCTATGCCTCACAGTGAATACCTGAAGCTGAGTGACAAGTCTACAGCTAAAGCCATCTTCACCTCTTTATGCTCCAATTATGAGGGGAACAAGAAGGTCAGAGAAGCAAAGGCCAACATTCTAGTTCAGTAGTTTGAGCTGTTCAGAATGCAGGAGAATGAAAATATTGAGGCTATGTTCTCAAGATTTCAGACTCTTGTGTCTGGACTTCAGATCCTGAAAAAGAGCTACACTACTGCTGATCATGTGAACAAGATTCTTAGAAGCTTGCCATCTATATGGAGACCTAAGGTGACTGCTATTGAGGAAGCTAAAGATTTACATACTCTAAGTATTGAAGATCTTATAAGCTCCCTCAAGGTGCATGAACTGGGACTCAATAAAGATGAACCAGTTAGAAATTCTGAGTCTGTAGCACTTAAATCTAAAGGGAAGCTTTCAATAGCTCTAAAAGCTTCAGAATCTGATGAAAAATTTTCTGAGGAAAGTTCTGAAGGAGATTCAGAAGCTGAAGAGCTAGAAAACTTTCCAAAAGAATTAAGTTCTTGCAGAAAAGACAAAAGAAATCATCTAACAGGAGTAGCAGCTTCAAAGAATCTAGTTCCAAGAAGGATGAACAAAAGGACTGCTCAAACTGCAAGAGAACTAGTCATCTCAAATTTGAATGTCCTGAGTTTCAGAAGTACAAATCCAGAAAGAACAGCTCAAGATCAGGCAAAGACAGATTAAGAAAAAGCTTTATGGCTACTTGGATTGATCTTGATCAAAAATCAGATTCTGAAGATGAAAATGAAGATGAAGAAGCTAACCTGGGTTTGGTAGCAGTAGTATCATCTGATGAGGAATCTGGATCAGAATCTGACAAGGAAAATGAAGCTGAATCCAATTTGAACTTGGTTGCAAATGTATGTTCTAATACAGAATCAGATTCAGATTCAGACTTTGAAAATGAGGTATTTTCTGAACTCACTAGATCTGATCTTATTGATACAGTTAAGGAACTTATGAACAACCTCAGAAGCAAGTTAAATAAATTTAAATCTTTGAAAAAGAAAAATAACTTGCTGGCTGATGAGAACCTTAAACTTCAGAATCATATCAATGAAATTGATGAAGAAGTTAAGGAACTCAGAGGAATAGTTCATAAGAAGCCTGATAAAATTCCAAATGATCATGAAATTGCTCTTCAGAATTTTATCATAACTGGAATCAACAGAAGCAAGATTGCTTCTATGATTTATAATATCAGCAGAAACAAAGGAGAAGGAATTGGTTTTAAAAATGATTCATTAATTTTCTCAAATGAAACAAACCTTCCATCTTGTTCTGAAGATAATATAAAAGGCTCTAAAGTATGTTTTTTGCCTGCTTCTGAAAGTTCTGAGATAATGAAGTTAACAGAAACTGAGACTGCTAAGTCTGAGGTTCTGAACTGCTCAGAGTCTGAAGCTTCTGAGCCTAAGGGAAAGATGATAGCAAATATTAAAACTTTGCCAAAGTCTAAGCCAAAAGGTCCTAAGCCTAAGACTATGAGAAAATCAGACTCTAAACCTAAAAATGTTCATAGTCTGAAGAGTTCAGAAGCTGAAACTAGTAAGTCTCAGAGTCTGAAAAATCCAAACTCAGATTTTACTAAGACTGTGTTTATAAAACCTTCAAGGAATAATAAACCAGCTCATTCAAAACATTTTCAATCTCAGAATGTCAGGCAAAGCAAACATAAGAAAGCCAATCAGTCATCTGTTTCTGTTTACATTAAGAAAGGTCAAACTGAAGCTTGCCTTGTGTCAGGAGCTGACAAAACTGAGGTTCTTAAAAAAACAGAACCAAAGTCTTCAAAGATTCAGACTCTAAAGAAATCAGAACCAAAGACCTTTAAGTCTCAGGTTCTGAAGAAATCTGGGTCAAGACCTTTGAAAACTCAGGTTCTGAAGAACTCAGTGTCTGATACTAAGACTCATTCAGAATTAAAGGACTCACATCCAAAGTTTCTGAACAAGTCTGAGTATTATAATTCCAGACATAAGGTGCAACATAAACCTTTCAGAACTAACCCAAGAGGACCCATATGGGTACCTAGGTCAGAGATTATTTCTGTTGCAGATATGATCAAATGCCAAAGAAAAGGTGAAGTCCTGGTGCCTGGACAATGGCTACTGGCACTGCAGAACAGAAAACAAGTCTATGTTCCAAACCCTGACCATGAAAGAGGGAGGAAATGTGGAATCTGGAGGAAACCACAAAGACTTGATCACCAGTACTGAGTTTCAGCTCTCAGAGGACACTTCAGAACCTGAATCAGAACCTGAGTCTAAAGAATGTCCAAATAGCTGAAAAGAGCATCTCAGAAGCTGATACTTCTCCTAAAGCTTGTCAAGAACATTGCAGGAACAAAAATGGGTGTTCAACAACAAATGAAGAAAGAGAAGTAGATCAGAAGCTCTACTGAGGTATGCTTAGTTCTCAGTTATACTTAATAAATTCTACATGAATTGGGAAACTATCAGATTCATGAAATCAGCATAATCTTCTTTGTGATAACATTGTTGTAATCTGTTTGTCTGAAATTTCCAATTCACATTCAAGAACCAAGCATTTTTGAACTTAAACTTCATTTTATTAAGAGATTTTGTTCAGAAAAATAGATTTAAATTTATTAAAAAGAATCTGAACAATGCATTTCATCTCTTTGGAAAATATGCTTGAATCTGAATGGAAACTGAGATTCTGAGTTCATCAGAAGCTAAAACTTAACAGACACTATCTTTGAGAAGTCTGCAGAAAGTTCAGCTTCTGAAGACATCAGACTCTGAGTTTCAGAACCTGGATTTTCTGACTCCTGAATCTGATAATTATCTAACTTTTGGTCAGAATCTGATAAGTATAACCCAGGGCAATGATGACTAAAGCTTTGAAAGTTATACTCAAACCCTCCCAAAGTCATCAATTTAAAAATGTGATTTTCTGCTCTGATATTAACTGTTAAAATTGCTTGACAAACAATTTTCAATTGGTATTAGTTTATTTTCAAACTATTTAAGCACCGACACATTTTTTTTAAAATGCTCAAAGTGTTTCAGACATGTTCAGTCTTAAGAACTTATTTTACCTTGGTATCAGCACTAAAATGTCATTTTGGTATCAGACTCTGAGGTAAACCTCCATGTTTTGAAATCAGGCTCTGATAAAAGTTCAGCAGTCTTAAAATTGTATTTTGGTATCAGACTCTGAGATAAAATCTTCAATTGGTATCAAGCTCTGAGATATCCTTTCAGTTGGTCTTAATCTAAACTATTTTGTTTTAAAAAAAGAGTAAGACCTACTCTGATCTGAACTATTTTCTTTAAACCAGCTCAGAATTGCTCTGATACCTTCTTGCAAAGAGTTGCTCTGATACCTTCTTACATGATCTGCTCTGATACTTTCTTGAGAGTTTGCTCTGATACTGAACACTATTTGGTTGTTTTGCTCTGATACTGAACCATTTTACACTGAACAAACCATGTCTGAACACAGAATAGCCTGATCAGAAGCTCCAAACTTTTTCTGCTTCTGAACAACATTCTATTTTTAATGCAAGTCATATACTCATTGAAAATCAAGTAGGCTCTGATGATTATCCTTGCTGCTTGGTTATCCATATGATTGCATAAATATCTCACAAATTTTTGCTCACCCCCCCTCACTCTGAATCCTTTTGAAATGTTTTCAAACTCTTTACAAAAGGGGGAAACTGAACTGCCTTGATACATGCTCTCAAACTCTTTTAAAATCCTTTTCTGCTCTGATACAGATATATTGTCAGACTCTTTTGACAAAAGGGGAGAAATTTTCTGTGTTGGGTGAGTCAGTAAAACTTTTTGTTGATGACAAAAGGGGGAGAAAAGTAAAACAAGTATTAAAGCATCTGAGCTCAAAAATAAGTTAAAATTGTCAGAAGTTAAGTCTATCAAGCTCTGATACAATTGTTTCTAATACAATTCTGATTGAATTTAAGCTCTGATACAATTCTGATTGAATTCAACTTATGAGAACTGCTCTTTAACTCTTAGCCTCTGAATTGAAATTTATGTTCTTATGAATTTGAAATTAGGCTCTGATGCCATTCTGTGAGATATATAACTCTTAATGAGTTAAGATGAATTTAAAATAACTTGGATATGACTCAGGGAGCTTACAAAACTCATCCTGTGGATTATCAGACTTAGGGGGAGAGCTTACAAACCTCAGAACCTGTAGTTAACAAGTCATTTTATAATTCTGAGTGTTAATTTCACTTAATTGTTTTAAGTTGAGTTTAATTAACATAGATAAGAATCAGGGGGAGCTTACAAACCTAACCCTGAGGACTGTCAGAACTAGGGGGAGCTTAAAAACCTCTCCTGAAGTCAGATTGTTAATTAAACTTAACAACAATTCTGAAATTTTCACATTTGTGTTTTTAACTGAACTTAATTAACTTGGATCAGACTCAGGGGGAGCTTACAAACCTCACTCCCTGCAGTTAACTTGTTAATTAAGTTAACAACAATTTTCTGATTTAATACTTATGTTTGTCATCATCAAAAAGGGGGAGACTGTTGGAACTAAATGTGTTTAACAAGTCTCTTATATTGTAAGGGGGAGATTGTTGAAACAATATTTGTAAACATATCTCTCTTTATGGTTTTGATGATAACAAAGTGTTAGAGAGAAAATTGGTTATTTGCTAATGCTTTGTTCAAGTGTTTCAGAACCACATGCTTAATAAGTACTGATTGATAATGGTTATGAAAGAACAAGCTAAAGAGCAAGAAGGAAAGCTAAGAAGCAATGTTGCAAAGCTAGAAGGAAACTGGTCCTGAAGAAGTACTCCTGAAGAAGAGGTTCTGAAGAAGTACTCCTGAAGAAGAACTTCTGAAGAGGTTCTGAAGAAGTACTCCTGAAGAAGAACTTCTGAAGAGGTTCTGAAGAAGTACTCCTGAAGAAGAACTTCTGAAGTGGTCCTGAAGAAGTGCTCCTGAAGTGCAGCTTGAGTCTGAAGGCAGCTTCTGAAGTCTGGGTGCTTCTGATGAAGTCAATGCAAAGTCAACTCCTGAAGCCAGCTTCTGATCCGTACAAGGCAACTTCTGATCCGTACTCCTGAAGCAGCTTCTGATGCATTGTTCACAGAGAAGCTTCTGAAGCTGATGTGGCATGGAAAGTTGACCAGTACTGTGCGCATTTAATGCCTGGATGTGTCAGAACAACTCAATGGAACAGTTGTCTCCCTGACCCAAACATTCCCCAACTTTTAAGGAAAAGAAATTTGAATATTGTGTGCTACTCTGTTTTCTGTTCAGTTTTAGCACACAACTTTCAGCTGGTATAACCTCTCTTTTGCAACGACTCTTTCCTAACTTTATGGGCAATCTTCAACAGCTATTTTCTCTCTATAAAAGGAAGATGATTTGAAGAGAAAATGCTAAGACTCTGTACAGAAACACAAGCTGCAAAACCTGAACTGCAATACTCTGTTTTAGTTTTCTGTCACAAATTAACTTAGGAATTCTTACAATTTGTTTATCTTAGAATTCCTTAAGTGTTAGAGTCTTAACTGAGTTGTATTTTGTGAACACCTCTGATATTTGATCAAGTGTTCAACACAAACTTATTTTCAGTTGTAAAATCAGTTTGATACTCAAAGTCTTAGCCTGCGTGCTAAGCATCCAGAAGTCTCTTTACTTAGTGTATTGAGCAATTGGAAGTCTCTTGACTTTGTGTCTTGAGCATTGGAAGTCTCTTGACTTTGTGTCTTGAGCATTGGAAGTCTCTTGACTGTGTGTCTTGAGCAGGGAAGTCTCTTGACTTAGTGTCTTGAGCATTAGAAGTCTCTTACTAGGTGTTTGAGCATTGAAGTCTCTTCCTTTGTGGTTGAGCAATTGTAATCAATTGATTATAGTGAAAATCTCTTGTTGGATAACAAGGGGACTGGACTACTTCTCAAATTGAGAAGAAACCAGTATAAATCTTGTGTGTCTCTCTCTTCCCTTCTCTCCTTAACTTGTTAATCCGCTGCATATACTTCTGATAACAGTTCAGAACCTGGTTCTGAACTTGTGTTAAGATTTTGAAAAGAAAAGAACAAGTTTTTGAGTCACACAATTCAACCCCCCCCTTCTTGTGTGTGTTTTTCTCACCTTCATTGCCAACACTTTAACATTTTGGTCTCCATTCCTTCGTGACATTGATTTTGTTTACAATGGGTTCCACTTTTCTTTGTTGAAAGTGCTTGGGGTATCCATACAGCTTGAAACAGAAAGGCTTTATGTGCCCCTTTCTACCACAGTAATGACATACCCAAGGACGAGATGCCCTCCTGCTTTTAGATCCCTGAGGTTTGTTCTGATGTTCCATCTTAGGTTTGCCCATCATTGGATCATATGTTTCAACAGCTGTAATGAACCTTTTAGCTGAATTTTGCTGTTTGTTCAAGATCATATCATCAAATCCTATACCATTTGGTTTCCCTTGGTTCTGACTCTCCAATATCTCTTATAGCACAACAGTACCAGTGTTCATCATTCTGACTTGGTTCTTCATATGTTCGAGTTGAGAGTTCAACTGGGTTACCTCATCAATGAGATCAGAAATTTTTGCTACATGGTCACTTCTTTCAGCATGCAGTTGACTGATAGTCTTCTTCTGATTTATATATAACTTGCAAACTTCTTCACTTCTGATGTATAGTTCTTTGAAAGAGGCAAGAAGTTCTTCATAAGTTAATTCTCCTTCTGAGTCAATTATGCTAGAAAAAAAACTTCCCTGGAGCTCACCCTAAAACAGGCAGGGTGCCTGCTCTGATGCCAATTGAAATTCTGGCACAATAGATTCCAGATGCTGAACGTAATGATCCAACGCAGTAAAACATAGTAAAGCAGAGGAGGAAAATATCAGACAGAAAGTAAAAGGCACAGGATATTTGTTAACCCAGTTCGGTGACAAATACACCTACGTCTGGAGGCTACCAAGCCAGGAAGGAAATCCACTATGATAGTCCTAGTTCTAAGTTCTTAGCAAACTCCCAGTTTACAACTTATCACCTAGCAACTACCCGTATTGACTTCAACCTAGGAACTCCTAGACCTGAGATCCCATCTCACTTCCCCTCAAACAATCACTGCCCCAGTGATCTTAAACTCAAATAACAAACAAAGTAGGAGACACACTCCAAATACACAAACGTCACTCTTGCTTAAAAGCTCATGAGTGATACACAAAAACAACTCAACTATACAAAATCCTATGCTTGCATCAAGGTGACACAAGAAAGGCTCACAAATAACAGACTCAAAACCTAAGTATACTCTTTCAATGATAGCTTTGGTTGAGATGATTTTCTTCAATAGCAGCGTCCTCTATTTATAGCCTTCAGCAGCAACAAATAAATGAACCAAATATTCTTCAAAGATATATTTCCAAAATTCTTCTTTAGAAATATATTCCACAATATTCTTCAGAAATATATTTTTCAAAGATCTCTTTGAAAATATATTCACAAATAAAAATATCCAATGTTCAAAATATATCTCACGAAAATATTCTTCCTTCTAGAACCAAACGTAGCAAGGAGAATTCTTCAGTTAAATCTTCAAAAGATCACATGAGAAAATAAACAGCTCCAAGGCACGAAAAACAGGAGCACAGTAAACCAGCTTCTGAAGGTACTTCTGAAGAAGTGCTTCTGAAGTTCTGCGTTTGAAGTTCTGTGTCTGAACATTCAGCGTCTGAAGGTTGCTTCTGAACATTGCTTCTGAAGGTTCAGCTTATGAACAGTGCTTCTGAAGTCCAGCTTCTGAAGACGCACATCTTGCTTGTATATTTGATTTTAGCAAACATGAAGCCAACAACCAAATATCCAACAGTTTAAGATAGATGACTAGGATAAACACAAGTTCCTCGAATTAGAGATGAGCCAAAAAAGAGTTATTGACGATGGTGAGGTGAGACCTAGTTGTATAGAGATGAGACGTTTATGTAATGTTAATGGAGAAGTAAACATCTTAAAACTAAGAATGACGTTGAAACGATAGCGCATGATGACGTACATGAATAATAAAATAAAATAGAGGGATGTTGACATAGAAACGAGTCATGCTTAAGAGTTTGATTAACGAGGAGATAATGTGGTAATATAGACGGTGATAGAGAGTAATGATGAGGAATCATATGATTGTGACAAAGAGCGATGACAATTGATATTATATACAAGTATATAAATAAATACGATGAGAAATGATGATGTTTATATTATAATGATGATGAGACTGATGATGTTTATATTATAATGATGATGAGAATGATAATGTTTATATTATAATGATGATGAAAATGATGATGTTTATATTACAGTGATGATGAGAAGGACGATGTCTATATTATTATGATAATGAGAATAATGATGTTGATTTATGAAGACGATGAGAAGGAAGACGATGTGTTTTGCATTGATGTTGTGCATATTAGGGAGAGTCTTGCATTTATGATTGTTAATTCTTGATGAAGTGATGATGTGTAATATTTGATGAGTCTGTCACCATGCATGCATATAGAGTCGTGTCTAGGAATTATGAAGATGAAATGACGACGAAAGTCCAGTAACATATCTCTGGAAAATTATGACAATGAAAGTCTAGTAACATATCTCTGGCAAATTATGACGACGATAGGTGTGGTACCACATTCATATAGGTCTTAGCGTGAGTCCATATGCACTTAAATGATGATACTTGTACTTGGTGTTTTAAGTGTGATTTGAGTGAGATGATGGTATGTATGATTGGTTGAGAAGAACATAATATATGATGATGATCATATGACGAAGGAATATTCTTATTGATGTATTATAATGTTGTGCATGCTTTTCCCTAATATTATGTTATGGCAGGATTTCTCACCCCTTTATTGTTGTTGTGTTGTTTTCTTTGTGGTGATTGTACTCCGGGTACAGACACTCAGCTTGAGGAAGTTTAGCAGTGGGACGACTTAGAAGATGGAGATGGAATACATCTTCCGTCTAGTTTTCATTTTTATTTAGTATTCAATTATGCATGTAGTCGCTACGAGCTTTGATTCATGTAACACCAGGGTTGGGGTTGACGTTGAATTTATTTGTTTTTGAGTTGAAAACTTGGAACTATTGTTATTTCTATTTATGATGTTGAATAACAAGGATAATATATATTAATGCGATTAAAGAAATGTTTTCCGCTGTCGAATTTATTATTTAAGGGAAATGTTTATCTTGTATGTGATATATTGACGAGTTTTGTAACATCCTCTTTATTAAATATATTCTCATTGTTTAATAATTATCGTCGGGAAATAGGGTGTTACATAGTTGGTATCAGAGCAGGTCGGTCCATCCGGCCTAGGTTTTATAATTTTGTTATGTCCCCGCAGGCGGCATGTGTGCAAACACTGTCGATGCCTGATTTTGTTAATAGTTGTTTAGTTGTCAATGGTACATAAGAGGATGGTTAGAGGGAGATAGTCGAGCGAAGTCTTCCACTACAAGAGTGCTAGAGAGGAGGGAAGTAAGAATCAGGAGTGTAGTAAGCCTTGTAAGGTTCCGGTTGATGAGGGAGAGTGGAAGTTTGAACGGGAGGTTGCGGGTAGGAAAAGAAACAAGTAGGGAGACACTCCAGCTTCTCAGACATGTTTCGCAGGTGGTGCCGTTTCAGAAGAGAAGTTTAGTCTTTGAGGTGTGAAGTTAAACATTATGGTGACAACCTCAGACTTAGATTAGTTCTAGATATAGGTTGAAGGAATATGGGGCATGAGTTAGGTATTGAGGCTTGACAAGTTAGGATGGTGGTATGAGTTGAGAATTTTTTGTTCGACCTTGTAAGTGTAATTTGTTGGAACAAAATGTATGAACAACTCTCTTTTGGGTTTTGATGATAACAAAGTGTTAAAAAGAAAATTGGAATTGCTAATGCTTGATTCTAAGTGTGCAGAACCATGTACTTAAAGTTTGGTATCTAACATTGGTTATGAAAGAACAAGCTAAGAGCAAGAAGGAAAGCAAAGAAGCTTGTGTGAAAGGCTGAAGCAAATCAGTGTCTGAAGCAGCTTCAGAAGGCAGCTTCTGAAGGTGCGTCTGAAGGCAGCTTTTGAAGGCAGCATCTGAAGGCAGCTTCTGAAGATCAACGAAAGTCAGCGTCTGAACAGTGCGTCTGAAGTTAGCGTCTAAGCAGGGAAGCCTCTTACTAAGTGTTTGAGCAACTAGAAGTCTCTTGACTGTGTGTCTTGAGCATTGGAAGTCTCTTGACTGTGTGTCTTGAGCATTAGAAGTCTCTTACTAGGTGTTTGAGCAACTGGAAGTCTCTATAATTTGTGCTTGAGCAATTGTAATCATTTGATTATAGTGAAAAATCTCTTGTTAGTAACAAGGGGACTGGACTACTTCCGGGTTGTGGAAGGAACCAGGATAAACCATTGTGTCTCTCTTTCCCTCTCTTATTTACTTTATATTTGCTGCATAAAACACTCTGAAAATAGTTCAGAACTGATCTATATCAGAATCTGAACTTAACCAAAGTTTTGAGAAAGAAAAGATTTAGCCCACACAATTCAACCCCCCCTTCTTGTGTGTTTTTCTCACCTTCAGTTGGTATCAGAGCCCCTGGTTCTGATATTCAATCACTTAACAGTGAGTCAGTTGATCCCGAGAAAAACATGTATTCTGGTGATTCTGAAGAATCCTCTCAAAGAAGTGGTGGTGCTTCTAGATCATATGATTATGATACAGAAAACAGGAAATCTTATTTACACCATAAACCTCCTGTGTTTACTGGTGATTCTGAAGAGTTTTCTTGGTGGAAAAGCAGGATGTACAGTCACATTATTGGTGTTGATGACACTCTATGGGATATCATTGAAGATGGTATCACTATTTCTGTTGATGAAGAAGGTGTAGCAACTGACAGAAAGACACTCTCAGATGCTGAAAGAATGATTTATAAAAAGCATAGAAGAGTAAGAGATATCATTGTGAACTCTCTACCTCACAATGAGTATCTAAAGCTAAATGATAAGTCAACTGCAAAGGCCATCTTCAATTCTCTGTGTTCTACCTGTGAGGGAAACATGGAAGATGAAGAAGAAGGCAACTTGGCTTTAGTTGCAACAGTATCTTCAGATACAGAGGCTGAATCAGAATCTGACAAGGAAGATGAAGATGAAGCCAATTTGGATTTGGTTGTAACTGTATCTTCTGATTCAGAGTCAGGTTCAGACTCAGATGATGATAATGAGGTATATTCTAAACTCACTAGATCTGAACTTATTAAAACTGTCAAAGATCTTATCAGTCATTATCTTAACAAGTCAAAGCAATTTAAAACTTTGAAAAATGATTTTGAACTGTTTGAAAGAAAACAAGAAGAAGATCAAAGTCATATCTATGACTTAAAAGATAAGAACAATGCTCTTCTTGTAAAACTGACTGATAAGAAAGTTGATAAGCTTTTAAGTGAAGAAGAAGCAAATCTAGCTCTGATTGCTACAACATCTTCTGATGAAGAATCAGGATCAGAATCTGAAGAAGAAGATGAGGTATACTTTGAACTCTCTCATTCTGATCTTGTTGAAACAGTTAAGGATTTTATGAACCACCTCAGAAGCAAGTTAAATCAATTTAAATCTTTGAAAAAGAAAAATAACTTGCTGGCTGATGAGAATCTTCAACTTCAGAATCATATCAATGAGATTGATGAAGAAGTTAAAGAACTCAGAGAAATGGTTCATAAGAAACCTGATAAAATTCGAAGTAAACAAGAAATTGTATTTCAGGATTTTATCTTAACTGGAATCAACAAAAGTAAGATTGCTTCTATGATTTATAATATCAACAGAACCAAAGGAGAAGGAATTGGTTTCAAAAATGATTCATTTAATTTTTCAAATGAAACAAACCTTCCATCCTGTTCTGAAGATAGTATAAAAGGCACTAAGGTATGTTTTGTACCTGCATCTGACAATTCTGAGAAACAGAATTTAACAGAAACTGAGACTGCTAAGTCTGAAGTTCTGAACTGCTCAGAATCTAAAACTTCTGAACCTAAGGGAAAGATGAAGGCAGAACTTAAAACTTTGCCAAAGTCTAAACCAAAAGGTTCTAAGTCTAAGACTATGAGGAAAACAGACTTTAAATCTGAAAAGGTTCAAAGTCTGAAGAGTTCAGAACCTAAGACAAGCAAGTCTCAGAATCTGGAAACTTCAGACTCAAATTTTCAAAAGGCTGTGTTTAATAAACCAGTTTATACAAAACCTTATAAATCTCAGAATGTCAGACAAAGCATACAAAAGAAAGCCATTTTGTCATCTGATTCTGGTTGTATTAAGATAGGTCAGAAAGTCTGCCTTGTGTCAGGAGCTGGCAAAACAGAAGTTCTTAACAGAACAGAACCTATGATTTCTGAATCCAAGATTCTGAACAAGAATCAAAGACTCTTAAGTCCAAAGTTCTGAAGAAATCAGAACCAAAGTGTTCAATGGTTCAGACTCTAAACAACTCAGAACCAAAGACCTTCAAGTCTCAGGTGTTGGAACAAAATGTGTTTAACAACTCTCTTATGTATAAAGGGGGAGATTGTTGAAACATTATGTGTAAACATATCTCTCTATGGTTTTGATGATAACAAAGTGTTAAATAGAAAATTGGTTATTTGCTAATGCTTTGTTCAAGTGTTTCAGAACCACATGCTTAATAAGTATTGATTGATAATGGTTATGAAGAACAAGCTAAAGAGCAAGAAGGAAAGCCAAGAAGCAAGGTTGCAAGGCTAGAAAGAAACTAGTCCTGAAGAAGTGCTCCTGAAGTAAGAGCTTCTGAAGAGGTCCTGAAGAAGTGCTACTGAAGTGAAGCCTCTGAAGTACTCCTGAAGTGGTGCTCCTGAAGTGCAGCTTCTGAAGTCTGGGTGCCTCTGATGAAATCAACGCAACAGTCAACTCCTGAAGCCAGCTTCTGATCCGTACAACTGAAGCAGCTTCTGATCACTGTTCACTGAGAAGCTTCTGAAGCTGATGTGGCATGGATTTTGACCAGTACTGTACGCATTTAATGCCTGGATGTGTCAAAACAACTCAATGGAACAGTTGTCTCCCTGACCCAAACATTCTCCTGTTTTTAAGGTGGGCCAATTCAAAAATGGCACCTGCTCTGTTCTGACTGATAAAGTGCAGCACACATTTGCAGCAACCTAGTCCAATTGCAACGGCTAAATTCCTTAATTCAAGCAAATCTTCAACAGCTCTATTTTCATCTATAAAAGGAAGAAGATTTGAAGAAGAAAATGTCTAAGACTCTTTGAAACGTATTGCTGAACCTGCACTCTGTTTTCTGTCAAAAACTGTCAAGTTCATAAAAACTCTTAGAAATTCTTTAGTCTTTGTAACTTAGAATTTCTTAAGGTTAAGAGTCTTAACCTGTGTTGTATTAAGAGAACACCTCTGATATTTGATCAAGTGTTCATCCCAAACTATTTCTTTTGTAAACCAGTTTGGTCCCTAAAGTCTTAGTCTGTATACTAAGCAATTGTAACCTCATTCCTTTGTGGTCTGAGTCAGAAGTCTCTTGTCTTAGTGACTTGAGCATTGGAAGCCTCTTCCTTGGTGGTTGAGCATAGAAGCCTCTTTCTTTGTGATTGAGCAACTGGAAGTCTCTTCCTTAGTGGTTGAGCAAAGTGTAATCTTCAGATTATAGTGAAACTCTCTTGTTGGATACAAGGGGACAGGACTACTTCTCACATTGAGAAGGAACCTGTATAATTTGCTGTGCCTCTCTTCCCTTATCTCTTTTTCTTGTTTAATCCGCTGCATATATTCTGATAACAGTTCAGAACCTGGTTCTGAACTTGTGCTAAGTCTTTGCAAAAGAAAAGAACAAGTTTTTAGAGTCACACAATTCAACCCCCCCTTCTTGTGTGTGTGTTTTTCTCACCTTCAGTTGGTATCAGAGCTCCGGTTCTGATATTAACACTTAACAGTGTGTCAGTAGGATCCTGAGAAAAACATGGCCTCAACTATTGATTCACCTCCACCCTCTCCCAGAAATCCACCATCTCCCAGAAATCAAAGAAATGTACAATATGACTATAGTACTGAAGAAAAGAAGTCTAGGTCACACAATAAACCTCCTATGTTTACTGGTGACCCAGAAAAATTCTCTTGGTGGAAGAGTAAAATGTATAGTCACATTATTGGGATTGATGATACTCTATGGGACATTATTGAAGATGGAATCTCAATACCTGTAGATGAAGAAGGTGTTGCTGTCAACAGAAGAACTCTGAGTGATGCAGAAAGAAAGATCTATAGGAAGCATCATCATGTCAGAGGTATCATTGTGGACTCATTGCCTCACACTGAGTATCAGAAGCTGAGTGACAAGTCCACTGCAAAGGCAATATTCACATCCCTCTGCTCTAACTATGAAGGTAATCAGAAAGTTAGAGAAGCTAAGGCAAATATTCTTGTTCAGCAATATGAACTGTTCAGAATGAAAGAGGATGAAAATATTGAGACTATGTTCTCAAGATTTCAGACTCTGGTTTCTGGACTTCAGATTCTGAAGAAGAGTTATACCACAGCTGACCATGTGAATAAAATCCTTAGAAGTCTGCCATCCAAATGGAGAACAAAAGTGACTGCCATTGAGGAAGCTAAGGATCTGAATGCTTTAAGTATTGAGGATCTTATAAGCTCCCTCAAGGTGCATGAACTGGGACTCAATGAGGATGAGTCTGTTAGAGAACCAAAAACATTGGCTCTGAAGTCTAAAAGAAAACCTGCTAAAGCTTTGAAAGCTATTGAATCTGAAGAAGAGTTTCCTGAGGGAAAGTCTGATGAAGATTCAGATGCTGATGAGCTTGCAATGATTTCTATAAGACTTCAGTATCTGATGAACAGAAAGAAAAAGTTCTCTAACAGAAGCAGTAACTTTAGAGGATCTAGTTCTGGTTCAAAGAGGGATATCTAGAAAGAAAGCTGCTACAACTGCAAAAAGCCTGGCCACTTCATTGCTGATTGTCCTGATCTTCAGAAAGAAAAATCAAGGGAAAAAGCAAAGAAGTCCAGCTCAAAGTCCAGCAGCTTCAGAAATAAGCTTAAGAAGAGTCTCATGGCTACATGGGATGATCTGGACAATGAGTCAGAATCTGATGAGGAAGAAGCAAACCTGGCCCTGATGGCAATTGCATCTTCTGATGCAGAATCATGTTCAGATTCTGATGAAGAAGATGAGGTATATTCTAAACTCTCTAGATCTGATTTAATTAAAACAGTTAATGATCTTATGAGTCATCTTAAAAGCAAGTTAAAAGAAATTAAGTCTTTGAAAAATCAAACAAACTTGCTGTCTGAGGAAAACCTTAAACTTCAAAATCAAATCTTTGAATATGATGAGGCTCATAAGAAATTTGAAGAGGTTCCTAATAAACAGGAAATAGCTCTTCAGGATTTCATGTTAACTGGATTTAATAGAACAAAAATTGCCTCTATGATGTATAATATGATCAGAAACAAAGGTGAAGGCATTGGCTATGATTCATTCAAACCTTCAAATGAATTAAACTCACCTTCATGTTCTGAAGATATTTTAAAAGGCAATGGTATATGCTTTGTGCCTGCTTCTGATAAATCTGAGAAGTTGAAAGTATCAGAATCTGAGACTAAGTCAGAAGTTCTGAACAACTCAGACTCTGAAGCTTCTGAACCTAAGGGTAAGATGAAGGCAAATGTTAAAACCTTGCCAAAATCTAAGCCAAAAGGTCCTAAGCCTAAGAATAAGAGGAAATCAGACTCTGAACTTAAACCTGTTCAGAATCTGAAGTGTTCAGAACCTGGAACTAGTAAGTCTCAGAATCTGAATAAATCTGATTCAAATTTTTATAAGACTGGGTTTATTAAAACTTCAAAATCTGTTAAACCAGTCAATGTAAAACATTTTCAATCTCAGAATGTTAGGCAAAGCAAGCCAAAGCAAACCAATCAGTTTTCTGCTTCAAACTGTTTTAAGAAAGGCAAAATTGAAGCTTGTCTTGTGCCTGAAGTAAACAAAGTTAGAATTATGAAGAGATCAAAACCAAAGTACTCAATGGTTCAGACTCTGAACAAATCAGAACCAAAGACCTCCAAGTCTCAGGTTCTGAAGAAGTCTGAGTTAAAACCTTTGAGAACTAAGGTTCTGAAGCATTCAGGTTCTGAAAGTCAGACTAATTCAAGATATAAGGATCCATATCCTAAGTATCAGGACAAGTCTGAATATCATAACTTCAGACACAAGAAGCCAAAACCTTTCAGGACTAACCCCAAAGGACCCATGAAAATCTGGGTACCTAAGTCTGAGATTATTTCAATTGCAGATATGCTTGTCATCCAAAGAAAAGGAAAGGTCCTGGTACCTGGACAGTGGATGCTCGCATCATATGACAGGGGACAAGTCTATGTTCCAAACCCTAACTCTGAAAGAGGGAGGAACTGTGGGATTTGGAGGAAGTCAGAAAGGAAAGATCATTGGTACTGGTAAGATAGGTAATTCTTCCCTGTACATTGATAATGTTTGGCTGGTATATGGACTTAGACATAATTTACTTAGCATAAGTCAATTATGTGATAGTAATTATGAAGTCCTGTTTAATAAGAACACTTGCACTGTAATCAACAATGAAAATAAGTCTGTAGTGTTCAGAGGCTGTAGGAAAAACAATGTTTACAAAATAAACTTTTCTGATTTGGTTCAGCAGAAGGTAGTTTGCCTTCTGTCTGTGAGTGATGAAAAATGGGTATGGCACAAAAGGCTGGGACATGCTAACTGGAGACTCATCTCTAAGCTTAGCAAGTTACAGCTGGTCAGAGGCTTACCCAGTATTGATTATCACTCAGATGCTTTGTGTTCAGCATGCCAAATTGGAAAATTTTCTAAAACTTCTTTTAAATCAAAGAACATTGTTTCCACCTCAAAACCCCTAGAACTCCTTCACATTGATTTGTTTGGTCCTGTTGGAACAGCTTCAATCAATGGGAAGAAGTATGGACTTGTTATTGTTGATGATTATAGTAGGTGGACTTGGGTTAAATTCCTCTGAACCAAAAAAGAAACATATGATGTGTTTTTCAAATTCTGCAAACAAGTACAAACAGAAACTGATTTGAAAATTTTGAAAATCAGAAGTGATCATGGTGGTGAATTTGAAAATGAACCTTTTGAAAACTTTTGTGAAGACCATGGAATTCTCCATGAGTTCTCATCTCCTAGAACTCCACAACAAAATGGAGTTGTAGAGAGAAAGAACAGGTCTTTACAAGAGATGGCCAAAACCATGATCCATGAATCAAAAATTGCTAAGTACTTTTGGGCAGAAGCTGTAAACACAACATGTTATATTCAGAATAGGATCTACATCAGACCTATTCTGAATAAAACTTCATATGAATTATTTAAAGGAAGAAAACCAAGTATTTCTTATTTTCATCAGTTTGGTTGTACATGTTACATACTAAACAATAAGGTCTACCTAAAGAAATTTGATGCCAAGGCTCAAAAGGGTACCTTTTTAGGATACTCAGAGAGATCTAAGGCATACAGAGTGTATAATTCTGAAACACATGTTGTTGAAGAAGCTATACACATTAGGTTTGATGATAAGAAGCCTGGTTGTGAAATACCAGAGCTGGTTGAGAGTTTTGCAGATGTCAGAATCTCAGAAGAACCTTCAGAAGCTGAACCCAGTTCAGATTCTGATGAAGGTTCAGAAGCTGAAATCAATGAAGACTCTGAGAAACTCTCCAGCAATGACACTACTCCTGATGCTAATCAAGACCAGCATGGTTCTGAACAAATCCCTGGTGGCCCTTCAGAAGCTAATCCACCCAGAACCTCCTTCAAGTACAAGTCTTCACATCCTGAGGAGTTGATCATTGGAAACAAGAACAGTCCAAGAAAGACAAGATCAACATTCACTCAGAATGAGTCCATGCTTGGCCTGTTATCCATGATTGAGCCCACAACTGCTGATGAAGCACTTGCTGATGATGGTTGGATTGTAGCAATGCAAGAAGAGCTGAACCAGTTTCAAAGGAATGATGTATGGGATCTTGTTGCAAAACCTGTTCAGAAGAACATCATTGGAACAAAATGGGTGTTCAGGAACAAGCTCAATGAACAAGGAGAAGTGATCAGAAACAAGGCTAGATTAGTAGCTCAAGGGTACAGCCAGCAAGAAGGAATAGACTACACAGAAACTTTTGCTCCAGTAGCAAGACTGGAAGCAATCAGGTTACTTCTTTCTTATGCTATTAATCATGATATCATCTTATATCAAATGGATGTTAAGAGTGCTTTCTTAAATGGTGTAATTTCTGAAGAAGTGTATGTCAAACAACCTCCTGGTTTTGAAGATGTTAAATATCCAAATCATGTTTTTAAACTGAAGAAGTCTTTGTATGGTCTGAAACAAGCTCCCAGAGCTTGGTATGAAAGGCTAAGCAACTTCTTAATTAAAAATGGTTTTGTAAGAGGTCAAGTTGACAATACACTCTTTAGAAAAACTGTTAAGAAAGAAATCTTAATTGTGCAAATCTATGTTGATGATATCATGTTTGGTTCTACTAATGCCTCCCTTTGCAAGGAATTTTCTAAGTTAATGCAGGATGAATTTGAAATGAGCATGATGGGTGAGCTGAAATTCTTCTTGGGAATTCAAATCAACGAATGCAAAGAAGGTGTTTATGTTCATCAGTCCAAATACACCAAGGAGCTTCTGAAGAAGTTCCAGTTGGATGATTGCAAGCTGATGACAACACCAATGCATCCCACCTGCACATTAAGCAAAGAGGACAATGGCTCTAAAGTAGATCAAAAGCTGTACAGAGGTATGATAGGTTCTCTCCTATACTTAACTGCTTCTAGGCCAGATATTTTATTTAGTGTATGTCTGTGTGCTAGATTCCAATCAGATCCTAGAGAATCTCATATGACTGCTGTCAAGAGAATCTTCAGGTATCTGAAAGAAACAACTAATTTGGGACTTCTGTATAAGAAATCTCTAAATTATAAGCTAGTTGGATTCTGTGATGCTGACTATGCTGGGGACAGGATTGAAAGAAAATCCACCAGTGGAAACTGTCAGTTTCTTGGTGAGAATCTGATATCCTGGGCCAGCAAGAGACAAGCAACCATTGCTTTGTCAACAGCAGAAGCAGAATACATCTCAGCTGCAAGTTGTAGCACACAACTGCTCTGGATGAAACATCAATTAGAGGATTATCATATTCATGCAGACAATATTCCTATTTATTGTGATAATACTGCTGCTATATGTCTGTCTAAAAATCCAATTCTGCATTCTAGAGCCAAGCACATAGAAATAAAACATCATTTTATAAGAGATTATGTTCAGAAGGGTGTTTTAGATATTCAGTTCATTGATACTGATCATCAATGGGCTGACATATTCACAAAACCCCTAACAGAAGAAAGATTCAATTTTATTAAAAAGAATCTGAACATGCATTTTGTCTCTTGAAAAATGTGCTTGAATCTGAATGTATTCCTTGATTCTGAGTTTATCATAAGCTAAGACTTATCAAACACTCATCTTCTGAGAGTTTGACTAAAGTTAAGCCTGAAAAACTTCAGAATCTGAAGGATCAGAACCTGGATTTTCTGACTTCTGAATCTGAGATAAAAATCTAATGTTGGTCAGAATCTGATAAGTATAGCTATGGGCAATGATGATTAAAGCTTTGAAAGTTTATACTCCAATCCTCCCAAAGTCATCAAGTAAAAATGTGATTTTCTGCTCTGATATTCAATGTTAAAATTGCTTAACAAACAATTTTCAAGTTGGTATCAGTTTGTTTTCAAAATGTTTAGCACAGACACATTTTAAAAGCCCAAAGTGTTTCAGACATGTTCAGTCTTAAGAACTCATTTTATCTTGGTCTCTGATACTGAACCAATTTATACTGAACAAGTCATGTCTGAACACAGAATGACCTGATCAGAAGCTCTAAACCTTTTTCTGCTTCTGAACAGCATTCTATTCTTATTGCAAATCATATACTCATTGAAAATCAAGTAGGCTCTGATGATTATCCTTGCTGATTGATTATCACT